>VZTU01010846.1:0-22214 GCA_013400835.1 Zapornia atra
CGAGTCAATTCACACCTGTTAGCATAAACCGATAAAACAGCCAGATAAACCGTGGGGTATAAACTGTTCGCCTGCCAAACTGTATGGCAAGTTTCCCTACTGTGAGAGAATTACTTCACAATTAGCTACACCATGGAGGAACTGAGCCTTTTCCTGCCACCTCTGGCCCTGGCAAGCTTGCCCCATTGTCTCTCATGGCACGTTAGGAAAAAAAAAAATTAAGTGCCAGATTAACAAAGAATTGCCAGTTTGTTTTAATCTGACCAAAGGAGGAGAGCTGTCTCCAGCCTTGCTAGCTATGGGATATTTGATCCTAAAGCCCCTGTCTTGGTTCTATGCCTAGCATTCCTTCCGGGGTGCTGTTCGTGCACTCCCTCTCTGGTTTCCATTGGTACCCGTCTTTCCAAGAAAGATGGATCCGGCCTGTGGCTGCTTGCTCTCAGACAGGGAAACATGTTCCAGCTGTGTCAAAGGGGGAGCAGGTGCTCTGAGCCAAAGCTACGGTCCGAGGCACGTTCCACAGCCTGAATCTGTGGGGATTGATAGTATCCACAGTGTTATCTGCGAGGAAACACTGGCCAGAGTTACTCTGGATGGAAGGAAGTAACAACTCCAAGGACGCTGACACTGAGAGAAAACAGCAGGATGCTGGGTGACTAATAACAGCGCCAGTTGCTCCTCGTAGCGGCGCGTGAACAGAAGAAAGAACCTATCAGCTGGGAGCTTAAGGCGCGTGGACAGACGGCGATGCCCTATCAGTGAGCTGCTGCGAGCGCATGAACCACTCGCAGAAGTATAAAGCTTGTGTATAATAAGGTCTCTCTGGTTTATACCCCGCTGGAGTCCATGCAATTAAATCTCCATGTGAATCCTTTCTGAATTTCTCTTTATCTGTCAATCAGGTTCTGCCCTTTGCTCCCCTGACCCCTCTCCAGCTGGAATTGCCTCCTCCCTGTCATTTCCTCGGAGCCCGGACGTGGTTCACAAGGTTTCCCATGCAGGCAGCACCCTGGATTAAGCAAGGCTTTGGGGAAACGCTGGGGAATTTCAGCTTGTAAAAAAGCACGCTCCGAAATGTCACGTCTCCTTTGTACCCAGAGAGAGTTGGGGTTTGGGCAGAGACCAGCTGTGCTGTGCTCCTGCTAGGTTATTTTAAGGTATTCACACACACCCCCTCCACACCCCCCTTCTCGGCTCATTTCCCACAGGGATCACGGTGCTTGGAGGATCCCTCCAGCTTTGATTTGAGAGCAAAGCTTCTGCTGCAGGTGGGTGGGGAGAGTGCCTGGTGCCATGTCTTCCCCTGGCCTGCCTGTCCGAGGGTATAGCAGGACTGACATATGCCAAGGACAACCCGGTTCAGATGCAGCAGGGTTGGGCTGAGCGAGAAACCAGGCCCTGAGGTGACTCACTGGGGCTGCTGCATGGGTCATGGAGAAAGAATTGGGTAAGGCAGAAACGGAGCAGTAAACTGGCTCTCAGTGCCGATGTGTCACACCTTCCTAGAAACTGCCCTTCTTCCCCCCAGCCCTCTGAATCCCACTCATGGCAACAGCCCAGCGCTGATAAAAGCCTGGGTTTGTTTGGTTTTTATGCCCCTGCTCTGGGTTATTGGGTGCTGCTAGCCATCATTTCCTGGAGAAACCACGCTCCTCTTGTGGCAAGCTGTCCTTTGCCCCAGCTATCAGACAACTGGCTGTCCCCCCTGAATTGCTGGGAGAGCTGTGGGGTGGGTGCCTGCCGCCCTGGAACTTCTTGCTGCTGTTTTCTTCATTTTTTTCCCCATATATGGTTGGTTCCAGCAAATTCGGGGCGGGGAGGGGGAAGAGAGAGGGACGTGAAGGGATTCTCAATGGCCCGAGCGAGGGGACAGAGTGTGCCTGTGGTAGGCTCGAGAGCGGGAGCCAGGGCGGAAAAGGCATTTCCTTTGGAGAGGCTGTTTATGTACACAGAACATGACAAATAAATCCTATGCTGATTGCATCGGGTGCATATCTCTGCAGCTGGGAAACGAGGGACCTGTGGGACTTGGGTGGCTCCTGGAAAGCCAGCGCTTGGCTTCTCACTGCTCACACTTGGCTGTGGTGATCCAACAGCAAAAGGGCTGCCTGAGGTTTCTAGGTTTGAAAGCGGGCAGTGAAGGAAGGGGGAGCATTTCAGTTTCTAAATAAACCCAGCAGTTCTGGAAAGTACGTTAAGGTTTGTGGTGCTTGGCGTGAGGCAGGGGAGCACAGCACTGCTGGGTTGCTGGAACACGGAGGTGTTTCCAGGAATCTCTCTGAAGCAGGTTGGAAAGCTCTTAGGGCATATCCCCGTAGGGGTTTTCCTGAATCAGGTAGTTTGGGGGGTTTTTTTGGCTGCTTTCATCCACAGTGATGGCTTGTATCACTTCTCCCAGCGCTCTGTAGTGTTGTGCTGGCTACACACTGGTTTGAAATGCTTTGCAGTGTGGATCAGGATCTATTTTTCCCCTTCCCCATCCTTGCTGAACTGGGAGCAATCCTCTCAGGGCCGAGACATGGGGACTCCCTGCCCAGAGCCCCACATTCCTATCTCCTACCAAGGAGTGGGATGAGAATGCTCTCCCTTACGGATGCCTCTTTGCTGTCATGGGATTTCTTCACTTCTTTTCTACCCAGATTGTGTTTTAACAGCAGAGGAAGGGGAAAGCCAGAGCTTGGTGTCAGCAGCCTGTGACAAGAGACTGAACTCAGTCGTTGGTAAACAAGGAAGGATTCAAATTCAGGGTTTGGGATGTCCCGTGTGGTATCATCTGCTCTGGGCAGGAAGACTCGGTGCATTTGCTCGCTCCTCCGGCTGGGAAAGTGTGACCTCTCCTGGTGCATGGCAAGTCCAGCTGAACCCGCCGTTCTCGACTGTGCTGGCCGAGCCTTCCTCTTCTTCCTCGTCTTCCTCATCTCTTTGCCAAAGCCCGCAGGGTCCTCCTCGCCTGTGGTGGCAGTCGGGTTGGAAATACCTCGTTATGAAGGGAGGAAGGAGCACGACAAAGTGTTCCCGAGTTTCCATCCCTGCTCCCACCAACTGCCCCTTGCAAGGCCCCGGCCGGGGCTGCGGATGCTGGGGGGAGCCAGGGAAACGCCGAACTTCTGGGCCGAGGCCGGTAGCCTGTGCCTGGGGCAAGCGCATCCTCGCCAGAGGTGCGCCCCCCCAGACATCAGCACCCCTCGTTTAGGGTCGGGTTAGGAGGGGGGGACGGACACACACAGACACACAGACAGCCCCCTGCTATCCCTCCCTAACCCTTCTCACAGCCAGGAGGCGAGCCCTGAACGGGAGCTGTTCTGGGAGCTGCCGACTTGGACGAGACCCTTCCCGTGCCTGGGGCTGTGTGGACATCTAGAGGCCCGGGCCGGGAACGACACCGAGCGGTGTCCGGCCGCCCCCCGCGGGACCCACTCCGGGCACCGGCCGTTTCAGCCTGTCCGGGCCTGGGCACCGAGGGCCCAGGTGGAGAGAGACAAAGTCCCGCGTTCTGAGCGTTCCCGAGGGCGAGGGTTGGTCTCTGCGTGTGTACAGGAAGAGGAGGGATGGCTGCCGGGGGCTGACGCCCAGGGGTGCTGCCCCTCGGTGAGGGAGCTGGGCTGGGTCAGCCTGGAGAAGAGGAGGCTGTGGGGGGACCTCACTGCAGCCTGCCAGTCCCTGAAGGGAGCAGAGGAACAGGAGGGGAATCAGCTTGTTAAAGGGCAGAGACTGGCAGGACAAGGGGGATGGGGTGAAGCTGGAGGAGGGAAGGGTTAGAGGAGAGAATGGGGGGAAGTTCGGTGCAGAGAGAGTGGGGAGGGGCTGGAACAGGCTGCCCAGAGAGGGGGTGGGTGCCCCATCCCTGGGGGAGTTCAAGGCCAGGTTGGATGGGGCCCTGGGCAACCTTGTGTAGCTCCAGGCCTGGAGGTTGGTGGCCCTGCCTGTGGCAGGGGGTTGGAGCTCTGTGATCCTTGGGGTCCCTTCCCACCCAGACCAGGCTGGGATTCTATGATTCTGTGAAGCATCCCACACCAGGATGTCCCTGCCTCGGCCGCTGTCCCCATGCCCTGCTCAAGGTATTGGCTGTCATGAGGAAACCAAATCTAACCCTGACCTTTGTGGAGGAAGTTCTCGTCTTGGCTTTAACACCTTGCTAACAAAACATGCCGGAGCCTGGCAAGTAACATGCTGCACGTGCAGGTGGCTTTTAAACCACTGATGCCATTTCGATGGCCTGCCTCTGGTTCGAATGGCTCTGGCGCACTGGTTAGAGGCCTGGCAGCTCCATTCCTGCGGCTGTCTGCCTCGCTGGCACACGGGGAGCAGGCAGACGCGGCCACCTCTGGTGATCAGGCTGGTTTATGACATGTAGAGGCAGATGTTAACGAAGATTCAGGTTTGACTGCTGCACCTTGTGCCCCGAGGCCTTGGCATCTCTCTGACTACTAGAAATCAGGGTGAGAGGGGATGGGAGAGGAACAGATTGTCCCGGACTTCTTGCACCTTCTGGCTATTGACAACTGCCTACCAGGTTGCAGGCGAACTTCAGGACTGATCCAAACTGGGAATTCCCTTGCTCCAGCCACCCAGGTTGGGCATCTGGATGCAGAATGGCCAAAACTGGGCTCGCCTTTGCAAATGCTGGCCAGCGTCGCCAGTGTCTTTTTTAGCAGGTGACATATGCTTGGAAACTCGAAGGGCTCGATCCAAAGTCTGCTGACGTCAGTGGAAACACTCTTGTTGACATCAGTGGGGTTTGGATCCGCGCCTGCGTTCCACTTCTTTATTTCAGACTGCAATCTGTCAGGGGTGGAAAGGTCTCTCTCCCACTTACAGACTTCAGCAAGTCTTTGAAAGGTCTCGTTTCCTGTGTGATCATTATGTTGGGGATGTGGAGTACGGAACAATTTAGAGAACAGGCGCAAACCTGCTTGACGTTGCGTGTGTTCCTTCCGATGCTGCTGGACCCTAGCCAGGCTGCAGCTCGGGTTTAAGCATCTGTGTCGCGTGTATGGGAGGTGGTGGCCATGCCTGTGACATGTTGTGACTCCCTAGTACCTGCCCCAACCAGAATCAGAGCTTCAGACCTCTGTGAGCTGCTCCAGGCAGTCCAGCCTACCTCTTCCAGAGAGCTCCGGACAAAGTCTCCTCTTCAAGGAGCGTCTGGACAACACTCTTAGGCACTGGGTTCAGTTTTAGGTAGTCCTGCGGGGTGCAGGGTGTTGGACTTGATGGTCCTTTTGGGTTCCTTCCAACTTGAGATATTCTGGGATTTTCATGGGCTTTGGGCTTTGCCAGGTGAGTGATGCGTGAGGACTTTGGAATCCACCTTTCACAGGCAGATCCAGGAACCTCTTCTTCTTCTCTTTTCCATGTGATCAAAGCCCTTGGAGCTATTTCACTGCCCCATCCCTGGGTGGGAAGTATGTGAGCGGGTTGGGAAGAGCGACCCTGAGTAGCAGCCCTCCTGCAAAGCCCTCACCACCATCCTGGTCAAGGCATGTCATGGGCTGGGCTCTGCGGTGCTGCTTCCCTGCCATGCCTGGCGCAGGACCACCACCTCCACTGCCCTCACGTTGCTGCTGGGTCCTGGGGACTCTTCTGTCCCCATTTTATGACCCTGGAGGTGCCAAGAGACTGGATCTGTGGGGCGATTGTGACCCTGCTCACCCGCAAGAGTCATTGGCCAGTGAGATACTCATCTCTCCACGAGGAACAAGCCCCTCCACCCCCCACTTTCCCCATGACATTAAGGTTGATGGGCCCAGGATAATTATAGTCTGCATGGTACAACCCACCAGCGGCTCTGTTTCTGGTCATCACACGCTGCCAAAGAGCTGCCATGTCGCACCCTGCAAGTACCGAGTCCTGTTTCTGCCAGGAGCTCTGGTGCTCTCCACCCTGCAGCCTGTCCTGGGCTTTATCCCCTCAGGTCCCCTCACTCCCACGGGGACCTGGAGTCCCCTGCAAGGTGCTGGAGCATAGCAGCCGGGCAGCCTGGCTTCCCCTCCGTGTTCGCTGCCTGTATATATAGACCACAAAGTGCCCCAGAGGAGAAGGAGCAGTGGGTGGAAGGCCAGATATTATCTTCACCTGCTGCTGCCGACCAAAGAAGTGCAGAGACAGATGACAGGAAACGAAGACTTCAGAAATAGACACCTTTAATGTCAAACCCCTCAGGGATCAGCAAGAGAGCCCGCAAAGAAACAGGGAAACTCTCCCACCAGTCCCACAGGAGGAAACATGCCGAGATACCTGAGAAGTGTTTCTGTGTTTGCTCTTTGTGCCCTCGGCAGCAGGGAAAAAACTGACTGAAGAAACTGCAGATGTGCTGAGATGCGAATCGCAAACCCTCCCTCTACAGCTCCTCTGTGCCTGGGTGACCTGCAGTTCTCTCCCCCCCACCACCTCTGCCAGCTCCATTCTCTGCCTTCACAAGGCACGACTCTTCCTACAGCTTCATGGGGCAGGAACAACAGAGTTCTTACTGCTAGTCCTCTTCATTGAAAAAACCAAAAACGTCCTTGCATATGGAAAATATTCCTTATAGTATATAGCTCTATCTGCTTAAAACCTCTTAAATATATTAAACATCTAATCTGGCCTCACCTCTAATACTTATGTGCATCGGCTGGTAGTTCCCCTGCCTGTCAATACAGTCATAGGGCTTTTTGCCAGCTCCATGTCTCAGTTATTAATCCTCTTTTGCAAGCACAAGCCATGGTTTAGGTACCATTGGAACGGGGGTGTGACGGTGACGGAGGAAGTTGGGCCCAAGGGAGAGGAGTGCTGAGGGGTGTTTTTCCTCCCCGAAACGCAGCGCTGGTCCAAAGTCCAGAACTGGCTGAGACAGGTGCCAGGACAACAAAGGAAAACAGCAACCAACGGGCAGCTGAAATGCCAGAGACGTGACGCTCTGCAGCTCCTGACGCTGGAAACGAGCACGTTACCGGTCTGGAGAGAGGAGAATGCGGTATGGAATGGGTGGTCTCCAGCTCAAAACCCTCTTGCCTTGGTCACAACAACTTGCTGCCTCACTTCACTCTCTCCCTGGTATAAAAGGGACAGGGATCCCCTGGAGAGAGTCCATCAAAGGGCTACAAAGATGATTAAAGGAGTGGACCATCTCCCCTATTGGGATAGGCTGAAAGAACTGGGGCTGTTCAGCCTTGAGAAAAGAAGGTTAAGAGGGGATCTTATTAATGTTTATAAATATCTCAAGTGGGGGACACAGGGGGAAATGGCCAGCCTCTTTTCAATGGTCTGTGGGGACAGGACAAGGGGCAATGGCCTCAAGTTGGAGCGCAGGGAGTTCTGCACCAGTATGTGGAAGAACTTCTTCCCAGTGAGGGTGAGGGAGCCCTGGGACAGGCTGCCCAGGGGGTGTGGAGTCTCCTTCTCTGGAGAGATTCCAGCCCCGTCTGGACACCGACCTGTGCGACCTGTCCTAGGGACCCTGCTTTGGCAGGGGGTCGGACCCGATGGGCTCTTGAGGTCCCTTCCAACCCCTACAGCTCTGTGATTCTGTGACTTTGGTAGCAGCTGGGCCAAGGGGCCCCAAATCCACCAAAAACATAGGGTTTTTTTGATTGCATGGGGTCTGGGCTTTGAGCCTGTTATTTCTGAACCCATAAGGTTCTCTGGTAAAAATCTGCTGTGGTAACACAGGAAGAGGGGTGTAAAGGGTACAGAAAGGCCTTGAGAGGTTTTCTAGACGTGTCTTCACCCCCTGTGTGTCTTTTTCTTTGGTATGGCTGAAGTGCCCTAATCTTTGGGAAAAAGAAATGCATTGGAAGGTGCACAGAAAAAACCCTGTGATCTTCCTTGGGGAGAGGAACCAGGTTTGATCAGTGCCAGGCATGGAGAGTGGCAGGTGCAAAGCAGCTTTGCACTGTCTTTCATCTCCAGCGCTCCCCTCCCCAGAAGTCTGGGTCTCCAGTTCCTTCTTGCTGCAGCGACACCTGATCCTTGGCAGGCTGACTCTTGATCTCCGCGGCATCTGTCTTGAGTCAGCGGCTCTCGGGTTGCCCCTGTGCTTCGTGCCACACCAGGGAGAGTTACAAGTGCAAGAAAATGGAGGCGAGGAGGAGGAGGAGGAGGAGGAAGGAGGAAGAAGAAGAAGAGATGTGTGGGCAGCCTGTCCCAGTCTGGAAGATGTGCAGTTTCTCAGCATTGGGAAGGAAGACCCTGGCATCCTCCAGTGCCCCATGAGCCGCCATGGTGAAGTTGGCATCTCCTGAGGTGGCCACGTCAAAGACACATGACTGGAAGTAGACGTCCTCCACGGGCAGCATCTCCTTGCAGAGTGCCCGGGCTGTCTCAGCCGCCACACGTCCATGGCAGCACTCGCTGCGGGAGATGCGCTGGCTGCGAGGGCAGCCACCCACGCAGAGCTGCAGGTCTTGCTCCTCCGTGAAAGCGCGGGCAACCTCCTCGGCGGCTCGGATGGAGAAGGAGAGCTGGCGGCCGGCCTGGCGCACAGCGATGGTGGTGCCGATGTACTCGGCATGGATCTCCACGTGCCGCCCAGGGCTGCGCTCCCGGATAGCCAAGCTGCTGCCTCCCGGCCTCTCACCTCCGTTCACCGAACCATCCTCAAAGGCTGCAGGGAGGTTGTCTATCTCAGCCTGGTAGACCTTCTGGTCGATGCATTCCTTCATGTTCTTGAATATGATGGTGAGCTGCAGAGAGCAGATCAGAAGGGGTTTGATCTCACGTGCACAGGAGTCGCGGCCACATCCCTGTCCCAGGTATCAGCTCTCTAGGGGAGAGCAAAGCCAATCCACACACATCTGCCTCACCGATGCATCCCTCTCTGCCCCAAACCATCTCTCCCTCACTGCTGCAACCCTTTCAGGAAGGCAGCAATGTTTCCTTCTTCCCTTCCTTTGCGTCCTTCATCCTTTAATACCTTTTAAGCTATGGAAAGGGGAGATGGAGCCAAGCCTGGCTAGGCTGTGTGCAGGTAACCACGCAGTAACCCATCCCCAGGCAGCAGCGGGAGCCTTTGCAGGTGTCTCTGGTCCCCTCAGGGACCTTCGTCCCTCTCATTCCTGCAGACCTTCACTCCTGATGCCATGTGGGTTGAGCTGGAGCTATCGCTGCTCCCCCCAGCTGTTTCTGGGGGCTGCCCTAAGCTGTTGCTGCATCCTGGAGGTGAACAGCTTTGCTGCCGAGCCCTGCGCATGAGCGTTACCTTGCTAGTGACCGTAGCGTTGGATCCTTTTACCACCGGAGAGCTGGTTGCTTGCACAAACAAGTAGTCATTGTCCAGGAGAGGCCAGGAACCCTCCACTCGGCACGTGTGGAAGTCATCGTGGAAGGTGCGGATGTGGGGGTCCCCGAAAGCTGCGCAGTGCTGGTAGCTGGGGGGCTGGCCATGCTTGTAGAGGAAGCTCTTCTCGTAGTTGCAGATATCGAGAGACTCGAAGCCCTGATGGTTGGGGGCCGGGGGTCGGGGTCGGGGCGGTGATGTGAGACCTTCCTTGGAGCAGTTGTTCTGGATCATGAGGTCCTCGATGCCGTGGACGGCCGAGTGGTAGGCCAGGTCGCCCCGGCACGTGCGAGCTGTCTTGCGGGTGCAGTGGGAGTAGGAGCGGAGGGCGTTGCAGTACGCTGTGTTCCTGCTGGAGCCGCGGAGGTTGAGGGTGGCAGCCACGTACTCCGAGTTGCAGCGCAAGATCTTACACTGGGAAGAAACTGGGAGAGACGGGACATTCCAGAGCGTCCCAGTAGAGCTGTAGGAGTGGGTAAGGGCAGCCCCTTCCCCTCCCCGCACCCTCTTGAGATCTCACAGTGGAGATGCTCTGTGCAAGCGCTCCTCTCCCTGAGCACAGGGGCCCGTCTCAATGTCGTGCCCGATGGGGATGAAGCCAGGGTTCCCTGCTGCAGAAACAGGCCAGGGAGAAGTCACGGGGTCCAAGGGGTGTCAAGCAACTGGGACGTGAGATTGCACCTAGGGCACGAGCGCGGCCAAGAGCCAGGGCAGCAGTTGTGGCTGTGGCCTTGGGACGTGGCTCAGGCAGAGATTCCTCTCCCCAGGGTTTGCCAGCAGATGAACGGGAATTTCTGAGCTGGGAAACCCCTTCTTCCCATTTCAGTCTCGGCTGTGCCCTGCAGTTGCTCTCTCATGCTGGGTTTGACTGCACCGGGGACGCTTCACCCCTCAAACACCATCTACCCCCACACCCCACAGCTCCCGGAGAGCAAATGCACTCGCCCCATCACCGATCATTTGGCTCATTAAGCAGAGGGCTTAGAAGGGGTGGCTGCCCTTATACAGCAGATGAATCCAGGCTGGGATGGGCAAGGTGCTGCAGTGTGAATTTAGGCCTTGGAGTTTTGTTTAGGGTTGTTTTGGGGGTTTTTTGTGCAGGATGCAGGTCTTGGTTTTCCCTAGCAGAGCGTCTGGGATGCAGGAGGGAAAGCGGGGGGTGTTGTGATGGATACAGCCGGTGCCTCTCACTGAAGGACCAGGGCTTTGTGCTGCTCCCTGACTTGGCCTGGGTGACAATAGAGCTTTTTAAGGGCTCTCCCATGGAAAGTGCGGGCTTGCAGAGTCTACCCTGGTAGAGGGAGGTGATGCTGGTTGGGGAGCTGCCCGCCCTCCCCTCCGGCCGTGGGTGTTCTGACCCTGCCAAAGCCTTATGGCTGTGGAGAGGATCATCTGTGTGCTCTGGCCACCTCGCAGGAGCTCTGCATGGCTCCCATGGGTGCCCTTGCTGTGCTCTGGCATGGCTCTGCCCGTGCGGTTCCTTACCATGCCTACAGAAGAGGAGGAAGAAGAGGGCTCGGAGGAAGAAGCTGGGGTTTTCCAGCTGCCCTGGGCTCTGACTGCAGGCAGGTTTCCCCATTCCAGTCCATGCAGAGCCTGGGGGGTTGCTCACCTGCTGGCTTGTCTCGGCTTCATTCAGTAGGTCCCCTGGAAGCAAAATGGAGATGAGATTGGAGAGGTGCTGGTGAGCTGAGTGGGTACAGAGCTGCCACACACGGCCCATGGCTCTCAGCCACACCGCTGCCTCTCAGGGGAAGAAAAGCAAGCTTTTAACCAAACCCCAGAGGGGCTGAGTTATCTTTTGGAAACTGCTCCCCACCGCCACAGCTCTCATCTTCCACCCTGAGGCAGCTGCACTGTGAAGTTCAGTGCCACAAAGCGTTAATGCTTCCAGCTGCCCTCAGAGAGGATCTGTGGGCTCCAGGGCTTGAAGAGACTTTGCAAGGGTGCAGAGAGGGTGTGAACCGTCCTGTATGTCTGCCTCCAGCCTGCTCCCATCCCCACCAAAACCAAGGTTTGGGGCCCAGCATCCAAAGGGGACAGGAGTTGGAAAGCCAACTTATATATGATGTCCACCAGCACCTCCAAAAACCCACAGCCAGGTTCCCTCAAAGGTGGGAGGTGTGTGGCCAGCCACATTACCCCTTCCCCACTTTGTGCCGCCTGCTCCCTGGGTGCTGGGGGGGCTTGAGCTGGCTGGGAGTGCTGGAGGCTGCAGCCTGGACTGTGAGCTCTGGCAGGAGGAGGTGCAGCCCCCTCTGCTTTGCTGGGGCTGGGGGTTTGGCTGTTGCAGGTTAGTCAGATGGCCTTTTGCAGCTGCCCTTTGGAAACTGCTGTATGCCAAATCAGTCCAATTATTTTCTGCCTCCCCTTCAGCTCGTGGGAGGTGCCAGGGGCCGGTGCTTCTGGTGATGCTCCAGGTACCCTGGGCAGGCAGCCCAGGCGGTCAGTGTTACTGACCCTGTGGTCACCAGTGGGTGCAAACTGCAGCCGTGGGGAGAAGAGGCTGGGGTCTCATCTCGTTCTCCAAAGGGGAGAAGCCCTGGCCCTGCCAGCCCCATCTGGCACCAACCCAGCTGCCTCTGCTGGGGCTGCAGCAGTCAGACAGCTGCCCTTAGCTGTGCAAGCTGGCGTGGTGATGTAGCTGTGTGCTGGTGGCCCACAGTGTTCCTCTGCCAGCTGGATTGATGGCTGATGGGGCAGATGTCTGGAGTGGAAACGTGCTCTTGCCCTGCTCTGGCTGCCAGCTGCTCTCTGGCTTGCCCTGCTCTGGCTGCAGCGAGAACGACCTTGATAGAGAGGGGGTGGTCTCTCCAGCCCTGGGGCATGGGGCCAAGAACCAACTAGGCTCTCACTGGGGGTGTGGAGCAAGGTACCTGCAGGCTCCCTGCTCTGACCCTTCCCTGACGGCTGGTGCTTGCTCTGCCACATCTCATGTGCCTGGCCTGACCCTCCTGAGCATCTTTCTTGGGGCTCAGAGAACCCAGTGACCCCTCAGCACTACCTCCCCCCCAAGTCCCCAGGAGGTGGTGGCGTGGAGGTGGCGTGGAGGTGACGTATCCGTGGCACAGTGTTGGTTAAACAGATGGTTAATGTGCAGCAGAGAAGTGTGGCTCTCGTCCTGCAGTGGGTCCTGCTGCAGCAGGGCTTTCGTTAGGGTGCCCTGACCTCAGCGGCCTTGGGAGAAAGGAGCAGCGGTGCCTAGAAATGCTTTGCCAGCCTGAGGCATCGCCGATTGTGGGAGGGGATGGATGGCTCCTGGCTGTGCCAGCCAGGGCAGCAAGGGGAGATTGGGCACCCCACTTCTCCCTCTGCACAGGGGACCGGACCCTGGGGCACCCCGGGGTGCCATTGTCCTGCTCCTTGGCCCCTCGTCCCTGCCTCTGCTTGGCCCCACTCACCTGCATCAGCCTCCTCTCAGCGTGGGGAGCTCCTTCCCCGAGGGACACACGTTTGTCCTTGTCACTTGGCTCTACCCTGAGTGACAGCCGGGACAGATCCATGGGGTGTCAGCTGGGAAGGTGCCGACCTGGCTCCTGGGCACCTCCATGGCCCTGCAGCCAGGTAAAATCCAGGGTGCTGCTGGGGAAAACCTGGCTGGGGCAGCGGGGAGCAGACCCACCGCAGGGCACTGCTGGCCCCACTCTTCCTCCCAGGTTACCTTTGCTCTGTCCTCTTCCCCTCACAGGGCAGAGGATGGGTGTTGAAATAGATCCGCCTAAATTTAGACAGGCTAAAACCCAGCCAAGAACAACAAGCAGAGTGGGCAGAGGGAGATGGTGTATGGCAAGGGGTGTGTGTGTGGGGGGGGTGGCAGAGGAGCGCGAGGAAGAGGTGGGAGCCCCCAGATCCCCCTGGCTGGGCAATGCTGCTCGGCGGCATGGGGGCACGTCACTCGTGGGGCATGACATGGGAGCTGCTTTCCTTGGAGCTGCCCAGCTTTCCTTCCACGGGCAATACTGCAGCCTGCACCCCTGGGGCTGAGTGCCCCCAGCAAAGCACCGTGCTCCTTGCCAGGAATGCTGCTTCTGGCATCTCTCGTAGCTTCGCTGTCCTGGGGCGCAGCAGAGTCCTGAGCACCAACACGACACAGGCCAAAGGTGGACAGTGTCCCCAGGGGTCAATGCCCACCAGGCCATTCCAGCTGGGTTCCCAGAGGCATGCCTGTGAGGGCTGGGGCACGGGAGCAGCTCCCAAACCCCTGGTCCTGGCAGGAGGTGAAATGTCCATGCTTCTCCAGGGATGGCCTCTCTGTTTAGGATCCATGGCAAGGGTTGAAAGGAGGTTCCTCCATGGCACAGCAACCACAGACCCCCTCAGCAACCTGCTCAGAAAGGCCTCCTGACCCAATTTCCCACAGTTTTGCTCTGCACAATGGGGAGCCAACCCTCGCAGCACCCATGATGTCTTCATGCTGGGAGCCTCTTGCCAAGCTGAGCCCAGGACAGCAGACCCAGCCTAACCAAACCCCCTCCAGGTACCGCTGAGCCTGGCCTGAGGGAATCACTCCCACCATCTGCGGTGCACCTCTCGACCAGTCTAGGTTGTTTAGGGATGGGGGGGAAAGAGTTTCCCCCTCCAATGCTCTCCTCTCCCTCTCAAACTCTGATGTGAGCTCTCCTGCTGTGTGACCCAAGGGCCCAGTGCTGGAGGGGGTCATGGCAGCTGCACACTGGGGAGGAAAGGAGGGATCGCAGGACAAGCTTAAATCTACAGCTAGGCTCGTGTTTTAAGTGTAACAGTGCATCTTCCTCCAGGATGCTGGGTAGAAGAAAGGAAAACAGGATAGCTACCAGCTCGGGTTCAGGTCCCAGCAAGGATTTACAGGAGCAGCAACCAGAGGAGAAAGGCTTTAGATGCCCTGTGTTGGTTTTTTTTGTGCTCCCAGGGTGCATGGAGGCTTTGCAGCTCTTCTCTCTGCCCAGTATTTATGCTCTGGGTCTCTGTTACCTGGTAACGGGGGATAACCAGGGAGTGGAAAAAATCTTGTTTAAAAAAAGAGTAGGACCCATATCCCAGTGTAGCCTCCCAAGGTCTGCCCTGGCTGTGCCTCAGGCGCCTGGTGTCCTCCCCATCTGCTGCCGTAGGCTTCCCCCCAGCGAGCCCCCAGCGTGGGGAGACGCAGATACCCACCCAGGGAATCAGTTACACGCTGGGTGGGAGCAGGGGTGGGCAGGTGGGAATTCTTCTGGAAGGGCAGACAGTCCCATCTGGGTTTGCTGAGAGTGGAGGAGGCCTCTCAGCATCCCATCCACCCACTTCGTTTGGACGAGGGAGGGGAACCCTTGGATGGAGAAACTGAATATCCAGGTTGCTGCAGCCCAGAGGCCAGGCTGTGTGGTCCTTGCAGCCTCGAGGCTCGGCGTTAGGGTTGCACCTCCCTGGTGATGTGCTGGATCCTGGCCATGCCGTGACGCGGAGCCATCGATTGCTTTAACGCCATCAGTACGCAGCAGCTCTCCGAGCCGGGGCTGCAGGCATACGTTGGGCTGAGGAGGCTGAGAATCTCTCCCAAGCTGGCCAAGTCATGGTGCCAAGACAAAAGCATCTGTGATCAAACTGCTTCCAAAAGCCAAACCCCCAATCCCCCCTCTTCCCACCAACAAAATCAGCTGGAGGTTTAGGGAGGCGCAAAGCACCGGATCCCACCAAGCTGGGTCACCGAATCCTGCCCCTGCGGTGGGGCTGTGGAGCAGCCAGCCTCTCCCAGCCCCCCTGCCTGAAAAGACAAGGCTTTCCCAAGCCCTGCGTCGCCCCAACATGGGGAGAGGGGTCCTGGTTGTGGCAGCTGCTTGATTTTTTTTGGTGCAAAGTAGGTAACATGCATCTCTGCCTGCCAGCATCACCCACGCAGATCCTCATCTGGAGCAGTGTCGTTGCTCTGAAGGTTGAGACAGCCCCCTGCTTAGCCCAGTCGCTAATGTGGGGAGTTTGGCAAGGGGGTTTGGGTTAACCCCCGTGCTTCGGAGATTGAATTTTCTGGGGGAGACCAGCCCCTGCTGTGTCTGCAAACCCACTGCTGCCAGGAGCGCCTGGGGTCTGAATTGGGGCAGATTTGCACCCAAAATGCCCTGTGTGGATGGGGAAGCTCAGAGAAACGTGTCTGAAGAGGTGTCAAGTCTCTAAGGAGCTCGTCTACCTCCATCCAAGCTGTGGACACAAGCAAACCCACCGGCACCACTCCCGAAGGCGGCTCGGTTAAGTCGCCATCAGGAAGAGCTCCGCTAGCCTTTCCTGACATCCCATGGTGAGTGAGGTCTGCTGGGCTCTTGGGGTTGGAGGCAAGGGATGAGCCAAGCCCTGAGTGTCCCCCTGTGTTCCCCAGGGCACAGCAACCAGCACCCCCGGGAGCTGCAGGCTTGGGATCGGGGTTGGAAGAGTGAGGGGAAGACAAGGATTTGTGGGAGGGATGGGAGGGAAGATCTCGCGCCCCCCAGGTTCGGATGCAGCAGCAGATGAGCTGCTTGCACAGTACCTGCCCAAACCCAAAGCACTCCCCCTTCCTCCCACACACGTTCCTGGCCCCATCTCTCCCTCCCCAAAACTCCACCGAGGATCCTGGTGCTCCACTTACCCCAGCAAACGCCACCCAGACCAGCCACAGGACAGGCCAACCGAATGTCCGCAGACCCTGAGTCCTGGCTCCCGGTGCAGGTCTGGCTCTGGGTAAGGAGCAAGGAGGGAATCAGGGCTGTTCACGCCCCGGGCTTGGTGCAGAGGCAGCAGGAGACAGCTGAGCTTTACGACAGCCCGATCCGTCACCGGGAGCTGGAGGAGAGGGGGCTAAGTTGACGCTTTAAAAATAGCCAGTAGTATTTTTGATCCCGAAAGCTGGATTCCAGTGGGGAGGGGAAGGGAAAAGGAGGGAGGTCTGTAGGCTTCCCAACTCTGCGCTTCACATTTGTGAGCAGAGCAAATTGTGTGTGGGATAGACATGGGGTCCTGGACCACCTGGAACTACTGATCTTGGGGGGCTTTGGGAAAAATGAGCAGGTTAGGAATGCAAAGCGCTGCTGGAAGTTCAAGGCAGGCTCCTCTCTCAGCAGCTGCATGGGAGCACCCGACTGGGGCACCTTCCCCTGGCACGGCGGGGCTGGGAGCGAAGGCCTACGGGACGACTGCTCTTCTCCCTGCTCCACAAGGAATCAGATGGAAAGAGTGATGAAGAAGTGAGCATGGAGTCAAGTTAAGCTCTTCCTCCAGGTTTCTCAGCCCAGAGCTTTCCCTCTCCCCTGCTCGGGGAGCTCAGGGTGCCCCGGAGAAGGGTGGAAGCTGGGAGGACCAGAAATCTCTCAGTATTAATCTGGAGAGGGTTAATCTGAGAAGGTTGGGGGAATTGGGGAGCTGCATCCTTCATCTGCGCTGCTTGCTGGGGCAACCCAAGCCCCTTGGCACCCCTCGGCTGCCTCCAGAGCAGAGCCATCCCCTCCTGCTGGCCTGGGCACTGCTCAGAGCCGCTCCCGGGATGGGGATGTGCAGAGAAACCGCCAGCCCCGAGCACCTGCTCCAGGGCCGAGCAGCTGCGGGGCCGGGGAGCTCTGGGGGGCCGAGGCCGGGCTAAAAACAGAGGGAGCAGATGGGCCTGGCCGCAGGCACCACTTTGCAGAGGGGCCAGGAAGCTTTTTCCCGCCATCAGGCGCCAACGTGGGGGCAGCGGGGACCAAGCGAAGGTACCTGGGATGCTGGCGACCACCAGGATGCTCGAGCAGTCGCAACGCCCCCGCTGCCTCAGTTTCCCCACGTAGCCCCCCCCGGTATCCACGTTCCGCGGCGGGGACGGAGGGTCTGGGCTTCGCCCGGCCTCGGTGCGGGGATGTCGCCGGGTGCCTGTGGACCCTCCGGCCGGTGGTGCGAGTCCAGCTCCCTCCCCGCCGGGTGCAGGATCGGCCGGCTGCCCTGTGCCGGCTGCGGGGACGGCGGCGACAAGACACCACGAGGTGGCAGCAGTCCTTCGCGAGTGGCCGCAGGGCTGTGCCGGGGCTGCCCCGGGCAGGACCCTCCCTGCCTGGCCCGGGCCCCCCTCCCCTGCCTGCTCCGCTGCCCTCCTGCCTGAACGGAGGGGAGGAAAGGCAGCCGGGGGGCGCAGGACGGGGAGGTCCCAGGGCTCCAGAGTGTTCAGAAGGACGCCGAAGGCCCTTTGGTTTCTGCTCCGTGCCTCAGTTTCCCGGCTCCCGCTTTCACGTCACCCGTGGAGTCCCCAGGGCTGAGCTCATCCCACCGCAGCACAACCAATGGGTAAAACGAGAGCAAAGGACTCGGAAAACCCAACCCCGGGTGTCCCTCGGAGTCGGTCCCATCCTCCCCAAACCCTGGGGCACCCGCGTTTTGCTCCAGGCTGCCCTGGACTTCATCACTGTCTCCGAGCTGGTGCCAGATTTGGGCTTGCTCTGCCCTCAGAACCCTGAGCCCACAGCCTATGGAGAGGCTCAGGATCAGCACGAGCGGATTAGGAAGAGCTGGGGAATTAATTGCTGCGGTGGGTTCGCTCCCATGAACGGGAATAGCACCCTGTCCCGGGAGCCCCCCTGCCCATCTCCAGGCCTTCGGAACACTCCGGTGAGGGATTTAAAAATGACTTTTTAATTGCCTTTAAACTGGGGCTTGGGGAGATGAGAAGATGGGCAGGAGAGAGGGGACCTTCAGGGGACAGTTTTTCCTCCCTCCAGCTCGAGGGAAGGACGTGGGCTCCCAACTGAGCTCCCGCCAGTGCCAGCTGAGACTAGGGATACCTGGAAAGGGGTTTGAAAGGAGAAACACTCTTCGGTTTAGGAGGGGAAATGGAAAAATGTCCCTCTGACACGTGGGGGGTCGGGAGGCTGGAGGGTTGGGCTTGGTTTTGGGGCTGGTTTTTTCTGTTCAGGGCCTGGACAGGCTGTCCCTGTGCCATGGAGCCCGGCCAGCTCTCCGGCACGGCCACTCAAACCCCTCAGCGCTCGTGCAGGCAGTGTTTGGACTCGGTGGGCCGGAGATGAGGGGTGAGGCACCAGAGACACAGGGTAAGGCACCGCAGGGGCTCGGGTGGCTGTTTGAGAAGGTTCTGTGGTTTCCCTGAAGAGTTTTTCAATGAAACAGCCCTGAGTTTACTCTCCTTGGTTGTTTCTTTAAGTTTGCGATTCTTTATTTTAAAACAAGGCAGGGAACGCACATTTCTGGGGATTTCCAGTGAGAAAGTTGGGAATCTCTGGCTGATACTCAGCTGGGGTTGGGAGGGGAACAAGTGTGCCCACCGCACAGGATGAAAACCTTCAGATGCTGCTGTGTGCCGACCCGTGCGGCTCCGCAGCGGGATGCAGAGCACGGCTGCTTGGCTTTCACGGGAGAAATCCTCCCAGCATCCTCCCAGGATCTATCCCACCACAAGCAGGGAATTCCCTGCTGCTGGCAAACTGCTGCCCCAGCCGGCAGCAAAGCCGGCGTGGCCATAGCCCTGACTTCCCAGCTGCCCTGCAGACTTTCCATGCAGCACTCCCTCAGTGCAAACCCTCAGCTGTGGTTCACTGGTTTCTCTCTAATTTTTGTTTTTCCATTTAAAGAAAGAAAATGAGAGAAGGGAAATTGTAGCAGTGTGTTGTTTCAGTGAAAGCATCCCTGCTGGATTTCCAGGCACGATGGGAGCATCCCCACGCCAGGACGTCTGTCCTCTGTACTTCCCTAAGGTGGGACAGTTAATATGGAAAAGATCGGGATCCACCCTGATTTAATACTATCTATTTTTGATTTAATAGATTCATCAGGCAGTGCCCATTCCATGGCATCACACTTCGGCCAGGGCTAGAGTGTCAGCTGGTGGGCAGCAAGGATCCAGCCCAGCCCCCAGATTCTTCATCATCGTCATATCAACAATAATAGTAGTGATGATGATGATAATAATAGTAATAATAATAATAATAGTAATAATATGGAACGTTCAATGGCGACAGAATCACTTGTAAGGATGTTGCAAGCACTCTGGGCTCTAGACCATCCTTATTCTGGGGATGTCGTAGCAAAAATAAACCCAACCCTGAATTGAAATGTCTTTTCCACTGGTTATATCCCCAAGATTTCTGATTTTTTAACTACATTTATTCAGGGGCAGTTTAAGAAGTGATTGTAAAAGCCTTGGTGTTTTTCCTGATAAATTTATAAAAGCTTTTATCACAAATCAGCAAAGCCCTGGCTGGCTGCTGTTGGGGGGGGGGAAGCATGTGCATTTTTTAAGGGTACTTGAAAATGTAGTAAGCACGTTTCTATCAGGAAAATCCTCTCCATCCCTCCATCCATCCCGGCCCTGGCAGCGGGTTGTGGCAGGTGAATTTAGGCTGGATTTGAGCCCCACAAGAGCCCCGAGTGCGGCGGAGGAGCCCACCCCAGCTCTGTGCCTGTCCCACGCTGGCCATAGGCTCTTTCCCAAGGTCTTCTACTTGTGCCACACTGATTTGCACCCTGTGTGGCTGTCAGGGAGGACATCACCCAACCCCAATTGCTGTCATGTTTTTTTTCCCTTTAAATCCTACTTAACCGTATTAATCTACTATTGTCTTCTCTGTCCTGTTCTGAGATCGGCACACTGGGCTGGAGAGTGCACAGATTTTATTTTATTTTACTTTACTTTATTTTATTTTATTTTATTCTATTCTATTCTATTTTATTTTATTCTATTCTATTTTTTTATTTTATTTTATTCTATTTTATTTTATTTTATTATTCTATTTTATTCTATTTCATTTTATTTCATTTCATATTTTATTCTAGATAATATTTTATCTCGTGTCTTATTTTAAATTTTAAATTTTATTTTATATCTTATATTTATATTTTATTATATTTTATTTTTCATTTTAATTTGTTTTTTAAAAAAATATTTTATTTTATTTCATTTTATTGTCATTTCATCTCTTTATTTTTCCTTCAAGGAGTAGGCAAGGCTGCCTCAACTCTTGCAGGAAAAGCTGTTGGCTGTCACAAAGGGAAAAAGTTAAAGGCTGGGAGCAGTGGAAGGAGCTGGGGACCCTGCAAGACTTCAGCAGAGCAACGAGGGGCCGTTGGGTGTAGTTGGGCTGGGTTTGTCCCCGTGTTCCCTTAATCAGCCTTTGGCTTGTGCTGGAGCAACCAATTCCTTGGGATCAAAGCTGCTCTGTCCGAGGCACAGAGCTGTGGACATCACAGCATGGATGAGGTTTGTTTAACACCCCCCTGAGCCTTTTAAACCACAAATTAATGAACTCCAGAGCGATGCACTATTGATGGTAATCTTTCCTTTTTAATTTGCTTCCTTGTTCATTCCTTCCCCTGCTCAGTGCTGGCTGGGTCTGACACGGGCTCCTCGCTCCGTCAGGGGAAAGGTTCCAGTCCGGTGAGCTGGGTTCCAGATAATTCCTTACAAATACAAATATTTCCAGATAATTCCTTACAAATACAACTATTTCCCTGGGTAAAACACACCGGCATCAGCAGGCTCCCACGGGGAGAAGGGAGCTGCTCATCTGGGGGCTTTTCCAGGGGGAAGGAGAAGGGCTTGTTCCCATTGCTGGGGGGCTGGGGGAGTGGAATTTATCAAATTTCATGCCTTTTTCCCCAGCGGTCCTGGAGTTCGGTGGCTGCTCATGGGGGGGTGTGTGAGAACTCCAGATAAATAGCTGTTTGTTTTTTCAGCTGTTCTTGTCTTAAAATACCCGGGACGAGCCACGATGCTGGTGGCATCCTCTACCAGCCCGCTCTGAGCTGCCGTTCCTCTTTGTGAATTCAGAGCCCGTCCCTCAAACCCAAAGGAGTGATGTATTCCTGTCCTTATTTTATAGAAATTCCATCGATTTCCTATAATCAACTTCTCTGCCTTTTGCTAAAGGTTACTTTTTGATTTTTTTTAAACAGAAGAAAGAAATGGATTTAGCCCCTCCTGGGTTTAAATAAAAGGTGTCAGGACTTTTGGGGCACAAAACAGGGGAATGAGAAGGTGGGTTTGCAGCTGCAATTATCTAAATTACCTGAATTATATGAATTATCCTTCTGCAGGACAAGATACTCACCTGGAAAGGCTGAGCTGGGACCACCGGGGTAGCACAAGGATGGGGGAGAAAACCCAACAGATGGGAGAAATGGGGTAAGGATCCAGTGGTGGAAGGAAGGGGGATATTGTCTACCTGCTGTTTTACTGCTGCTCCAGGGATGCGGTACCCGTGGACGCTCAGGGTTGAAGTTATCTCTCCATCTCCTGGATCTAGCTGGGCATCTGGGCAGAGGAAGGTCTCATCCTCTCCCTGCTGTACTGGGGACATGTCCTGGAGCTGCCAAGGAACAACATTCCCAAAATGCCTATTAAAAATTCCCTATTTCTCCCTGTCAGTTGAGTCGGAGCACCCTCAGCCTCACCCTTCAGATATTAATTACTGTTATTAATTATCCCACCTGCATAACATTTTTAAGACCTTCCTCATCGTCCTGGAAGGACGGGCTGTTTGGTTTGCTCAGGCAGGGCTGGCCCTTCCCCAGCACAGCAGAAGAGGAAATTTATTGCTTTATAACCAGATGCCCCTTTTCTGATACCAATAATTGTGTGAATAATTGTTAACTTTCCCTAACACCAGTGGGAAGGGTCGGCTCTTGCCCCAGGGGAGGATGCTCCTATTGCTGTCTCTGAGGGAGAGGAAGGGGTTGAAGCTGACCCCCTTTCATTTTTTGGGGTGCAAGCGGCTCAGAGTAGGTGGGATTTCTCCCCACAGTGCTTCTGGAATACAACCCACGGTCGGGATGAGCAGGTTGCAGTGCCCCGGGAGGCGCTGGGGAGCCCCCCCGCAGCTCCGCCGTGTGAATTAACCAACTTTGTTTTCCACCGAGGCTTTTCCCTTAATAGCCACCCCCTCCCCCTCGCTTTTGCCAGCATTTGAGGAGAAGTGAGGCGTGAGAGATCCTTTGGAATAATGAGGTGTAATTAGCCCTGGCAGCTCTTATCTTCCACGCACACCCCCCCCCCCCCCCC
>VZTU01010847.1:315-30318 GCA_013400835.1 Zapornia atra
CCCCAACGCCCCGGCGGCATGGGATGAGCATGGGATAGCACCCCAACCCACCCCTCCCGTCGCTCCAGGACTCTCGACCCATAAAGGCGCCCGTGAAATTAAGCTTGAAAGTGAACGAGGGCGGTGAACATCTCCCCATCACCCCGCCGCTTCTGAAGACGCGGCCAAAAAAAAGCTCAATTTAGGGTCTTTCTACCCAGCGAGCGTTTCCTTTCTCTTTATAGGTGATTAAAAAAAACCCCAAACACCGTGGCGCTGGACAACTGAGTTTTCCTTCTTAATTAATAGACTACCCCCTCCGACTTAGTCCCATGCAAGTCACTGACATCCCGGAGCACTGGTGACGGGGCAGAGTAGAGGCTGTCAGCTCGCTAGACCATGCATCTCTAGCCACACTACGTAAATTCTGGTATCTATGTACTTTGCTGAAAGCCCCTCTCAGAGAAGGGAGTACATCTGGCTCGTTAGCAAGATGAAAATAAGTATTCTTAGCAGGAAAGAAGGCAACATTGAAAATGCTGAAAATTAAGACTGAAAAATATGGTGTATGAAACCTCTGGTTAGAGGGAAACAAACAGCAGCATTCATGTATTTCATGTTTCCTAACAAAACGAATACTACACATTAGGAAAGGTGTATGGAAACTGACTATGCATTTTTGCTCTGTATCTAAAGATTTATGCCCTGTATTTAAAGAATTCCTGCCAATCAGTTTTAAAACAGAGTTTTTCATTCTCCTGACCCAGTAAAACATTAAGAATTTTCTTTTACATGTGTTGTAAGATCTCTCTTTGTCCTTAGCAATCATTCTTCTCTAAGAGTAGGTTTGTCTGAAGTCTCCCACACACACAGAAAGCATAGTTCTTTGTCAAGCTACACGTATCCAACAAACAAATGAAGAGCTAGAATAACAAATTATGCCCAGGTTAAGAAAATTTAATTCTCGCTCTAAATCACAGCACATGTATGTTGAGGAATGCATCTTTTACATACAGAACCCTAAATCTCTGAGAACTACAACTGCACTTCCAAGAATATTTAAAACACAAAGCAAATTATTTCTCCAAAGCCTCGTGAGGATTATCTGTATCTCCTTTCAAGCAGCATGTCCTGAAACCCACGTCTGAGCTAAGGGAACTGGATGCCGTTGTGCTATGCAGGCTCTAAAGGCGCTTTGCTGTCGGCCAGCTTTTGGTCACTTTTGTCTTAAAGACATACCTGCACAGGTACAAAAAGAATCTTTAAGAGTATTATGCCACCTTTTTTCCTATTTTCTAATCTGCTAGGAGAAATTAGAAGGGAGGCAACACTTTGCCTAGCAAACGGCCAAGACCACACACCACTATGTGAAGCCCAAGCAGATGAGTTGTGCACCCAAAATTCACAGTGTCTCTCCAGGGACAAGGTATACTTCCAGACTCTTGTTCACATAAGCAAGTGGCACAGGACAGCAAGCCAAAACTGCAGATACAAAGTTATCAGTCCCTTATTATTTTCTTACTCCTTGATAACCATTGTCCAGGGTAACAATTATGGCTATTACATAACTCATTACGCAACAAAATCACTGACAACCACAGCATGTGCCCCAGCTGACTGCTGTGGTTAACTCAGCTTCCTCCCCCCTTCAATGTGCTTTGTAACTTCAAAACATTAAAAAAAAAAAAAAACCCAACCCAAAACCAAAAAGCATTTCCACAGGGGCAGAAGTCCAGTTATGTGTCGCCTCCAAAGTACAAGTGGTTGAAGGCAGCACCGGCTGCTACTTCAGCTCAACAAAGGGTGTCAAAAGAGAAGGTGTTAGCACAAACGTGGCAGTGGGATAGTCTATTCCAGCTGGAAAAAGAAAAGCACATCCACAGGCAACTGAAAGTAGAAAGAGGAAAAAAAACAACCCACAAACCCTGTGAACTTTTCCCTAAATCCCCAAAGCTTGTGGGACAACAGATTCCACTAACAGTTCATTAATAGATAGGCACAGCACATCAGCAAAGTGAAGCACATCAGCTGAAACTGGTTCTATTGAGTGGCATTTGTTTCCCTAAAACAGCATTCCCAGAACTGAGCCAATGCACAAAAATAATCCTATCTGAGGCTGAATTAACCTCAATCAACCCACTGGGCATGCTGTTTGTTTCAGGCTGCTCCAAGTCACTACATTTCCTGACAGGAGAGGAAAATAATGGTCTCAAACGACACCATGTCAAAACAGAGGAAAATATACGGCTGCTCAGGAGTTTGAATTGTGGGAAAAAAAGGATCTTGATTGAAATAGAGCAAAATAAAAACACAAAATAGGAGGACAGGAGGCCTGAGTAATAATGAATCAGCTTTTGTCTTTAGTCAAATTTTTTTTAAGAGCTTTGATTTGCCTTTTCAAAGGGGCGGGTGCAGCATAACTGTCTTAAATTTGGTCCGTCTTAACGTTTTATGGCAAGGCATGCAAGAAACATTTGATTTTTCTCCCCTCTTTCCTGAAGCAACACACAAATTTTATCTATCTGCCTGGACCAAAAAGGGATAAATATAGTAAGGCAGCTAAGCATAGAAGTTTCACAGTTACATTTAAAAGTCAAACCGTGCCCCAGAATTGTTAATACAAGCAACCTCAGAATGCTGTACTGAGGTAAGAGAGCCCCTTGGTCTTTACTGAGAAGAAAAGGAGGGGACATCACATACTTCTTGTTAGTCTACTTTTCCTTGTAAGCCTGTAGAGATAAAAAGCTCATCTAAAATAATTTTTGAAAACAACAACAAAACCAAACAATCACAAAGCTGAGCTTCATGTTTCCTTTCCCATTACAAGTCAGTCCTCCTCTCAAAACAAGTTTGACTTCATAATCTGACTACTGAACCCCCCAAAACATCCCAGCTGCCTTTCCAAGATGTGAAATCAGTGCTGCAGGCAGCATGCAAAATGTAGTACGCTGCAGCGAAATGGTGGTTTTCAGCTCTGTGCCTGATGAGGGACAAGATTTTACTGCTTTTTCTGGAAACCACCATACACAGAGGCAAGCATTCACAGAACTGCCAGACACTGCCAAGATACCAGTCCCAAGTCATAACCCCTGGCTTTGAGGTCATCATTATGTAAGGTAGGTTTTGTTTATTATTCCCCTAAATCGATTATTTTCATTTATCCGCTCTTAAACTCATTTCCCACCTTTTCCTACACTTGCTGAGTGTAAAGACTGAGAAGAGGAGTTAGATTCTTGTGTAACCTTTTTGCTTTCTTGGAAGGCCTGTTTGTCATTGTAGCCACAAGAAATAGTCACTGGTCACCCCTCACATCCTACCACAAAGGTATACAAAAAAGCATGAATAGGAAAAAAAACCAGTCACAACTGCATTACTCTAAACCAAGCCCCTTGTTCCTCCCTTCCCACCAAGGTAATGATAATTTTACAGATAATTAACTGTGAAGGAGTATATTATTATTTTTACTACTACTACCACCACCCTTATTTGTAACTGAAGAGTGTTATAAAAGGAGATGCCAGAAGGCATTCAACCAGCGGAGTTCAGAAAAGTCAACAAACAGAGATAAATACTAACTTTACTATCATATGTGCACACTAGACCTAACAGATGAGTAGGAGTCTATTTTGTAGTGACAGCCTCTGACAGGAAAATTTCTTACACACTACTCCATTGCCAACAACATATAATACTCAAACTCTAATAAGAGCTGCTACCTTGTTGTCAAAGAGAATTCATTTTCTTAGATCTCCCATCTTTACATTTATTTTCTATTTTGGAAGCATGATTTGTAACAGATGTAAATACACTAAATCCATCTACTTTCTTAACATGACATGCTTTATCTTATAACCTGACACTATTCATTTCATTTAGTCTCACCTTCTGCTGGTTGTCCCATCCCACACTGTATGTAAATCCAATAGATAAGAATTATTTGTATGACAGATTTATAGAAAATTTTGATGAGAGACTATTAAATAACTCAAAATATAAGCTCTCCTTAGCATAAAGAATCCATCTGTGGGAAGAAACTGTTTTTGAAATCACATGATCCTTTCTTACCTTAGTTTGAGACAATTACCATGACAGCCTATTTCTTACTCTTCTTTGAAGTAATACAATGAACAGGAGTTGTTACTCCACAAATCCACCCTGCTTAAACATTCCTCAGCGGCCAACAGTGCCCACCTTTCCAGAGCAGTTTCATGGAAGTGAGTAGACCACTCCTGGTCACTATCTTTTTCACAGAGCAGAAAATACAAACTTCATTACAAACAACACTGAGTTCCCATCACTGCATGAAAGGGACCTTCCACACGTCCCCCTGCTTTCTGCATTAACGAGGAACAATTATTCTAGGCAGGTAGCACAGCATTGTAGCTGAACACTTACACCCCAGAGAAGACAAAGCTTGCAGGAAATACACACGCCTTCTTCCCTCTGCGTGAGGTAGCCATCCATCCCACTTGATTCCAGTCAACCATGGTACACCTTCCCTGTAGTGCTTGAGAAGAAAGCTGTTTATTTACTTATGTATTTCCCCAAAAGGGTCAGAGGATCTTTATGAAGATAAAAGCACTTCCACCTTCTTGCAACAACTTCCACAAACCGCCAAGTATGACAGACAGCACTGAACGCTGTTGGCAGAGGAGGTGTATCTGAAGGGCTCTGCTGCAGCAGCAGTGCTCAGGACTGAGCATACTTAGCATGGTTAATGTAACAGCACTGATTTCTTCCTTCAGCAGCCTGGACCTTTCATGAGACAGATCCAGTGACTTTTACAGCTGTTGAAGGTGCTCTGTTTGGCTCAGCCTTTAATTACTTCCTGCAAAGGAAATCAAGGTAGATGACAACAATGCCTGTTCCTGCTTACACTCCCTAATTCTTCAGCTTTCTCAGAGTTCAGTCAGTTGTGGCATATCTTGAAAAGTCACCTCTGGAATAGTTAGGTGAGGTAACCCCAGTAGGTACACAGTAAATGAAGAAGAATCATGAGAAATTTAATACAAGCCAGGATGCTGTTGTCCACCTAGGCCAGCCAGCTGTCAACCACCCACCCCCAGGTGGGCTCTTCTGCCCAGCAATCTTCCAGCCATTCTGCCCAGCAACCTTCCAGCCATTCTTCTCCAAGCCTGCAGTGTTGCATTTATCTCATAACAGTGTCATGACTGTGATCTAGGCAGGCAGATGGCCTCTGAGAAGGCTACAATTTGATCTTATATCTCAGGCTTGGGTAGCAAATTGTTAGAGGAAGAAAAAAAAAAAAAAAAGAAGAAAAATTAATCATGCCCAGCAGAAGAGCCCACCACAGCTCAGAACCACCACTCTGCTTTGGCTCCAGGTAGCAACAGGTTGCCTCAGAACCTGAAGCACAGAACGCAGAGGTTCCTTGGTACTTCCCTGCAACACCACACGCAGTTTATTAGTCCTCTGTGCCAGCCTTATGCACACAGCATTTGCTAACTGTACTCAAAATCACTGCTTTTACCCAAGACCTGTCCCTCTTTAGGGTTAAGGTCTCCAGTTTATATTGCATCTGCTGGGAAGCAAAATCAAAAATAACTCTCTTAAGCCACAGACAACACACAAAGCAGTGCACACACGTTATCTTCCTCCACCTTTACAGCTACTAGAGGCAGAATAAGAGAAAAACAGGTCGTAATTTTTAATCCACAAGTGAGACTCCACACTGCAGTGACGAAGCCCCACCTTGAGCACTGTTTGCAGTTTTGGGCATCTTGATGTAAGAATGACATCAGACTATCAGAGTGTGTCCAGAGGAGGCCAACCACAGTGGTTAAACACTTTGAGGGCAAGACTTAAGAGGAGCAGCTGAGGTCACTTGGTTTTGTTCAGCCTGGAGAAGAGCAAGCTGAGGGGTGACCTCATTACAGTCTACAGCTTCCTCACAGCAGGCAGCGGAACGGGAGGTGCTGATCTCCTCTCATTGGTGACCAGCTATAGAATATGTGGAAATGGTGTAAAGCTAAAAAGGGGAGTGATAGACCGACTTTGGTGGGCATCTGGCCTCCAGCCAGGCCTAAACCACCACAGTCCTGAGAAGTTCACATGAGACATTAGGAAAAGGTTCCTTCCTGAGAAGCTGGTCAGTCACAGCTTGGTGGAACAGGCTCCCCAGGGAATATATCAGAGTCCAAGGAGCATATGGACAATGCTCTTAGTCATATGGTTTAGCTTTAGGTAGTCCTGCAAGGAGGAGGGAGTTGGACCTGATGACCTTCATGGACTCCTTCCAACTAAAGACAGAAATTCTATGATTCTAGGAATACCACCCTGTACATACAAGACAGCATCTTAAGTGGATGTCTGTAGGATGCTGAGAAGTGCAATGCCTATTTACTATTCAGCATTTTCATACTGAATTCTGAAGTAGATTTAAGGCTTTTGCAGTCATGCTCTGTCTTGAGTTCTGCTCCTATCATTACAGAACAGACAAACAATAAATTTCTGATTTTAAGGCTAGGCTCAGTTATTTCAATATAGTAAATTTATTCTTCTACAAATTTTGAACATATTTCAAAATTATGAAGTCTTTAAGATGGCATGAGCTTGCTGAGTATGATATATATTTTTTATCTATTTCTAATCTGGGTTCACCATGAAAATGGAAACACAACTGTAATAATTGGTTCTAGGAAATACAAACAATTTTTGAGAGCCAGATACACGTTAAGTACCTCTTCTATTTATAGAAGTACATCTGAATTTTTAATATAAATTATGAACTGATGTTAAGAAAAATACTATCACCTTAACTAACTGCAATAATAAAGAATGCTAATTAGCATCTTAGAGAAGGTGTTTTATTTCTTTGGATCTGATAGGAGGCATTTGCTGCTGCAGGATCAAGTGTCTGAACAGAAAGGGAGGGAGCAGCATCCTAACAAAACACTTGGAAGTTGTCCCCAAGACTTTCCCTTTTTATATTCTTGTTACTAATATACATTTGGTTATTCATTTAATATCTTCTCATGACTGACTTCTTTCTTCAGAGTAACATTAAAGAGATAAGAACTTTCATTCAAGCAATGAAGTTGTTTCAAGTCTGTTTCAGATACCTTAGAAAATTTCGCTGTAAGGTCAAGACATTGAGTTTATAATATTAAAAACATGTGCATATATATATAAAAAACAGATATGTACGTTTTAATAGCCTAGATGCCAGTATATATATATATATAGAGAGAGAGAGATACATCTAGTCTGCTTTTCCCATGATGAAAGCTGTGCTTTCACTTTTGTTCATGTAAGCTACCAGATAATGTTCAATACACCATTTTATCTACTTGACTGCCAAAAAACATTCAATATCAAACTTCAGTGAGCATTCCAATACTCTGCCAAAACATCACACTGCAAAAGCTGCTCCCACCAATTCTGTAGCTGTCAGTAACAAAACCAAGGATACACCTGAAACGCTGCCAGTACTGCCTACACATCCCTTCCAGTGGTCATTTCAGGTACTAATCAATCTTGCAAAATGTTCCCAGAGCACAATGCCCTTATTTCAATTCTCTTTCATATCAGCAGGCATCAAAAAGAGAGTATTTTTCATACATTTTAAAGCACAAGTGCTCACTACATACATATGCTGAAATAGAGGTGTATCAGCCAAAGCAGAGGGATTAGACACTGTCATAGAGTGTTGAGTTAGGTAATCTCCTTCTGCACACCCATGACAAATCCCTCACACACACTGTCACTTTCTGATTATTAAGAGCAGCCACCGAGTTACTGTGCTAATCATCTCTTCCTCTCTGGCTGCAGCCTGTGGGACGTGATGCTGCAATATCACCCAAAAGCTATCCAGCCTCTCATTTGCACCTGTAACTGAACAAACCTGCACAGCAGTATCTGAGCCATCTGGCCATACAGAAGTCTAAGGCATTTCTTTATAATGTAGGGGGGGAAAAATATCTGCACTTGGATTTCAGGTTATAGAAAGATAATAGAGAAATAAAAATTAAGTTCCAGCATCAAACAATGTATTAAAACCTCTGGTGTCTCTGTTGAGATAAGAAAATGGTTTTAGATAGTAGAAAGACCATAACCAATCCATTCAGAAGAATCTATGTGGCCAAAAGAATATGTGTTTTGAAGACTACTAGAAGTTCTGCACATCTAGTCAGGAGCAGAAAGAGTAAGGATGTAAAAACTCTCATTCAGAAAATGTTTTGGAAGGTGATGAGCAGGAGGAAGAGGGTAACGTGAAAAGGAGAGGAAAACAGTGGAGAGAATCACAGAATTGCAGAATCTTGGGCTTGGGAGTGACTGTACAAGATCATCTAGTCCACCCCCCCGCCAGAGTGGCATCACCTAGATTAGGTCACACAGGAACACATCCAGGTGGGTTTTGAATATCTCCAGGGAAGGAGACTCCACAACCTCTTTGGGCAGTCTGTAACATAAAAGCCACTAGAAATAGCTTGTAAAATAGAAATGTTGACTCTGTGCCATGTTTTAGTTCTTCTATATTATCCTGTAATAAACAACACACAGGACTTGATGTTTTGGTGAAGAATAAAGTTTCCATATGCTCTTTACAAAGAGTTGGAACAGATTTATGTAATTAAAAATGATTGAAACAGTCCATCAGTATGATTTTGGGCAATTGGTTACATCAAATATTTTTACTGGAATGTGTCTTCCTTGGTTACAAACTAGACATACTTCGTAAGTGTGTGTTGAACTCTTAACATGTATTCTCTAAAACTGTACCCAAGGCTCGCCTGTACCCCTTCTCAACAGCTATGTGTTACTTAATGTTTTACTTCCACACTGCTTGGGTAGCTGGGAGACATTTTAGCAAGTGACAAGTACGAGTTATTGAGGCAGAACTTCAACTTTGACATATGTAATTCCATATCTTTAATCTACTAAAATTGTGATACGCTTTTATGTGTGCTTCTGTTTCATTTACCAATGGGCAGCTATTTGCTGGCCCTACAACCCAATGCATTGGGTTGTGATTTCTGTCTGAGTGAAAACACTGTAATGATGCCCTCTGAGATTGTTACACCATCTCACTGCAAGCTATCTCACTGTACTGTTAAAAGCATAGTAATTGGGATTTACCCCTTACAGTTTATAGACCAAAAGCATTCCAAGCTTTCTGAATCGAGTATAAAGTGTGTGCATGTATACACATATATTTTTAGCAAAACCACTAAAAAACTTTACATGTTAACCCTTGCATAGCTCCATAGCTCTTAAGTACTATCTAGAACGTGCTTCTGTAAAAAATACAGGGGTAAGGGAAGAAATATTTTTAGCAATTGCTGCCTGTGTTGGTTATTTAAGAATTTCCCTTCAGAAGAAACTATCTGGTAAAAACAATCCCTTTGCCAACTTGTGTACATTACACAGATGTGTTTTCAAATAAAGGAGTCAAAACAGCACAGAAGTGTCCAGCCCTCCTATCCATATAGCATACACGTACACAAGTCCACATAGATAGCAATTCAAAAGCTTTCCAAGAAGATTCTGGCAAGAGCTAGAAAAGCCTGGCTCACTCAGTTCCAAGTTCAGTATTTTGTGAAGACAAGGAATCACAAATTCCTATAGAACTTGATCAAGTTGACCAGAGTGATTTCACCACTGCAAACACCATGGACTTCCAACTGCAGGATTCAAGAATCTTCTACCTTACCGAAAATATTGGGGAGGAAAGCGCAATTGGTCTTAATGCCATTGTGGACTAAAAAGTGTACCACCAGAAACAATTGTACACTGAACCTTATACTGAAAAGCAATTTAAAAAGAGAAATTATAAGCCTGATAAAGTAGAGTGCATTTCTAGCCTCCAACTCACAAGATTTTAGAGGAATTCAGTATCACAGTTAAGTGTAAGACCATGGGCCCAGGACACTTCCTCTTCTCCTTTCCACTAACACCAGTGATCCCGCTCACCAAGCGCTGGATCATAAATAAAAGCCTGGTTATAAACGTACCATATTTACTATAAATAGCCCAGACTAATGTTACAAGGTACACAATAATAAGTTCTTAGCACATGAAAGCAATAAAAGCACTTTGAGAACTGGGATTCTTTGGTTTAAGCTCTTTTATTAGCTCCTTTTTTTTTTTTTTTAAACATTTATTCTCTAGCTGATTAATTACTTGCTGGAAACTTCATAAGACTTTACCAAGAACCTTATGTTACATGCAAGACTATAAAATGTTTGGGAATTTTTAATTCCATCCATCCAGAGGAATATTAACTTCCATGGTACCACGTAATCAAAATTCACCTCTAAGGGGTTTTTTTTTTTAGACTAATTTGCAATGAAAATAAATAGACTGTGGCAAACCACCACATCCCTACATTTCCTCTTTTACATCAGTACAATGGAAGCAAGCAACAGCTCACTGCAGTGCTCTATCTAGGTTAGTATGCATTACAAAGTGCAAGGGATCCATTGCTTTTAGCGCTTCAAACAGGAGACGGAATGTGAGTTTCCAGCCTCTTCTTCAGCTCATCAGGTTACTTATACCTGCATTTTCAAAGTTAAATCATACTGAATGCCAAGGTTTGAGCTACTGCGAAATACAAGCTGGCAGTCGCATTTTTACATCACAAATAAAGCTTCCCTTCCCGTGCCAAGTTCACAAACCTACCTTCCACACGTTAGAACTATCCTGAAAATGGGGCCAGCACAATTGCTTTCTAAAAAAAAAAAATATTACCTGCTCCTGAACAATGAAACTCAAGCCGTGCCCAACTCACCCTTAGATCAGCTAAGGGCTGCTATCTCTAGTCATCGCACCAAGTTAGAACAACAGTAATGTTTCTTTAAAAAGAAATATATCTATCTTAGTATCACAAGCATACTGTGGTAAATAAATGGAGTACAGGACATCTTGTTATCCTCTCAAGATATTTCATGATCTTATACAGCAGAACATATTTTTTCAAACCAGAATAATGGAAGTAGATTTATTTTCTTTCCTCTATTTGGGGAAAAAGATACACAGTCGTTACTGCTCTTTCACTTTGTTTAGAAGAATATGAAATCACTATGTAAATAAACACTAAGTGTAAAATCTTACAAAGTACTGCTATAGTTTAGCCCTACACAGTATTAGAAGCAATTGTTGGTAGCTGCAGAGCTCAGAAAATTCAGAGTGCCTGGGAAAGACATAAAAGAAATCAGTGCTAGGTTTTCTCTGTTTTGCACTCTCAGTGTATTTTAATTGCTATCAACTTGTGAGCACCGGAAAAAAACAAACAGCAAACATGGAATGGATCCTTTAATTTATTAACCAATTACTCCTAGTTAAATTGCTAATAATGAAAGTGCACTGGCCATTGACACCTTCTGAAAAATCTTAAAGAGCAATGGAACTTGTCACAGAGGAACTTAATTTGGGTAAGCAAAAGCTTCCTACATGTCACTATCAATAACATAGTATATTCTGTAGCACACAAATTCAAATCTGAACTCTACACAAGGAATATTAAAGTTTTCAATATTTAATCAAGCTGCTTCTTCTAAAAGCTTAAGTGGAACCATCTAATTAAAAAATGCTAATGCAAAGGTATAGACTTTCCCAGTCAAAGTGATGTATCTTATTCCTTCTTCTACATCTTTCTGGCTTGGTTTTGTTTTTTTCTGAGACAGCCAATACCTTACCAGAATAAGCTTGACTGCTATGAATAAAATATTTGAAATACCACCATGCATACAAAAATATAACAGGGGATAATTAGGGGATACCAGTTAGAAGTGTTTCAATAGCAAGTCGAAATAATCATTTTGCTGCACACAACCAGTTTTCATGCAGTAAGGTTTACTCTTCATTTAGTTAGTTTGTCTTGTAAGTAATTTATAGTTAAAAAAAAAAAATTAAAAAAAGTCACTGGTACTTCAACAGAATTACCAGCTCATAGGAAATAACACTTGGATTCATTGTTTCTTAGTTTTAGTACCAAAAATCAGTAAGGAATTATAGGCAAGCAACAAGGTTTGGTTCTGGTATCGTTTATATAAAGCAACAAATACCTTCAAAACAGAACTGTGTCAATACACTTCAAACCAGATTAACCTCCCTATTCCAGAAAGACAACTATTCTACAAAAACACAGAAAAAGTTTAAGCCTGAAGGAGCTCACAGTTTATTCTGAAACAAAACCAAATACATCAGATGCGAGTAGGGTGACATAAAAGAAGTCAGGGAGAGTCTGTGTTGCTACTTGCATTATTTTCACAGTTTACATAGTTTAAGTTATCTGGCAATTACAATATTTTAATCCATTCATTATTTGCTAAAATAAATGTATATTAGTAGTATACTAATACTACTAGCATTAGTATACTAGCTAAAAGTATGTATTACTAATAGCTTTGTCAATGGTTATCCAGGAAAAAACAACCTAAAGCACCTTTCTGTGATGCTGACATTGGGACTGGCAGTTACATTTCAAAAAGCAATGCTGGAGTTGTCATGGACTCGATAGACAGTGACAACCAAAGCAACCAACAAAACACTGGTCTGCATCAGGAAGGAGACTGAGACAGAAATGGAAAGCATCGCTCTGTCACTGTGTAGAACCTTGCTGTGTCCACAAAGGGCGTACCATACATACAGTTCTTGTCCCTGCATCTCAAGAAATCCGTAGTGCAGTGAGAGAAAAGCTACAAACATGATTAAGGGAATAGAGACACCTCTGGGAGAAAGGCTAAAAAGGCTGACAGTCTAAGAGATGATGTGCTCAAGGTTTGCAATCATAGAAAAGGTAGATAAATTAGAAGATAAATGAATAAATGATTACTATACCTTGCAACACAAGAACCAGACCTTCTTATGATCAGTGTATCAGTTTAAACAGGCAGAGAAGAAAACCACCTTTTTTCTCTTTTCTTTTTTCCCTCAAAACAGAAGAGGCAGTGACTTTCAAGACATCGTTGCTACTTAAGCTTACAGAAACAAACACGTTCAAAACCAGATCAACCACATTCATGAACATCTGGCTCATACAGGGATGCCAAAAAGATTAAATAGGCATCTACCTTCTGTCATACCTGCTCTAATGACCATGGATGCTGGGCAATAAGCACAATTTCTCTGTCAGGAAAAAGCTAGAGACTGAAAAAAAAGCCGGAAGACTATCATTTAAGTATTAAGCTATGTGGAAACCAACCTAAAAGTAAGGGTTCTAAAATCCATCTGAAAGTTTGTCAGAGTACCAAAGAGATTTCAGTCCTAAAAAGTTAAAAACTTAACTTTCTGAAGTATATTCACTCTTACTGACACTTAACAAAATATTAACGTTACTCTGATCATCAGCAATTTCAAGGGCTCGGGTGGTTTAGTACTACAGGGGCAGCTACTGTGACGTTCACGTAACACACACAACAGCCTATTTTTCCACAAGGATACAAGACACTCCAGCAACACAACAATACATGTATTACCGATTTTAGCAAGATCTCCTGCTTCACACATGCTAAGAAACCACTTCGTGCTTTACCATTTTATCTTTAGCACAGCATCACCAACGGAATCCTATAGCGCATCACTTAGCTAACGGGCTTCTCTTCAGCAAAACCTGAAGCTTTTCAAGGCAACGCTTAAAGATTAAACACAGAAGCATCCAAAGGAAAATTCGCGGCCGTCGGTGGCCCTTTAGGCTTGTACAAGGCAGGGACTTCACTGGCAGCTGCTTTCACCCACCGCCGCAACTCGGGGACAGAATTTGATACGACTCAGAGACCCGCATGCGATATCTTTACGGTCCTTACTCAAGCTCCTCATGCCCTGCGCTACCTCCGGATCCCAGGCTGCTCTCCCTGCTCAGCCCCCGCTACAAGCCTGGCGTGTCGTTCCCCTCGGGGACCGGGCGGTTTCCATCCGCCCAGGCGGGGCCGGGCTCTGACCTCCGCTCCCCCGGCACACAGCCGCCCACCCTGGAGCGCAGCCCGGCTTCTTACAGGCGCCCAAAGCCATCGCGTTTGCTCCCGAAAGTGCTCTTCACCTCCAGCACAGCCCTGGGGGAAGGAAACTCCAGCGTAGAGAGGCGGTCAGCGCCTCTCCGGACTCGCGCAGGCGGAAAAGGCTGGGTTGGGAGGAACCCCCTGCCCCCCAGCCCCAAGTTTCGAGGAGCTCGCACTCACGCGGGGTGCTGGGGGATGCAGGCCGCCTCCTCGCCGTCGCTCACCGCCGTCTCCTCCCCGATGTCGGGCAGGGTGACGAGCAGGGCCTTGGCGCCCGGCCGCCCCCCGGACTCGTCCACCACGGCAGCTGCCTGACGCGGGGGGCGACCGCCCGCTGCGCCCGGCGGCATCGCTCTGCCCGGGGCGCAGCCACCGCCGCTCGGGGGTCGCGGGCTGGGGGGNCAGAGCCGGAGTCCCTTCCCGGCTCCACAAGCGAGCTGCCCGCTGCCTCCTGCCCGGCTCCGCCGGCGTTGCTAAGCTAAACAAACCGCGGCGAGGCACGGACCGCCCCCGGCGGGGTGCGCTAAGCCTGCGAACAGCCATCGACCGGCGCACCTGGGAGCTATATGGGAACGCAGGGCGGCCACCTGCGGCAGCCTGCGAGTTAAGGAAACAAAGCGTGGCGTTTCCCATTTCACATCCTACCTAATAGCAAGGCACAGAGACCAACTCCATCAGCCAAGGCCGCAGGGCCCTGCTTTGCACCCTTCCTTCGGGGGCTGCACCCATTTGTGGGCTGAAAGGCCAACACAGAAATGGGGAGAGAGGCTGCGGTGGCTGGTGTTAAGGCAAGGGCAAACATGTCTGCTCAGAACGTCCCTGGTGGCACGGCCTTTGGCAGCAGCCAAAAGAACAGGCTGGCAGATAGCACAGTTCTTTATGTGTGTGGACATTAAGCAACTAGTTGCACTATCAGCCTAAAGCTGGCAGATAATCAAGATACAAAGTGGAGAATTTTACCCCGGCTTTGTCTCAATAAAACATCAAGGAGTGATGGCAGGGTGAAGCACCCACGACACCAAGTACAGGGCTGAGGTCTGAGATTGGGATATTCTTGGCCTGTTTTCTTACAAACTACAATTTCTGACCAACCCTTACAGGATAGGCCCACATAAACCTAACAGCAATGCGATAGGCCTTTATTTCTCATGATGCCAAAAAAACCTTGACCAAGCCACTGTGAAAGTAGCATAATTGAGCCTGTCAGTGCTTAGTATGTTTATTTCAGCTGCAGCCCTAAAGCAACTCTGCATGAAGATTCTGAATGAACCTATGAAGAATATCACTAACTTGTTTATTACTCCCTGTCATTCGAGAACCACAGAAAGGGTCAGATTCCATCCCAAATCTACAGGCTTGAACATCCAGCCTCACTCAAGTCCTTCAGATACTCTGCTTTCAACACTCAGATTCCCCTTTAGTCCCAGGTAGCATCTTTGACACTTCCAACTTTGGAACTATTTTTCGTTTATTTGGTATCCAACTCCTCAGCAAACCAGCATAAAAGTAATCACTGCCCACAGCAAAGATACTACCCAGCACCGATACAGACCGTTAATCCTGAAAGCACTTACAACTCTTTGCCACAGTAAACCCATTTATTTATGCTCAGTAATAGTGCTGAACAAAGAGGAGCAGAGCAGAAGTAGGTAACTTCCAGACAAACTGGGAAAATGTATATGAAAATTTTATGTGAAGTATAACTGATGATTACCATTGGCCCTGTGCTTATTGCTTTTGTGCTTTTTTAATAACCTTAGTCTAATTCCCATTGTGAGCCTTTACCATGCCTTTTACTGTTGTAAATTACTTTAAACTGAATGTAATATTAATATGTTTATAATGCATGGCTTTTTTCTAACTTAAAACGATTTTCCTCATCAGCAAGTCCTTTAGTTTGTATTCTTAGCTATATCCCAAAACTAAGCACCCACATAAAGATGGTTTTGAGACCAACTTCGGGGGCATCTGTAGTAACAGGAAAAAAATCTTTATAGAATTTAGATACACTCCCATTTGTCAGGGTATAAGGGCCAGAAAAGACCATTTGATCATCTAGCCTGATCTCTGGTACTACACGTCACCTCAGGTTCTCTCCGTGCATTCTCTGCATCTTTATGTCATTTTTATATTTTTAACTGCTAACATTTTCTAAACAATTTCCATTGGTGTAGAATGAGAAATTCTAGTACTATGTGTCATTATGGATTCAGAAAACATAGGAACCCTTTCACATGTTAGTCTTTAAATAAAATAAAGAATGATTGACATGGTGCATACCTGGCACCCCATCCTTACCCACTCACCTCCTCAACTTTCATGGCCTAAGGGTGAAGAAAGAATTTGTCACTTCACCTGAAAAGGTCAGAAAGATGAGATGAAAGCATCACAATGGGGATAATCCTTTTACTGTAATTAGGGAATCATCACCTATCACTTCAACTGTAAACAAAGCCTTTTTTGTTTTCACTCAGGACTTCCAAAGCAAGGGAAGACAGCCTACAAGCTCTGCACTCTTCTAGTGTATCCAAAATCTCTTTCATTAATTACTTTTCCCGTTTACATTTTTTATCGTCGTAGGACATGCAAACCTATTAAGCCCCAACATTCTTCATCGAGACACATGACAAATCAGTAGAAAAGCTGCTTAAAATGTTAGGTATTGTACTATCTGGAAGCTGTTTTCTAAAGCAGCAAAACAGCATTTCTGGAGTAATGTTGGGATTGAAATTGCTGGGGGAAATACTACGGGGGGAAAAAAGCAAATGAAAAATATTCTTGATGTACTGAAGGATCTAAAAATGGACACTTACTAAAAAATGACAAAGTTGTATAAGATTCTCGAAGCAGCAATTAAATATTAACAAAACATCAAAATGATTGTCTAATGTTTGATTTACATTAAATTATGCTCTAACACTCTATAAAATCGTAACCAGTCTCAAACATCATAAACATCCTTCCAGAGCATGCTTTGCTGGATCTCAGCTCTCTCCAGGTCACGATACTAGCCCATATGTTTGAACCTTAATGCTCTGGTAATTGCTAACTAGTTGCTAACTAGCTAACTAATTGCTAACTAGCTAATTGCTAGTCATACAGAGTACATGTTTCTGTAAAGTATGTTAAGGAAAAAACAAACGAGATGAATATGCAAGAAATTAAACTGCAAAATTATTTCTGATTTCTACACAGTTTTCTTCTGAGCTATCAAAGGCAAAATGATATCTAGTCATGAAAAATAAAGAAACCAGATAATACTAGATAATACCAAGTATTTTGAAGTCTTTCTTCCACTCTACCAGTGACTGTCACCCTATTTCTGAAGCAAGTTTAAAATTACTTCTTTTTAAAGGTTATGTTTGTTGTTGTTGCTTCGCTGGTAGCAAAGTTTTCAGTAAAAAAAAAATCACAGTAGCACCATGTCGTCACCCCCAAAGTTGTTTTCTGGTTGTGCTACAGAAATATCGATGCCTTGATGCATTTTCTACAGGTGCACTAGTTGTGCATAGAGATGCATAGTATAAATGTCCTTCTTCCAGCTCTCCAAATTTCAATAGAGAAGAGTAAAGGAACCCAAATTAATCATACCACATTGATTAAATTAGTTGACTCAATTGTCTGTAAATCTGGTTTTGATGGTCACTAGTACTAGCCCCTCACCATAAGAAGGCATAAGTAATCCTTTAGGGCATGTTCTGAACAGGCTGCTCAAAAAGTTCCCTTCTGTGGCTTTCTCTGAAAGTAAAGGTTTTAAAATATACTTCAAAACTCTGATATGTTTCTTTTCAACTACAGAAAAGGTTTGCCATGTTACTTACTGCACTCCACATGGGAAGCTTTCCAATTTCAGTTTCACTGAATCTCGCCTTGTGTTGTAAAAGCAAGAAGGGCCAACTACCTTCTACGCAAAATTTGCTTTTTATCATTACTGTATTCTCTTTTCTATTTTCCCTTGAAGTAGAGAGTCTGTGCCTTTTCTGCATTACATCAGATGGACATTTTTGCTAGAATATTAGTCATTCTAACTGCATTTCAGAATTTCTACCACATTTTTACACACAGACTGGAAGGACTATCAGTCATGACCCATTTAAACATGTCACTTAAGCTCAGGTGAATTAAAATACCAGTAAATACACAAACCTAGACAAGTAAATTGAAGTTATAGTGTGACTCTTACGTATCTTTCCAGTCCAGCATGACAAACTTTTTCAGGTCTTCCTGCAGGCTCGTTAGCTTCCCAATGATAGCAAATATGCAATAAAATGACCCCATCATTCAAATCTTTCAAAATTCAGTGCACTTTACTATTAGATTTAAGTGCCATCACTAGCTGCTGATGAAATGCACTGACTAGTTCTTTCTGGGCTGGNAATGCACTGACTCGTTCTTTCTGGGCTGGCCAGTGCAAGATACATTGTGATCTGAACATTCCTCTTCTCAGCTGAAGTGCATGATACAACCTGTAGTCTTGGATGTCATGAAAGAAGATCAGTATGATGGAGTTCCGGCTTTTTTCGATAGCTTGCTGAAGAGCATGATGCACCTTAAACCTGAAGCACAAAAAAACCCAAAAATGAATATTTTCTTTCATGTGGAGGAAAAAAAAAAAGAAACCAACCCACAATTCTTTTAATAGCTCAAACAACAGTGCATTAGGACTCAAACAGGAGTCTTAATGTCTATCCTACAGTATGAAATTGTCCTTACTTATTTCAATTAGTTGCCTTTAATAAAAAAAAAATAAAAACCATCCTCTAAAAATATAACCTAAGTCTACTGTCTCTATATCACCTTGTTTAGCAAAGTTCCTTTCATTTCAAGATCACTATGTAAGAATGGTGAAAAAACTCATTTAAAGGCAAACAAATCATTTTTGGATGCTTGTGATCTCCTCAATTACTACTTTTCCAAACATGTAATTTCAAAGCAAACAGTCTACACAGGTGACAGCTTGACTTTTAAAATAAAGTAGTATTGACTTAGAGATTCAAATTTCCACTAATTTACATGTAATTAACGTGATTAATTAGGAATTATTCAGAAGTTATAAATACTAAGTCAATATATTAAAGGAGAATTTGCGTGGTATTTTTTATTAAATGGCATTTTTTTAGTAACTTCCATGAAAAAAAAAAGGTTACTGTGTTAAAAAAGAAAAATCTGTGAAGATATTTTCCCCCTTACATAGAGAATTTTAGAACCTACTCACCTTTTGCACCAGGGATCTTGCAAGAGGTGTTCAGTCACAACAAAAATAATCTTCCTGCTCATTTTTATACTGTTAATTGTGGCTTCAAATTGAGACACTCCTGCTTCAAAGTCCCGTTCTTCCAAACAAAACTTGATTTGGAAGTGTTCATTTTTTTCCAGAGAGGTGAATTTTTTTAACACCCAATTCCCATCCAGCTTTGCATGAATAACATAGGCATCATAATTAAACTCTTCCTGTTGTCTGTCAAGTTCTTTAAAACCGAGTATTCGATTCACAGAAATATTCCAGTAGAAAGCTATTCTCCACCCTTCAAAATGGATGATAAGGACAAGAAAAATGAGTAGCATCACAGTCATAGTAGTGATCACAAAGAGAAGTTTAAATGGAGCACTGTCTTTGCAGGCTGAGCTATCAAAATACAACACCAAACTACCATGATACTTGGGTGGGGTGTTGCAAATGTACTGGGACCGCAATCTGGGTATATATGCTTGGGTCACATTGAGCCAGTCAGCAAACCAAGCAATACTTTCACACGTGCAATCAAATGGATTGGAATCCATCTCCAGTATTCTCAAGTTCTTGAAAGCTGGGCCAAACACTTTTTCTTCAACTGAGGTTATCAGGTTTTTCTGCAGGTTCAATGAATTCAGAGAGACTTGGTCATTAAACAGAGCTGATGGAAGCAAATTCAAATTATTTGACCCCAAATCCAAATGTTTTAATTGGACCAGACCCTTGAAAACCTGAACTGGAATCTCATCCAGCCCATTTGATTTTAAGTTGAGAATAAGCAAGTTGGGAAGATCTTTTAAAAAAAGAACAGGGCCACCAGGATTGGCATGCTTCCAAAGTCGGGCTAAATTATTGTGCTGCAAATCCAGAATGATGAGTTTGTGAAGTCCTTCTAACAAATCTTCTTTTATGTTTGCTATGTTGTTATTGCTGATGTCCAGGACAGTCAGATTTTGCAGAGGATGAAAAGGCGAGGGAGAAAGTGCCAGATTACTGCAACCTACTTTCCTAAGCATCAGTTTTCTAAGGCTTGGGACAAAAATGAATGATTCACTTCGCAAAGTCAAGTTTTTATTATAGGAAAGATAAATATCTTGTATATTATTGAGACCTTTAAACTCATGACCTGTGAGTTCTTGACTAATTTCATTGAGACCAAGATCAAGACTTTTCAGCTGTCCCAAGGAAGAAAATGCCCCGCTTTCTATTGTAGAGATTCTTGTTTTTGTGAGGTTGAGAAGATGCAAACTGGAATTAGCAAGTGAGGAAAATGTTTTATTAGTTATTTTTTGTAAATTTATGTTGCAGTAAGAGAGACTCAGGTATTTCAGGTTGCTCAGACCTGTGAACATATTAGCTGTAATTCCTGGAAAATTGTTTTTATCCATTATGAGGTACTCCAGGTGGTAGAGCCAACGAAAGGAAAAATCTTCTATTTTCCCATTAAGTGAATTTATCAGATTCAGATGCCTGAGGCTGGATAATCCATAAAAAACACGTGAAGATAGACGAATGTTGTTATGCTTCAGGTTTAAGTATTGTAAACTTGGAAGCCACTGAAATGAGTCATTTTCTATGACAGACAAAGAGTTTTGGGAAAGGTTTAAAACTGTAAGATTTGTTCCTTCCAGTCCCTGGAAAGTTGACTTGCCAATGTATGAAAGCTTCACAAGGCTCAGTGAGAGGTTCTGAATTGAAGTGTTTGATAATTCTGTACAAAGCTTTTTTGTGCAATTCTCACCAAGCTCAACGTTGTTCAGTATGAGGCCAAACAGGTTTCCAATTGCACGTAAACATCCCGTGTGAAACTAAAAGGAAAAGAAAAAAAGAATTTTGACCTAAGCAAGAGGATTACATGAGAAAATTGACCCATAAAGCCAACATTTAGAAAGGTTTTCAAAAAAAGATTTTCAAGCAGAATGAAACTCCTACACTCAGATTTTTCCACAGCTAACTTCAGACAAATACTTCTTGGAGTTCCAACTTCTTGTGAGAATAGTGGTAAAATCTGTAACATGATCATAATTCTGAGCAGTACCCTTTTAGAAGAAGATAAAAAGTGGCTTAGTGAAATGCAAGTTAATTATAGTTGTGTTACAAACTACTATGTCTTTCCCTAGAAATATCACAACAATTGAGAGGGATACCAGTATACTAGTGTAAAAAACAGCTATACTGTAACAAAGATTTGGGCCTTCAGACAGCCAAGGAGAAACCCAGTTTCTCTGTGTGAGCAGGAACTAATCTCATAAAATATGATACCACACACTTGCTTCCACAAGGTAAATCACAAGCCTCCATCATAGTGCTGGTCCCTCATTTTGGTTCAAATATAAGCCAAATGATTAAATACTAATTAGTCAGCTTTAAAAAAAAATCAGAGCAGATTAATCTAGCATAAAGTAGCACTGCCCAAGGAAGGAGCAGTCCCATACAATTATCCACATGCTGTACCTTTGCACCAATATGGCCATACATGCAGTCGCATGGAGAGCCAGATGGCTTGTACTCAGGCTGGTTCCCTCTTCAAGACAAAAAAAATCTCCGTAATTTCCCCAGTGATCCAAATGCATCATCTCATTAAAGCTTGTGCCAGAAAGAAGGAGGGATGAAGAGGCCAAGGGAAAGAGGATGCTGGCATTCACAGAATCAGAGAATTACAAGGTTGGAAAAGACCTTTGAGATCGTCGAGTCCAACCGTTCCCATCCTAAGCGAAACCATATCTCTAAGTACCTGATTCACCCTTTTTTTAAACACATCCAGGGATGGTGACTCAGCCCCCTCCCTGGGCAGCCTGTTCCAGGCCCTGACAACTCTTTCAGTGAAATATTTTTTTCCTAACATCTGAGCTGACCCTGCCCTGGTGCAGCTTTGTGCCATCTCCCCTCGTCCTAATCTCCTGTCACCTGGCTGAAGAGACCATCACCCACCTCTATACACCCTCCCTTCAGGTAGTTGTAGGTGGTGGTAAGGGCTCCCCTCAGCCTCCTCTTCTCCAGGCTGAACACCCTCAGCTCCCTCAGCCGCTCCTCAGAGGATTTGCCCTCCAGCCCCTTCCCCAGCCTGGTTGCCCTTCTCTGGACTTGCTCCAGGACCTCAATCTCCTTCTTATGGTGAGGAGCCCAGAACTGGACACAGTACTCAAGGTGCAGCCTCACCAATGTGGAGTACAGGTTGCCTCTCAGCACTGATACAAACTTATGCCACTTTAAAATAGCATTGTAATTCCAGTGTATGTGTTTGCAAATTCACTGCAAATTCAGTATTTGCATGTTGAAGGTCAACCAGTTTACAACACTTGTCATCGCTCTTCAAAGGATCACCTGTAACACTGAGAAGCAAGGTAGGTGGCAGAAAACACACTCATTTTTTAAGGAGTGAGTGTACTTTTCTGCAATGATTATTTCTCTGGGGTACCCCACAAGCATAAATGAACGTTCTCTTTGATTAATTAGGAATCTTAGAATCACAGCATGTGTTAAGTTGGAAGGGACCTTTAGAGGCCATCTAGTCCAACCCCCCTGCAGTAAGCAGGGACATCTTCACTAGATCGGGTCACTTAGAGCCCAATCAAGCCTGACCTTGAATATCTTCAGGGATGGGGCCCCCACGTCCCTGGGCAACCTATGCCAGTGATCTACCACCTTCATAATGAAAAACCTAATTCTCCCCTTTGCAAGTGGAAAACCATCACCCCTCGTGGGCTACGTGCCCTTGTGAACAGTTCTTCCCCAGCTTTCTTATAGGCACCTTTCAGGCATTGAAAGGCTGCTAGAAGATCCCCCTGGACCCTTCTCTTCTCCAGGTGTGTGACACCTCTGAACTTCATGGAACCAGCTCTTGCTAATTTCAGTGGGAGAAAAATAACAACATTTATCACTACTGGAGGTCAGGAGTAATGCTGTAGAAAATATAAAGGTTTTATCTTGGACCTCAGTGGGTGAATGATGCAATATAAATGCCATACAATCAATCATAAAGAATAAATTGGCATAGTTCCATTTTATGCTTACACATGTGGAATTTCTGATTAAAAGCTTCTTACCTCTTTCAGCGGATTTGATGACAAATCAAGACTATTCAATGAAGAATTGCTGAGAAAACTGAAGTCTTCCTTTTTTAACTCAGTGATTTTATTGTTAGCCAACACGAGCTCACGAAGGTTCTTCAACTGTTGCTGCAACCCTAAATTTGCTGACTTCAAAATATTATGAGACAGGTCCAAAATCCTCAAGTTCTGTGGAGAAGATGCAAACAGAATAGTATAAAATTATTTTTATTTCTTATAAAACAATTTTGAAATATTCCCTTAGAGTCTAATTGATTAGAAATTAGTTACAATACATGAATTAAAATAAATTTGTAGTAGAGAAATGGCAGCTTACAAGCTCCTTCAGGGAGAAGCATTCTGTATCTTCCACTTTCCAATTTTCATCGTGCCTGTGGTCTTAACCTGCTGAAATATCTACTGCAAACCAATGGATTACTTTGTCTAAAGTTCCTTAATCCACTGAAAGCCCTCTTGCTCCAGATAAAGTAAAAGTTTATAGCTAGCTGCAGTTACAACTACTGCAGTATTAAATGTATTCTGCCCTCTTCTCTGTGGTAAACAGAAGCGAGGAAGGCGAAGGGGAGTGCAGCAGGTGGCTATAAAGATCAGTATCGTACACCTTGTAATACTCCAGCTCATGCCCAGGTGCTCAGGCTCCACCTACACCTGCAGAAGAAATGCTACGGAATCACAGAGCATTAGGGGTTGTCAGGGACCTCTGGAGCTTATCTAGTCCAACCTACTTGCCAGAATAGGATCACCTCGAGCAGGCTGCACAGGACAGCATCCAGGTGGGGTCTGAATGTCTCCAGAGAAGGAGACTGCACAACCTCTCTGGACAGCCTGTCCCAGGGCTCCGTCACCCTCGCAATAAAGAAGTAGTATCTTTTCAGCTGCAAATGGGCAGCTGTTCTGTACATACACTAGAAAATACAGTAAATTCCTCATTCACAGGAAAAGGTACATTTCTAAAGCTTACCTCCAGGGTTTTGAAAGGATCATTTCCTACATCTATCCTGTTGTATCCTAGATGGAGCTCCGTCAGGTTGGTGCAGGAAGCAAAGACTCTGTCAGGGAGCTTATACAGTTCATTATGTTCTAAATTCAGAATCTGCAACAGGGGCACGCTCTGGCACAAGTCTGTTTGCAGTTTAGAGATGATGTTGTAGCCTGCATTCAAGTAAACCAGCTGGCTGTACCTGGTCAGGTTTGCAGGATCTAGTTGTCTGAGCTGATTATGAGACATGTCCAAACCTGTTATATTGTTTGGGAGATCAGAAGGAATTTGAGTCAGCTTCAGGTGACTGCAGTCAGCCATTTCATTTCGGATCTGACATTGCTTTCCAGCAGAAGCACACAGCAAGCAGACAGACACCAGTCTGACAGATAAGCTGCTCCACCAAAAACCAGCGCTCCCCATCGTTTTATCTGCAAAGGCAAAATGAACACAGTACCACAGTACAAGTTACTATCATTTTAACACAGCTTATATCTTGAACTGAAAGCTAAGCAAGCCAGGCTCAAAAAACATGGAGTTTTATACTGAGCAAACAGTATTTTTCACCTATAAAGCAGCATTCATTTCTGCAGAAAAGGTATGTCTAATAATCTCTCTAAATTAAGATTTTTCCATGAAACACAATAGTATTGTCTTGGGTAAAAATAATTATGTTCAAAAAGCTACAAACACTTTCTTTATTATAAATTCAAATTTCCAACCTTTTCCTCCTTTCTGATTAATTTTGCATTGCCTTAACATGCATAAAATGACAGACTATACACAGGCCACTCAATATTAATCAGTATGCTCTGAGCTTAACTCCACTTAAAATATTTATAGTTATATGCAGTAGGTGTGCCCGATATTCCACTTCTCTGTTTTACAGTTCTTCCCAGTTCTTGTTTTCCAAGCCAGCCACACAAAATTGTAAACTGCCTTTCCATCTCATACTGAAAGAAGGAATACCAGACTATAGAAAGGTGTATGAGAAAGTCAAGAGGAGACAAAGTAAATCAGTACTAACCTAAGTAGAGAAAGAAACACAGAGGAGCCAAGGTGAGGAGAAAATCCTGTCCATAGATTCAATACATTTATCTGAATACTGCCAGGAAAACTTAAACATTTAAGAATTCTATACCCTACCCCATGTCTTTGGAGCATTTCCAATAGAATATCAATGTCTGTCCATTGATGCTCTAAACTCCAATGGCTCTGCCAGTTCAGGGAGCATTTCTGATGCATCTCAGACTTGGGCATTTCACAGGATCACAGAACATAAGGAGTTGGAAGGGACCTCGAAAGATCATCTAGTTCAACCCCCCTGCCAGAGCAGGATCACCCAGACTAAATCACACAGGAACACATCCAGAAGGGTTTGAATGTCTCCATTTCCTTCAGTTTCAATTTAGTATCCAATATTCTGTATCCTTCAGTTTTGATGCAGTTTTGATTTAGTGAATTTAGATTTAAATTCACCTGGTAATCTTGCAATACAGGTTTACTAGCTAAGGAAAAAAACATTAATTCAACATACATTCTTGCTGGAATATAGCTGTAAGAGCTCAAAAGGGCTGAGGCAAAGAGCTTGTCTAATTAAACACATTTCTGCTAAGCAAGATGAGTCCAGTGTATCTTTCACATTATTCTCTATGAAATTAATCTTTAGTAGAGGGAGAACAAATACTTGAGGAGTGCTTGCTGCAATATTTTTTCATGCTTTAGCTTAAGTTCTTCTGCTTATTTTATTTTCTAAAAAAATAAAGCTTGTATTTTTACCCCTGAAGCTTTGTGTGTCTCCACAATCTCCATATATACATATGTGTGTGGCCTTTTGCAAAAAAATCTGGAGCCTATCTGCCGATCTCAGCATGATGGGCTCCCAGGTAGAGGAGATTATCAGTGCCCCACTACACAACAGGCTATAGAAGGGAATTTAACTGTACTAAACAAGAATGTAGAAGAGAGAGAATCTGAAAGGATCTAGCACAACACTAGCTCCCAGGCATATGAGTTTTCTTAGTTCTGCAGTTCACATTTTCTTTTGCTTGGAACCTGTGTTTAATCAACATGCTCCAGCTCTGAGCACATCATCCTCAATAGCAAACAATGAAATAACATTTAAGTGGAGTTAAGCACATTTTCTTCAGAAAAAGCCTTCAGAATAGTTTTCTTGGTGTTTGTTTTTTTTTTTAAAGAGTTTTCAATACCATAACAAAACACTGAGGAACTGACTGCAGCCAAAGAGGCGTTTAGCAGGTCAGACACCAGAAGAGTTTGGCTCTGGAGGTGACCTGCCTTTTCAGGGGGGCATGCATTAGGAGTGCTCAGGGACAGAATGCTACGTTACAGTGGCCAAAAGCGAACCCTGGGAGTGCCACTGTTGGACCAGTCTGGCCATCTAGGGACAAACATCAGTAAAATACAATGGGAGTAAGGGTACAAGCAAGGGAAAGAGGAACCTAAAGCAAAAGCATACACAGAGAACTGCAAAAGATTATTTAAAAGAAATCTAAGTGAACAAGCAATCCTGCTGGGCACTGCATGTGGCCCTCACCCACGTCCTGCAGCTCACACAGCATGGCACTTGGCTCACAGCAGGAAAGGGACAGCAAGTAACTGAACCTGATGGTCTTTCAGACAGTTGGACCTGCTACAGCTGCTGCGGAACGCAGCACCGCTTGTCCAGCCTCAGTCCTCTGCTCAGCAGCTGCTGGAAGAGCCAAGGAGAGCAAAGGGGAACGTGTCTGTAAGAAAAGCTTTACCTCCAGCACGCATCCTTCCGAGGGCTTGTTTTAGGGAGATCACATAGCTCCCAGCACCTTGGCTGTTGTTGCCAGCTTGTTTTTTTAAGTTTGAAAGGTGCAAGAAGTGTACTGCACAAACAGAAGCCGAGTTCTCTGGCTGACATCCAGCAGGCCGGAAAGGCTGGCGTTCTCTGCTTTTTCTCAGGAAGTCGGGAGTGAGCTGTGGTTTGGGATCCAGCAGAGAAAGCACACACCCACTGCCAGACAGAGGGGACAGTGTCACAGAATATTTAATGGACAACCCCCCTCCCTCAGAAAAAAAGCTAACAACAGTTTAAATGTTATAAATAAGAAATTTTAAAACCTGGAGAATTTAGCAGTGGGTTTTCCAGGATCTCTCAGGGAGGGACATTCCCACCTCACCTACATTGCTTTTTTTAATTCTTTTTTGTTTGGTTATTTTTTTTAAAGCACAGATCCCCAGCTGGGGACACCACATCTGGGCATGAACACCAAAGCACACTCATTAAGCGAACAGCAGTAGCACCGACGAATTTGCGAATAAACAAGTTCAGAGAACTCCAAAATCAAGGATATCACCCCCAACTCCTGAGCAGTACTTCAGCTTTGTACCTCTAATGCTTGCATTTATTGCTAAGAAGCAAAGAACAGCGTCCACTTACCTCTGGAGGCTGTATCTCCCTCAGTTGGGAGGCATCCAGGCACTGCAGAAGTTTCTCGGCACACAAAAACCAGGAGGAAGGAGGCTGCCCAGCAGAAATGAAAGTGAAAGTGAGGACAGGCACACCGCACCAAGTCACCCTGACCTGAAATGTCTCAGATTTGGGGAGGATGGAGATAGCTCTGTAGCTCCAGGTTGGGCTGGTACTTGTGAGTCACTGACAGGAGCCTATTTAAGCACACAGAGGGGTCACAGATGAGCAGCATCACGTGATGCCACTCGTAACTCTATTGCACTTCATTCCTGGGTAATTACAGTGTCTCTGAAAATCCTGCAGGACATATCCTAAAGCAGAGATGCTGAATGACAGATTTCTGATACAGGAATATATCGGTATCTCTTTTAATGTAGAAACCAACAGGTTCCTACAGAGCCACATGCAGCATCCCTTTTTAAAAGGGAATTTGTCTATGTAAGATATTACATTTTTGAGATACAATGAAATACTTTCTATCATACTAAAAGTAAGAAATTGTTTTTAAAAGTCAAAATTTTTAGGTACAGCTTTTAAGATGTGTGTCCCCTTCATAAAGTTTGAATTCACGTCTCTGCTTTCCCAAGGACCTGACCACCACATTCCTGGAGGGGGCTTTCTCAGTACGAGCTTTTGGATGTGACAAAGATACTCCTGCTTCAACTGCTTTGGTCTTGGTGAATCCTCTACAGGGCTCATCCAGCCATACTTAGGACACACCAACACCACTGAGTTCACTTTACATTTTTAGCTAGTCATGCTATCCTTCTTGAGGGGAGAGTGGGTAGCTGCAGAATCACACAGAAAAGAGTAAACTTGGGCTCTAATTCTTCATTCAGAATGCTTGAAATTACAGCCTGCAACAATGTGTTAATCCCCTGCCCACCAGGAGCTCAGAGAGGGGGGGACTGTGCTGGTTTCTACCCTGTATGCCATTAAATCTGTGACTAATGACAGATTTGCTGTGGAGCCCAAGGAGGAAAGCCCAGCTACTGAAGAGCTTACTTCATATTTCTGCTCTGTCCAATACAAATTAATATTTATTCCTGGAGTTATGACACTGAAACTGAGACCAGAACCAAGCTGCTTTGGAGCAAAAAGGCTCTAAAGCCTGTTTTATTCTCATTTCACAATTAAACCTTGTTCCTCCCCTTCGTCTTCCAATGGGAAGGGCAAATTTCTGTTCTGTACAGCCCTGATGCTCTGGAACAGAAGAAATCACATGGATGGTAAAACAGCATAATAATTAAGAACCTTTGCAGGTCATTATTCCAGCACAGCATTGCCGTCAAGTATTTTCCCTAACTTTAATCCTTATCTCCCCCTACACCGTACTGCAGATAAAGTGTGATCTTTGATCTCACATTACCATTTATTCCCTCTCAATCCTCTCTTCCTCATACACATCAGGGACTGTTTGGAAATTGGAGTTACTTCAGGCACAAATGGAGGAAAACTATGTGATGCTGTTGAAGCTGTTACTTTCATCCATAGTGACTTTCCAACACTCCCTCTCGCCTTAGAATTATGTCAGTGGCTCAGGGAGACAAGAGTGCTCAAAAGCTCCACTCTTGTAAGACCACTAATTTTATTACAGAAAATTTCAAAGAAACAAAGCTCTTGTAGACATTTTGCAGCACGATTTATGAGGGCCAGCAGATCCTTGTGTTTTAAAGTGCTGGAAAGAACATGGCAAACTCATAAAAGAAGGGGAAGTCAAGCAATCCCCAGACCCAGGGAATAATCTAGGTTAAAAAAGAGAAACCAACACAAAAAACAGGGTCCCTCACTGTGGTCAAGGAAAGTACCTTAAGCAAGTTGGTTCTGAATGGTGACAAAAGAGAGGCAGGTAAAGTTCTGCAGATGTAGCTGTTTCACATATCTTTAAGAGCAGAGCACAAAGTTGCTGCACAGACCTAGTTTAAGCTCATTGGCAATATGAGCACAGAAGGGTGGGGATGTATACACAGCATCACATGAAAAACTCCCAGAGCAAATATGCCACCAAGCTTTAACGCTGGAAAAAAGCCAAAAGGAAGTTCCCTGATCTTAACCTGATCTTCAGATACAAACAAGTGTGTTAGCTTAGCCTGTGGCTAAACAGACTTGAGGGATTTTAAATGCTACAAGTCAGACTGCAGGCGTGAGGGGAAGACCCAAAATGACAGGACACGTGCAGGCACTTGCCATGACTCTCAGCCTCGCGGATGGCGAGTGTGTTGTATGATATGGTTGGATTCAGACATCCCACACAGCAATGAATGGGTTCATGCAAACAGAATTTAAAGATGTCTAAAGTGGGGACTTTAACCACCCAGACA
>VZTU01010848.1:8530-40113 GCA_013400835.1 Zapornia atra
CCCCAGTCCCTTCGCTGCCTGACCGCCCTCCAGCCAGTCTCCCCCCAGCCTGTAGCACTGCTCGGGGTTGTTGTGTCCCATGTGCAGCACTCTGCACCTGGCATTGCCAAACCTACCGAATTCCTACTGTTGAACCTACTGAACCCCTTCTGAAAGCTGAGGAGAAGCTATTCGGTGTGTCAGGTATGCAACATCCCTGTCTGACATGCCTGTGCAGGTCCAAGTTGTTGGAGAGGACATTTGCACACGCAGAGGAGTTTATAAACAAGTTGGCTTGAGTGAATCTCACAGCTAGGACAAATTAACACCTCAGCTGGTAGACAACAAATTTTAAGGGGTTTGTAGGGTGCTCTGCACAGACTCGCCTTTAGGCAAGTCTTGTAAAAACAGCTCCTAGGAAAAAAAAAAAAGCTGAGAGCAAGACAAAACCTGAACATCTGATTCAGACTGGTTTGGATGCGAGATCCTTCTGGAATGGTCCAAAAAGCCTGCTGGAAAATTGGCAGTTAGGCGCTGAACCAGGTGTGCTCTGATCTGAACACGACTGAAATCTGCCACGGCTGACAAATGATCATGTCTGAAGAGCCCTGAGCACATCAAGTCCCATGGGCTTTGGTCTGAGCCCGGTCTTTGGGAAGGGATAACATTCACGACTCATGGAGCGGATAGCAAAGGCACCATGCAGGAACCAGTCCATCTGCAAAACAAACTCCTCTTCAGAGAAATTATATACAAAGTCAATTGTGGGTTTATTTTCTCCCCCGTGCTATTTCCATGGCTGCTAAGGAATTTTAAATATAAGGAGTTTGTTCCAGCTGAGACGATCGAGTGTTTAAGGAGAAATCATTGAAGTGGTTTGGGGGTTTTTTTAGAAGCCAAGAGCCTCTCCTAGCAAATTAATCAGCCAGCAGAAAAGCCACAATAATATTTGCTGAATGAAAACTCAGTCAATTACATACTAAAACACGTCCTTCTCTCCTGGTGGGGAAAATCCTGGAACCCTTAGCTCCCAGCTGTGCAACCAAATCCACACACTAAACTTACTGGGAGTAGGCAGAAACTACTGAAACGGTACGTTTTGAAGAGGCCAAGGGTCTTCTCATAAAGACCTCATTTTCAAAAGACAAATGTATTAAACTAGAGGGCAGCCAGGAGGTACCAGTAAAGCCTGCAGCCTGCCCTTGCAGGGCTCTGGCTTCACAGCGGCCTGCGCTCTGCAAACCATCGGCTGGAGCAGGGTCTCACTGTCAGAGCAAGTTCTGGCGTCAGGTATTCCCCATCCCAAACACCAAAAGCCCCAGTCAGTCGAGACAAAGACCCAATTAAAACAGTTACTGAGATTTTTAAATGGTACTGGTATTTTTGCCTTTTAGTCATAGACCTTAGCATGTGAAAGGGATGTATTTAGGAGCTTTTTCTGGCAAAACCCAGGGCTAGAAGGGTAATTTATTTTTTTTCCCTGCTCCTCACAGGGACCATCATGCTCTATCATCCAGTGCTGCATTTCATACCCCAGGAAATAAAACCACAGCGCAAGGCAAACCCCTCTCCCTGGTCTCATGCAGTTTTTCTGTCTCCAAGCCTAAAATTTTTGCTCCCAACACAATTTCTTATTTACAAAGCTTCCTTCCGGAGAAAGGAGAGCTTTGATTTGGCTTTGGGAGGCGTCAGAGTGTTGGAAGCGCTTAAGCAGCACGGTACTGCTGCAGTGGCAGGAGCCCTTTCCTCCGAGGGAGGGGGGGTGTGACACACGTGCACCCCCCCAACCCAGCTACTCACCCCTCCATGAAGACCTGCTGCAGTTTGGTNAATACATCATTAAAAGCAGAGTGCTCCAGCCTCTGGCCAGCTGCCAGGTACACGGTAATTTATGGATGTGTGATGTGCTCCCTGCGCATCACCAGAGGCAGTCAGCACTGCAGAGAAAAGGGCTTTCAGCATCTGGTACCTATCATTTCTGTGCTCCAGGCTTTTTTTTTTTTTTTTTGTTTTTTTTTTTTTTGTTGCTTTGGGCTGGGGGGAGTGTTTTGGGNTCCTCCTCCTCCTCCCATCTTTCCCATTCCCTTTTCCCCTAGTTCCTAGCCCAGCTTTAACCACGCAGTCATCAGCGAGGGAGATTGCTGATCTCCCCGCTCTCAGAGCAGGTACCTGGGCTGCAGCAGCTGCGGTGCTGATTCCCTGTCCTGCCTAAGAGAGACCTAGGGTGGGTCTCTAAGGGGACATGCCATTTTGCAGGGAAAAGGGGTCATGAGTACCCGGCACTAACCCTCCCATGTGCAGGGTGTCTGTGGCCGTCTGTTCAACCACAGCTGTCTTTCTAGGGCTGGCACCTGTATGGAAGAGAGCTGGAGTTGATATTGGGCAATTCAGTAGCATGCCCGGCCACCCATGCCATTGACATGCTGACAATTTCCCTTCGGCAGGTACTTCTTCAGGTGCAACGTGAAAATCCCTCTGCGTTACAAGAGGCGGGACTACAAAGTCTTCGAGTGTGCCAAGGTCACTGAGAGCTTTGCCAGCAAAGCCCGGAGCTTGGTGCCAGTCAAATACGAGACCATCGTGGTCACAGGCTTTGAAAAGGGCGCAGGGACCGACGCCAACGTGTTCATCACCATCTTTGGGCTGAACGGGGACTCGGGGAAGCGGGCGCTGAAGCAGAAGTTCAGGAACCTCTTCGAGCGGGGCAAAACCAATAGGTTTTACCTGGAAACTCTGGACATGGGAGAGCTAAAAAAAGTCCGGATTGAGCACGACAACAGCGGCCTGGCACCCGGCTGGCTGGTGGAGCGGGTGGAGATCACCAACTCGGCGACCGGCGTGACCACCATATTTCCCTGTGGGAAGTGGCTGGATGAAAACCGGGGAGATGGGTTGATCTGGAGGGAGCTTTTCCCTAGATACTGAAGAAGGCAGGGCTGCAGGGCGGGTTCAGTCCCTTCTGCACCAGCATGTTTCACTCATCCATATTGTTTTGTATCGCATTTCGCTTTTTCACACACTGCCTTTTTGTACTGAGGGATTTTTAGCAGCAAGATGTGCTTCCTGGGTTTATGTTTTGTAAGAGGAACACTGCTTTTTTTAAAGGGCATATAAAATTGTGAATGGAATAAATGCTTGTTCTTCCTTGTTTATGATTAAAAGCCACAACCAGGGAGCCATAAACTACCCTTTGACAGCTCAGGTGCCATCTTCTACTTTCAGCGCTCTGCCTTGCCTGCTGGCCTCCACCACTGATGGGTTTCCTGCCTCGGATAAGTAGAGAGGATCAGGGAATCAAGCCAATATATTTAAGGAAATCGAGCTTGGAGATCCCAGATTTTCCCTCTTCTGGTGACCAGGAACACTGTATGTCCGTAACACACGTATGCAGGCCTTCAGAAGGCACTGTGCTGAAAGCGGCGGGCACAGCAGGGATTTCTGCAGGGAGGTTGAGAAGGACCCACCATCCACCCAGCCAAGTCTCAGGCGGTGGGATCTGGGTGGTGTTTCCCACCTGTGGGCTTTCCTCCCCCAAGCCAAACTCAGCTCTCAGGTTGGATTCATACAGGTCCTCCTGGAGCTGAAGTCTACAGCCCAGAATAAAAATCCTAACAAACGGCAGATTCCACTGCAGGGAAGCTGCCCTAGCCATACTCAAAGCTGCCTCAGGATAATCTTACCCTATATGGCCTGAGCACCAGCTCTGCATCAGAGCAGCTGCCATTCACTTTAATTTTATTATTTTTTTTTCCTTTAATAAGGATTGCTGTGTGGATTTTGTCTGTGGTGGAGAAGGGATTTCCCTGGGACCTTAAAGCCTAGTGCTTCTGGAGATGAGCTCTTACCGGCTACTCATGTCTCTGCAGGTACCAACAAGAAAAGCTGTTTACAAATCATTATTTCAAGAGCTCCATGTCCCTCCCCAGGGAGCAAAGCAGCAGGATGCATCCTTTGGAGGAGAAAGGGGGCGGGGAGAAAGAATCTGAGCTGCCATGAGACCTCCCTCTTGGTGTACTCATATCCTAGGAGAAGTGAATCCCCCAGCCACACCCCATGCCCCCAAAAGTTGGACACCATGTTGGAATGGGGATCAAATGGGTCAAGGGTTGGTTAAACCCACTGAGGCCACCCAAACCCATCAGTCCCTCACCAGCTTCTGCTGGGACACAACCTGGATGTGCCACTGCTGAATCCCTGCCTGATCATGGGCAAACGAGGGGCCAGCGAAGTCTGATGACACTGAGACAGGAGTTAGAGTTGTGCCATGGGTGCCGGTGGCTTCTCCTGCCTGTTTGAAAAATGCTGCACTTCACCAAAGCCCTGTCAGGGAAGCACTGCTCATTTTCTGGAGCAGGCACCACTGGAGGAAGAGACTGGAGCGCAGTCGGGGCTGCCTGTGCCAGCTTGCAAATAATAACTCAGACTAATTCATTTTAGGAACCTTTATGGTAACTGATGGTTTTGGAGCAGAACAAGTTGCTTAAATGAGCCCAGTAATCAACCTCATCAATTATCAACTCCTCGATGAAGGGAATAATAATAGCAGCCTTTACTGGCTGTATCCTCCCTCCTCCCTGCAGACGGGCGCGACCGAGCTCCGAGCAAGGACCCAGCACTGGGGCTGGGAGCTGGCAGAAGGAGCCGGGAGGGCTGAGGGCGGGTGCTGGGGGTAGCTGGTGTGTTTGTATCCCTGATGGCATGGGGTTCAGGATCCCCAGACATACAGGGGGGGGATCCCATGAACAGAGCCTGGAGCTTTTGCTGTGCTTGTGCAGCATCGTCACAAAGCAGCAGTGTTTCAAAGTGAAAAAAGGATCAGGCTTTTGATGCCTCTGCTTTGTCTCCCACCCCACCCTACCAGGCTTGTGAAAAATAAAACTCTTTGTCAATAGACTTGCCCTGGTTTTAGCCAAATGCATGCTGCAGCAAAATAGGAGCTCTCCCCATTAAAACATAGTCCCAGCAGTTCCCTTTGGCTTCAGTTAGCTCCCACTCGGTGTGCAGATGACAGAGATGCTGGTTTTGCGGCATCACTGCAGCACAGGAGTTTAAAACCTGCCATCCCTTCAGCAAATTCACCGTGTCACACGTGGGAGCTCCTCTCCTCCATGCTCCAAGCCCCGAGGACATGCCTGCATGGGACATGGAGAAAAGAGAAATCCTTAGCTTGCCTATGAGATGTGCTCATATCCAAGAGCAATCACGTGTAGCAAGTAGCTACAGCCATGGATTGAAATCCTGTTGAAGAAGGAATTAAGATCTTTGGGGTCACTAAATCACTTCCTAGGTGAGAGATGGGGTTGCAGATACCTGGGTTGCCATCTAAACTGCCTGCTATCATTGGATGGGCATATTCAACACAGAAGCTGTGCTGATGTCCAGCAATGCTGCCCTAAAACAGAGTCAAGGGGGAGTTTGCTGGCGTGGGGTTAGCAGCCTCGCTGCCTCCCAGGAAAGCAAACTGGGCAAAGCATGAAAAAGCTCTGCTTTTTTCTTCAAAAGACTTCAAAAATTGTCCACAAAAATGCACAAGCAAATGCAAAGCTCAACTCCGTCCCGGCTCTGGGCAGTCCTATTGCTGCAAGAACCAATCCTGCCAAAGTAACAAGGTGAGAGGGGAGTTTTTACAAGGGATGGATTTGCATCAGGCTGCTAAAACCAACCCGTTCTCAGCAAAGTGGAGAAGCCAGGAAGAGAAAAACCAAAATTACCCTAAGGCTGTGCCTTTTGCAGGACTCAGGCAGTCTCTGACTGCTGGGACAGAGCTCCCTGAAGCTGCTGGGAAGTTCACAGATCTTGTATCCCCTGCCCCTCTCTACCTTTCTTTTCTCCTACCCCCACTCTTTGTTTCTTAATTGGTGTGGGTTTAGTGTACACCCTTCAGCCAAAACCATTCCCATAGGTGAGAAGCAACAGCAAAGGGTACGATTGATGAAACCAGGCAGGAGTCTCCAAAACCACGCTATCCTGTGGTCCTGTCCCTGTTGTCCCCATCATTTTAGGAGCCCAATGGAAGGCTGCATTTGTGAGAGCACTTGGGTGCTGCCAGTGAAAACAAGCATAACCGAGGCATCCTTTGTAGGGTTGGATGCTAAGAGGGAAAGGTCATTTCTTGCCGCAGGACACACCGAATTATTTGAAATATTTTTTAACTGCATCAAGTGCCTGCACCAAACCTCACGTGTGTGAAGGCAGAGTAACTGGGGACTGTGAATAATCCATCATGTAATGTCCCAGGCTCCACCATTACCCATAAAGGCCCGTTCTGACACAGGAAAAAGCCTCATTAATGAAAACCCAACAACAAAAAAAAAAATAGAAATTAGTGTTTACCAATGGGGTTGTACAGCTCTGAGCTGCAACCTGCGGGCCAGACGAGGATTTAGATACCACAAAACACAAATAAAAGCTAAGCCTCCCAACCCCAGGCAGCAGCTGTGAGAGCAGATGCTCGCAGCGAATAAAGATGTAGCGTCTTGGCCCGTGCTGTTATGTACCTTAGCGGGCACAGACCCCTCTCCTGGTTACTGCTCCCCACGCTCGGCAGGGCTGTTATCAGATCGCAGCGGTGTGCTTGCTTTGAAGCGAAACTGATTGCCATCTGAAACTCCTCTCTCTGCCGTCGGTGTTACCCTTTCGAAGGACACCAGCAAGATCCCAGCGAGCGACTGAGATTGGAGCTGGACCGGTGGGTCGTTTTTAACCTGCCTTCTGTTTTCTCAATTTCCAGAAGCTTCCTGTGATGGGAGCTTCATGCTGCCCTGGGTATGGCGCATCACTCTGTGCAGCCTTTGCTGGATGCCGGAGGAGTCGGCCATTCCCTCCAGCGGTGGGAACCAAATCTCCACGATTAGTGGCCGCCTATCTCCGAGCGGTATTTAGTCTAATCATGTAGTCAAGGCGTGGGGACCAGTCTCAGCCTTTCTGGGTGAAGTGTGTGAGGAAGAACAGCTGAATCGAGAGCTGTTTCGATAGGAGCAGAGACCAGCACCCTTCGTTGTGGGGAAAAGCAGAAGTGTGAGAGGGCCTAAGGAATGAGCTGTGCAGAGTGGGAAGTTGGATGCTCAGCCCTCTTGGGCTGTCCAAAAGGTGAGAAAAGGATTGAAAATGCCCTCAAGTATATCTGTATTTGCTTGGAGGATTTTTAAATATTTTTTTTCTTTCTTCCAATAAGTTTCTCTTTGTTATTAAACAAAGAGGCCCCCACCAACGGAGGGGAAGAGATGCTTCCCTACTGTGAGGATGGAGGACCTGTCAGTGTGCCTGCCGGACTACCTGGAGACATCCCACAGGGATCTGTTTAGAAGAGAAATCTCCCTTTTAATGGGCAATTTCCAGCCTGGTTCTAGATTTTGTAGTTCTAGAGACTGATTCTGGCACCGGATCACAAACGTGGTGCCATGGGACATCATGCACAGTAGTGAGCCCAGCGTGGAGAACCTCCCCTCGCCCCTGCCACCGAGCTTAAGCACCAACAGCCCACACACACACCTCCCAAAACAGCTGGGCGGGGTATCCTATACCCTCAGCAGTGTCACCTTTGCACATCAAAGTCCAAAGGCAGTGAAAGATGAAAGATTCACCAGGCTCTGACCCAAGAAGCCAAGAAAAAACTGGTAAATAAAGACCAAGCGACCTCCTTTGCCAGGCGGCTTCTGTGTGTCACAGGTTTATAGTTAGCAATGCAGTTTGTTTTATTAGTTATAAATAAAGTACAAAAAATCCACCAAAAGTGAATCTAAGCATTTTACACAATTTCTAACGTCTTCTCATTTCTTCAATGCACTATTGCTTTAATATTAATAATAAATATTTTTCTAGCTTTCTTCTATAAAATAGTCTATGTAGCAAAATGTTGCACAGCACAACAGAACAGCAGTAGGAGTACAAAAATGTGGGTGATCCTTTCACCATCCCAAGTCATTAAAGCAGGGGATTTTTTTCTTGTTTGCTTGCTCCTGGTTTTTGCTTATCCCTTTCACAGCACTTTTGCTGGGTGTGGGGGAACAACCAACCCCCGTCCCCATCCCAGTCCCCAAATGGCTTGAAACCACAGCTGCAGGATACAGGGCGAGAGTGTTATGGAGCAGCAAGGAGAGGGGGAATAATAAAAATTATGGGCAGGTTTCAAACCCAGGGTAAGGCAAAGTCAACAAAGCGAAGCAGCACCCTGAAGGGATGGGGAGGGGAAAAGAAAGAAAAAATCGAGTTACAGCCATTTCATGCCTTTCTAACCCAAAATAAAGTTGCATCCAAAGCCTTTTGGGGGAGTTGGAGGGTGTGTGGGGCAGCTACTGGCTGAGCACATGCGTCGGACCCCACTTCTGTCTGTATGTGGCCAAGCACCCGTGAACGGTTGTGGCTTAAAGCTTAAAAACATTACCAACAGTGCCCTCAGCCTCGTTCCAGAGGTGAGCACTTGATACCCAGGAGCCTTTTGGGAAAGGGCAGCACAGCGGGGCAGTGGTGCAGCCGGGACTGGGATAGGGATGGGGATATGGATGGGGCTAGGGATGGGGATGGGAATGGGGATAGGCATGGGGATGGGGACGCTTGGCCACCAGTGCAGGAGTGGGATATCAGCTGGGGGCTGGTGCCCAACTTGGGGATGGTGGTGGGGGAGGGGCTCTGGTGCACGTCCCAGCTTTACAGTGGATTAAAAAGCTTCAATTTGAGGTTGAAATAGCTGGAGGGTTTTCAAGAAGAGAGATTCTGCTCCACGTGTGTTTTACAGCCGGGTTGCACAAAGGCTCGCGGCCTGGCAAAACAAAGGGATCCCGAATCACTCCCAGTCCCCCCTCTCTTAGCTAGAACAGCGTTCAGCCTTTAGGAATTGCAATTAATCCCTTTGTTTTGTTGCCTCCAAGCTCAGGCTCAGGTGACGGCCTCCTTCCTCCTCCCTGCAGAGCCCAGCCAGGTGCCTGCTCAGACCTCAGACAGCGCAAAGAGCCAGGCCGAGCATGGGCAGGCACTGGAAGCTGCACAAAGCCGCCATGCCTGGTCTTCCTCCCTCGGCTTTCGAAGCAGGCTGCAGTCTTGCACTGGATGCACAAGTCTCCCCAAGCACAGTCTCTTAGCAGGAACCCACTGGGTGTTATTGCAGGGTGACACATGCAACAAGAACAGAAGCAACATTGCCAGAGCATCGGGGAGGAGGAAGTAGGGGGCAAGGAGGCAGCAGGGATCGACTGAAACAGTTTTGGTTTTGCGGAGGGCCGCTCATCGCCTTCAATGCACAAGGGCATGAGTGAAAGGACCACCAGAGTTTTGATTATGAGTGCAAATAATATTCATATATATGTGCTAAACACAGTCACTATATTGCAGTTTTCCACTATGTCACAGCATACAGAATCAAAGGTTTGCATTTTTATGGAATGTATCCAAGGTAACAGCACCACAGTAATACAGTTTGTAATCACACACCCTGATTTTTTTCTTTTTTTTTTTTTTGACAAGATAAGCATTACCCCCCCCACATCCCATGTTTAATTTTTAAATTTTTTTTAAAGTACCGACGCATGCAAAGCATTCCATTCCCAGAAACAATGCAAAAATGAGGTAATAGGAGTAATAAAAAAAATTAGTATTAATTTCTAAATAAATAAATTATAATTAAAAATGCAAAAAAAACCAACTATAAAAATAATTAAATAAGAACCCACAATATCTACAAGTTAGTCATAAATTATGATTGTTAAATATAAGGCATTTAAACTCACAAAACCCTGTAAACTATCAATGTTTTGTTTCTAGAGATTATATATTTTGTTGTTGTTGTTGTCGTTTGTTTTGTTTTGTTTTTAGACTCACCCTATTATCGCAAACCTACTCGTACAAATTATTTAAACTCAAAGGAACCTGACACACCGATGCAACTCCAGACGCTGTAAATCCGCACGCACCTCGGGATCAGTCACTCACACGAGACCACGGGAGTTTTGGTGCTTTTCTTCACCAAGGTTGGGGTGTGGGGGTGTTTTTTTGTGGGTATTTTTTTTTTGTTTGTTTGTTTGTTTTTTAAAAACTGTGCTTGTTCATTAGGCAAATAGTAATACTTTCGCATAGGCTTCAAGAAAACACACGGTTTGGAAGCGATCCTTCCCTCCCTGCCCAGCCAGGATCCCCATCGTTGCGTTCCTTCCCTTGTTTCATCCCCAGCTCACGCCTGGATGGACCAGACGGGCTTACAGTGTATTCTACTAGCAAAGCCTTACTTTGCTTGTCTGTATTATTAGTAATATCAGTCTTAATTTTTAATCTGCTGCTGCTGGAGCAAGCACTGTAGGTTTTGATGTCCCACTCCCTGACCCAAGCAGGTCCCAACCCTCCAGTCAGGACGGAGACCACTGCATCCCCTAAGGAGCCATCATGGGTGGCAAACATATCATGGAATCACAGAAGGGTTTGGGATGGAAGGGACCTTTGAAGACCATCTAGTTCAACCCCCTGCTGTGGGGAGGGACATCTGGAACCAGATCAGAGACCCACCCAACCTGACCTGGAATGTTTCCAGGGATGGGGTGTCTGCCACCTCTCTGGGCACCCTGTGCTTCACCTCTCCCATCCCAAAAAATTTCTTCCTTCTATCTCCCTGATAAGCCTCCACATGTCCCACTCCACTCCCTGGGCACAGCCAGAGAGGGATGCTCCTGTGTTCCCACACGCCGCATGCCTCCCTTCTTCCCCTCCCCTCTCCAGCTGTTGAAAATAAACCAACCCCCCAGGATACCTCAGGGGTTGGTGTTTTCCAAATACAGCTCACGGGAATCCCACAATCTCCCCAGTGATAATTTATGATCGTTTCTACTTGGAGAGCATCACTTGGCTCCAGCAAAACAGATGCTGAGGGGAGCCAGAAATCACCCCCGCCACACCAGCATTTTCAATGTATAACGTTCCCAACTAATTCCCTTTGCTCCTCATCATTCTCTTTTGCTTCCCTAGTATGGGGGGAAAAAAAAGCTATTAAAAAAAAACCTATTAAAAAAAAGCACTATTTAAAAAAATAATTTAAAAAAGTGTTTTGTTAGTGAATGCCAGTTCTCTGGAGGGTTTTCTGCCCAGTCCCTGCCTTTGGCATGCTGAGGTCTGTATTCCAGAGTGAGCTTGGATCACAGCAGTTCACCCCTTCGTGGACTACCCCCTGATTCTGTTCTGAGTGTGAACGCTGAGGCTTCATGGCACTGTCTGTACAGATACAGCCTGAAACGCACACACGAATGCACATGGGTGCAGATGCACGCGCTCCGAGGCAGGGTGGACAACCCAGAAAGTGGCAAACCCCCTTCCAATCTGCCTTCCCCTCCCACACCAAAGCACTTGCGGCCTCAGAGACGCCTTGTGAGTGGCGAGTTGTCTCCTGTCCCAGTGTCAGAGTTGCCTTTTGCACAGGGGAAAAGTCAGCAGCGTACACCTCTCAGTACTTGGGCACTATTATACCCCAAAGCACACCTGTAGGTGCTGACTCCAGTAACCATCATTTTTGGACCGGTGCTGCGGAAGCCATCCAGCCTCACAACGCACAGGAGAAACCTTTGTGGGCAACACCAGTCACAAATTCAGCCCTTCCTTGGACTTTGATCTGCCAAGCTACATCGATAAGATACAGGAAGCATCTATTCCAGCATTGTGCCCCTACGGAAAGCATCCAGCAGCAGCAGATAAGCAGGAATGAAGCTTCTCCCTATTGCTTCATTTGTTTAATTCCCAATTTTTTAAAAAAAAATTTTAATTTATTTTTTTTTAAAGCTTCGCTAAATTTGCAACACACTGTAAATTCAAGGAAAGGAAGCACACGCGGCCGAGGCAAAGAGCACAACCCTTCTGACTGTAAACAGGATTTTGCTTTTTCGCCTCTTCCCTCACAAGGGTGGGAAAGCTTGACCTCTTTATTCCCCTTCTGCAATGTATTAATCAGGCACCAAAATAAGGAATCTATGAAAAAATATTTGGTGCAAATTAGGTAACAGCAACATGTCCACCACAAGATGAGTAGGGCATCAAACACAACATTTCTTAAGCTAACATGCTCCAGCTGCCATCCATAGAAATAGCTAAAGGACCCCTAACATGTTTCTACGTATTCGAGAGGTATATATACAATCCTCATGAAATGCAGGATTGACAGGCCAGACTACCACAACTAGTTCCTTCATGTTCAACACTAAATCTTCTGCAGCACGGGGTCTCTGAGCTCCGGGAATGCCAGCTCCCTTTCACCGGGCCCGTATCCTGCGTATGTGCAATATCTCCTACTGCTAGATATTGTACCGCCACCTCCTCCTCCTCCTCCTCCTCACTAATGTGCCTGCAGACTTTTCCTCTCAATCAAATGGCTCAGAAGGCAAAAAAATTTTGCTGCAAGGGTTTATGGCCATATGACCTGGTAAGGAAAATGGTGTGTCCAGCCAGTCCTTTCAGCTGTCCGAGCCAAGCTGTGTTTCAATGTCCACCCTGCAGATCGGGCACTTCTTGCTGGTGGCCAGCCACTGGTCCACACACACTTGGTGGAAGAGATGCATACAGGGCAACCGCCTGCAGAGAGAGAAGTACCACCCTGTTAGGAAGGAAGAGCTTTAGGGGACCGAGAAGAGCCAGAAAGCAGCAGCCAGAGCTGCTTCTCTCACAGGAAAGCACAGATGTATTGACACCGGTGCTACTTAGGTCCTAAGCCCTCCCCCAGTCATGTCAAGGCAGTGGGTCAGAGATGGTGTCCTCCTCCATAGCCTCCTCAATGAAGTTGGACAATTAATGACCCTGGCTGCTGCTTTTTAGGCTTTCGGGAGTATTAGGTTATACTCCAAAGTCTCTTGGTTCTTCATCATTGCAAGTCATTAGCNTCATCATTGCAAGTCATTAGCAGTTGGGGCAGTCCCCACTGCTCCCCTGTGGGTGCCTGGTGTGCCCCAGGGCATGTGTCATGTGTTTTCTTTGCAGCTACAGGACATTCTTTGTTTGCTCACCTTTGCGAGCAGGAGGAACCCTGAACCTCAAGGACACGTAGCGAGAGGATCACAGTTCTTCTTAATGGTTTAAAGCAATCAAAGGGTGAGAAGCAGGATGAGGTAGTGCAGCTGTGGTAGTTCTGCCCCGTGTGATTGCTTGTCCCCACCTTCTACCACAAGTGGAGGTCGAACCCAGTGAAGAACCTGGGGATGTCTGCTCTTGGCTCAGAATGGCGCCACGTGCAGGCAGAGCAAGCTCGCTTATTCTACAGCAAAGCAGCTCTGTCCTGGCCACAAGCCAAGCTCCCCTGGATTTCACACTCCCCTTTTCTCATCTTTTGGTCATCTGTCAAGCTCAGATGTTGATGTCCCTGAGCTCCAGATGGCTGTCGGAGACCTGAGACCCATCCATCTCTGCTACCTGCCACCTGGCCTGCTCCTAAATACAGCCCATAACAATATCCATCTAAACAGCATTAGGTTCCCAGACCTTGTGACAGCCCAGGTGAGTTTGTTAGGACCAGAACAGGGGCAATCCCATCAGCGCACGGCAGCATCAATCCAAATAAACACAAGTCAGGCGGCACCGAGAGGCAGAGGGGTGGGTGGGAGGATTGTACCTGACGTCTTCTCCGTCTTCCAGCATGGACAAGCAGATTGTGCATTTCTCATCGGTGTCTGACTCTTCTCCATCCTCCAGCTCAGCTTTACCCTCCTGTGGTCTTCTCTGCAGCAAGGTTAAAGACATTGTTTGGTTAGGACCTGACCCTCTAAAGCTGTCCCAAGCTTGGGTAGTTGCAGGAAGACAAACAGTAGGGTCTTCATGTATCAGACAGATCCTCCACCATGGGGAAGCTGATCCAGCAGAAACAGCAATGAGGGGAGGATACCACCAACATGATGCTGGTTGGCATGTTTTCTCCTGGGGCTAGTGGCAGTGGAACTTGTGGTAGTGCTCCAAGGAGCAGCCTGTCCTCTGTTGCTGTAACAGAGCCCCCCCCACACCCCTCCTCCATCTTCTTTGCAGGGGCGGGTGGCCCCATGATCTCCTTTGCTGGAGGGTCCTCCCAGAGACCCCAAAGCATGTAGGGACACCACTACCAGGAAGGGCAACTACTGAGCCCCATGCCAGCTTAGCCACTGGTCCCCCCCCCACCTACACTGTGGGGCAGTGCTTCACCTGTCAGCTCTCCTCTTTTCTCTTCCCCATAGATTTTTCTGGATCCACTGGAGGTGCAGACAGAGATAAGCACAGCAGGAGTTGACTCACTTCCAACTTGAGCAGTAGAAGTTGGGCAGGACCATGTCCCTACTTGTTACTGCCCAGCCACCAATGACCAACATGCAAAATTACCATATAAATTATCACCTTCCCCATTTTCTAATTAGCATGACCCCAAAAATCCCCATGATACCCATTTGATGATGGGCAAGAGATCAGCTCCAACAGAGGAGGTGCCTCTTGCAAAATGCGTGGAGGACAAGCTCCCCCACACCATGGAACCATCACCCTCACGGCAGGGTGTTGGGGGTGTGCCTCTTGCATGCAGAACAGGGTGGGTCTGCATGCATGGAGCCCCCTTGGTGTGTGCATCTTCTTACCAAGCTGGGGGGGAGAAGGTTGAGACCCTTTGGAAAATTTGGCCTGCAGCTTTCTAGCCCCGAAGTGAGAAACTGCCAGCTCAGCCACACCACTGCTTCAGCCCAGGAGCCCCCACAAGATCTCAAAGCACTAATTCTAGATTTTACATTCCTCCTGCATTTTGGGGAACATAGATGGCAGAGGTTGGCCACCCCTGAGGACCATGACCCACCAAAGTCCTTTCGTCTGCCCTCTCTATGCCCTCAATCCTTTGCCAACAAAGGGGGCCTGACAGCCATACCGCGGTTTCAGGGTGCTCACCTTCTTGTACTTGTGGGGAAAGGTGAACCTCTCGATGGTGTTCTGGACAGCGCCCCGGCTCACACTGCCCAGTCTGTCCTCCAGCTGCAGCAGCTCCTGTGGTGCAGGAACAGCACCAAGATGTCATCAGCATTGCTCCTGGGGCATGAGGTCCCACCACCCCACTCTACCTGCTGGGGACCCAGGCTCCCTCCTGCCTTTTCATTGGTGGAAACATCCATCAAATCCCCAAATCAGTCATGCTTTTCTGATGGATTTGAGCCCTGTCTCTTGGACAGATAAGGGTTTGAGAGCAAGGAGCTGGACATCCAATATTTCAGAAATTGGGGTGGAATTTGAGCTCTCTTTGACAGACTGGGAAACGAAGCCCTGTAGAACTGAAGCTCTTTCTTCAGAGACATGAGGTGAGCCAGAGTCAACCCAAGCCCAGGCACCCCAGAGGAACCCAAACTCACCCAACCCCTTCACCTCCCAGCTATTACTAAAACTGCTGCAAGACTCAGAGCAACTTCCACAGCCACAGAGCAGCCTTACAAATGTATGCCAGAGCTCACACCAGTTCCCAGCACTTAAAGATTTAATACCAGTTCGACAGGCCAAGGGACGTACCTCATAGCTCTCCCGCACGGCCGACGTGTGCCTGCTCGGGTTCAGTCCCTGAAGAGCGAGTAACTGGAGCTGAGGATAAGGGTAATTTCTGATCTCGTGAACAACCTGAGGGAAGCGAGGGAGGAAAATAAAGCCACCAGGAATCGCTGATGTTACCCTGATTTAAACCCCCCACTTTAAAAACTCGAAGCAGAAGAGTAGGCCAGCGCCTTCCACAGTCGAAGCTTTTTAACAGTCAAAACCTGGGGTTTTATTACATAGATCTCCAATAAATGGTAACTAAGAGCGTGGACTTCTGAATCATCTGTTACAATAACACTTTTCACATCTATAACATTGGAGTTCCAAACTCTCACCATCAATCAGCTTAAGGGATATTTTATTTGGTTTTAAATGGGTGAATTTCTCCTCACCCAAGCTTTGATTCTTTAAGCCTTGCTGTACCATGCAGGTGTCAGGGTCTGACCACAAGCATGAGGAAAAACCACCCTTGTGGGATTTCCAAGGGTTCTTTAAGGATTAGTTCACCTCTAAATACAGCACCCTGCTAGGAGAAGGGACAGCAAATGACCCAAGTCAGCCCCTCTTCTCATCAAACCCCACCTCCACCTCTGTAAGAGGCAATGCAAAATCTTTATGGACGGCACCAAGACTGAGGTGAAGAGCAGTGATGTGGTAAGGGATGGTCCTCAGGGCTGACCCAAGAGAGAGAGTCACCTGCTGTCAACCCTGCACACTAAAAGCCCTGGGAGTCCATGGTTCATTTCAGAATTAATAATATTTTTAGTCATAACTGCTGAGTCTCTCACATCCCACCCAGACTTTGCAGACCAACTCGTGAGTGTGGTCCCACACATGAGGGACCGAATCTTTCCAGAGCAGCTGAGATTTTTCTTTCCTTTCTCTAATCCAGTGTGCAATGATGCAACATTATCCTTTCAGACACTCCCTCCCACGGCCGGAGATAAGTGGGATTCACAGAAGACAGGTGATAGAAAGATAGCAGCCTTTATTTTGACTGCCTTCTGGCAGACAATGCATAAAACATTTCTCAGTAGCAGCGTTTCACTTACCATCTGTGTCGAGGATGTGCTTCTGGGGAAATGGTGCATCCGAGGTGTGGCTAAGTAATGCTGATAGGGCTGAGGGACCGGCCGGACCTGGAACTGGGTGTGAGTCAGTCCTGCATCAACACTGAGGTCCCTGTGGATGCAAGGATGAAGGTACAGATGTGACTGCATGGTGTCATTGTGTGGCTTACAGCAAGTCAGGTCATGCTCCCAGGGCAATGTCCACAGGTGGGCTGCTGTGGGCTCCTCAGCCTGAGGCGATGCTACTGCTTGGAAGGGAGTTTCCTCTATTTTGGGCAATCACCCACCAGGACAGCATGGACGAGTGAGGGGTTGGTTTTATGCCAGCTGACATTTGTGTTAGCCAGGGTCAAGAGCTGCACAGCCACAGGCTGCTTGTACCAGAGCAAGAACATTTTGGTGTCTTGATTGATAGCCAGGCTTGGTAACTCAACCAGATCAGGTCCTCCCTGCTCTGCCATCACCGCAAACATTTACATTTTACCTTGGATATTTTGCAGGAAAGCAACTAATTACTCAGGGACAGTCTGGTGACCATTCTGGGCAGTTGTAAGGAGCCAGCTGGGCACCATCCAGGGGTTTTTGATATGCCTGTGCTTCTTGGAGGTTTCCCATCCCAAAGTTTGGGGTTTTTTATTGGTTGTTGTTTGGGGATTTCTTTTCTTAAAGTTTTAAGATGTTTCTGAATGACACCGCTGTAGGAAAGGGTGTCACACAACCAGCAGGCCAAGGCCAATGAAGCAGGACATAGCTGATGGTCCCACCTGCCCACACACAGCCTGGCCCAGGCAAGCAGAGTTGGGGCTCAGCTTGGTGAGTCCAGACAATTCTTCCCTCCAGAAAAATAACCCAGCTCGATCCCAGGACTTGGCATGAACAAGATCCCAGCCAATGTCCAGCTGCCCAACTCAGCACACAGAGACAAACTGCAAGCCCAGCCCCACCTCGTTGTGCAGAGGGGATGCGCAGAGACAACACAGCCTCTCCGTCTATAATCCAATTAGCTGATCCCTGCTGTCTCCAGCCAACGAGTCTCAGCAGACAAGCGCTTTGAACGTCATTCACTTCATCGTAATTACAAAAGCTGGCGCTCTAATAGCCATTGTCTTCACATTTGCAAAAACGGAGCTCATTAGAGCACAGGGGTGGCTTCCCATTTCATCCTCAAACTTCTCTTCCCCTCCATGAAGGATAGAGGCAGCGAGCACCACAGTTTGGTAGGGGCAGCCCAGGCAGGTCCTCCAGCAGCTGTGAGGCTGTGTTGGCCCAACAGCTAAAGGATGTGAGAGGACAGTGAATGCAGGAATCCTTTACCAGGACGGCCGGTGTACCAGGCAAAAGCTCCAGAGCTTTAGTGATGCCCAATAAGTCCCCCCACCCTGCAGCAAGCTGAAGCAAATAGAGGGACCGTCCTTGTTGGGACTGTTCCTGCTGGCCCTGTGCTAGCCACGTCCCAGACAGACAGAGCTGTCAGGGGATAAAACACAGCAAGCGACTGACAAGAACAGAAGCAGGGTGGGAATCGGCAAGACTGAGAGTTCCCAGTTCCCGTGTCACAATTTCGGAGGTTTATCCAATTTCTGAAACTGCTCCCAGGTGGATGGAGAGCTCAGCTGGAAATCGGGAGCCTTTGGGTCCATTCCCAGCCTTGTCACTGGCCACCCCCACTCTGTCTTCCTCTACTCCCTGCCTAAAAAATAGATGAGATAATCCACAGAGTACTTTCAGATCAAGGACTGAAGAGATCTCTTGAAGATGAACAGACATTATTAACTTGTAAAAGTAATTTCAGTATCAACACTGTTGAAGTGTTCCTGCACGGGTGCATCTAGGTCCTTAAAATCAGATACCAGAGCTCCTGAAGTGATGCTGTGGGTCTACGGAAGTGCCCAAAGCAGAACACTGGACCAGTGTTTTCCTGGGGTTTGTGGATCAGTAAGAAGAGCACATCAGCTGAAGAAACCCAAAACCAACCATCACCCTATAGCCTGTACTACAAAAGCACCTCATCTTGGTGCTCAGCTGTGAGGTTCAAGAGCTTTGATGCCTTTGGCTGCCACCAATCAAAAAGTGAAAGATAAGGACTCAGATAACAGGCCAGATTGGCCGTCACTAAATGCGAATGCAGATGATTTAAGGAACTGAATGGGAGTTTATTTCTCCTTCACCAGAAGATTTTAATCAAGGTTGGGCTGTCTGAGATGACTGATCACCTTCAGAACTTCCTTCCATCCCCATTTCCTGCGACGGTGCCTACCACCCACCGCCTCCGAGCGAGCGCCGGCGCTGCTCACGCGGTGGTAGCACATTAGAGGAAAGATTTTGTATCTGTCACTGAGCAAAACTGTACACGTGCCCCAGGGGGAAGTGAGTCACCCAAATATATACACACAGTGTATGATTTATGTCATCCCCACTCCTTAGGTTTTACAAGGCTATGGAGCAGCACGGGGGGTAAAAAGGAGGAAGGAGGAGGGGAACACAAAGCCATGCTGTATCAGATCCTCCTAATGATTGTAATTAAACGCTCTACGCTGAAAGACAGGCAGAAAGAATGGCTCTATCCCAATGGTACGCTAACTGCTTTGCAAACTGATCTGAACAATGTCATCCCGGCCAAATTCAGCTCGCAGTGGTGCCAGTAATGGGGACACCTGAGAAGAAAATGGCAGAAGGATCTGGCCATATTTTAGGTGCATGTTATTACCCCAGAGGGGGGGTAACACTCCCCCCTCCCCAATGCTAAGAGGACTCTCTGTTTGCAGAGAAAAGCGCTCAGATGTTAGGAAATGCCATAATTAAGATTTCCTGTGACATTTTATTTCGATCCCCTTGTGCACACACAGTGCGATTGTCTCTAATTACATGTTCACATGCTATTTTTTCCCATTCAGTGCACAGAACGGACTTCACTCAGCTAACAAGCAGCTATTCAGAGGTATGTTTTTATTTGCCTCTCCTTCCGAATGCGTCCCCATCCCTTATTAATTGTGCAAGAGCTCAAAACCTGCTCTGAGAATGAAACGATCGATTCCCTGCTTGCCTTTTCCAAGGCTATCGAACACGACACTGGGAGAACGATTAACAGCTATTAATTCGCTCACACCACCCTTCCGGGCAGGGCAGCACCATGATCTATAATTTAGACCACAGAAATAGTTGTGGCCACTGTTGTTAAGTGGCGGTGGGCAGCAGAGTATCTACTTCAGGGAGACACGTTGGGCTACAGGAGAAAGACCCTGTCTGTGCCCTGCAGCAGGAATATTCCCTGAAGGAAGATTGATGTTTGGCTGCAGTCTACATCCATGGGATGGAGAGCTGTGGGCAATATCAGTGCCTCACTATTACTGTATATATGTATAACCACTTTAGCACATGCTTGTGGTCCTCCCAGAGATGAGTTTTCCCATGCCACACTCCCATGTCACACTGCCATGCCACACTCCCCATGTCATATCTGTTGAGCCAACCCATCAGCTTTCATGAATACATCGATTCGTGATGACAGCCACTGACCCTTGCAGACACTGCAGGACTTTCTGGAAACCTCATTCAACACGTTGGTGAAGTGTGGAAGACTTACCAGTCTGTGCCTTCGGCTAGATACCTGGGCTGGGTCCCCATGGGCTGTGGAGTTTGCAGTTGGTGGCTGAAGTCAAAGCTGGGGTGTAGACGGTGAGGCTGAACAGACATGCGCTCTTGAGCCCGCCTGTGGAGAGGAGACCGGCAAGCGAGTTACCCACTGGTGTGTACAGCTCCTGCTCCAAACTCGTGTCAACAAACCAGGGGGAAACACAAATATTTGGGCTCAGGATTATGTGCCCCAGAGAAAGCGGTACAGGCAGGTGTCAGAGATGATGAGAAGAGGAAACTCAGAGTATTGTCATTTACTTGTGGTCCCCTGGACACGATGCACACCCTCAACCCCCTACAGCATTCACATACACTCGGTCTACAGGAGATGCTGTTCGGAGGCAACATGGACAGAAGGGGAAACCAAACATTCTTAGCAGCTTCCTGCCTTTCGTGCTGTTTTCTTTTTCTCCACTGTCAGCCCCATAAACAACAGGGGAGATAAAATGTGTCCCTGCTTCAGCCTCTATCCATCATCATAAAGAAGCTGCAGGTTGTCTCCTCTCCCCGTGCAGTCCATAAACTCCTGGGGAATCTCATTCATAACAGGATTACTCAGGAGTAACTGAAAGCAGAATTTGCTCTTGCTGGCCATTGTCAACATTTCTCTGGATGATGGACAGGCCAGGCTGGGATCCAGCTCCTTCTTCCACTGCTCTGCAGGGAAGGAAGGGAAAGTGGTAGAATATATGGCAAGGTTCTTTTAGGGATTTGAGTCTCTTCTCATGATTATTGCCCATTTCAACTAACCAGGGGAAGAGCATGTGTTGCTTGATCAGTGTCCACATTTGGAACGATACAAGATGGATACACAAGCCGGATCTCCGCTACAGACAGACTCATACCTTTTCCTCCCTGATGAGTACTTGCTTGACACTGGAGCCATCACAAAGCAAAGCCATGGGAAAACAGTAGAGCAAATGGAGCAGGGGACTGTTAGATCAAGAGTTTTTACATGCAGCCACAGCTCAGAGGCTTCACTTTTGAAGGCATAACCCAGACTCCCATTACTGGGACCTCGTGCCCCATGCCTGGACTTCATGCCCCCTACCAGACACCCTCCCACAGTGCAGCTGTGCTTTCAGCAGCAGGCTGTGGGACCGGGCAAAAGGTTCCTGCCCTCTTCCACACCACAACCCACTTGCAGATGTAACACTGGCAGCATTTACCAAAGCAGCTTCTGCATGGATTTGTGCTCCGTGCTTTTATTTGAATTCAGCTTATGACTAAGAGGTAAATAACTTGTATCATCAATGCTTCAGCCTCGCACATACTTGCTACCCAATTATTAACTAATCATTAAATCCACCTAAAATCCAGCTTATGCAAAACAAAACAAGGATGAGAAGAACACACAATTTTCAGACAGAAAGGGCATGGAAAAAAAGCGTGTTCTGTCTGCAGCATTCTTTCCAGATGAAGCCTTATCACAAAGACTCGTGTTCTGATTCTTGATCCACGGGTAAAACCCACAAACATGTCTCAAACCCTGCCCCCCCCCCCTTGCTCCTCTCCTTTGTGCTACCTAAACCCCTCTCAAGAAACATAAACAGGACGAGGCCAGGCATCCATTTCCACCTCTGCTGAGCTACTATAATTCTCTCTGCAGCCGTTGTTTCAGCCTGAATTCGGGCTGCTTTCCCTGACTGAATATGCTGCAGGTTAGTGGCACAGTTCCCTCACAGACTTGGGAAGCCTACCTAGGCCCAGCAGAGCAAGGTCTTAATGTGTGAACCCTGCCAGGATAGGTGGATGCAATCTCTTACGTGTTTTTGAAAAGAAATAGCAGCTACAAGGAGATACCTCATGCATGCAGCCCATCACTCTCTCTGTCACGCAGGACAGGTTCACAGCAGTACCAGGGTGTTACCATCATGATGTTACCATCCCATAGGTGACCTTGGGACTTACTAGATGAACATGGTGTGGATCCCCATGGGAAAGGTGTACCCACAGGTGCAACCTACCCATCAGCTTTCCTTCTGGTGGATGAGTTTTGGGGGTGCACAAATCATAGAATCATTGAATGGTCTGGATTGGAAGGGATCCCAAGGATCACGAAGTTCCAACCCCCCTGCCACACACAGGGCCACCAAACTCCACGTCTGGATCTACACAAGGTTGCCCAGGGCCCCATCCAACCTGGCCCTGAACACGCCCAGGGATGGGGCACCCACCCCCTCTCTGGGCAGAAGACTGCCAAATGAACTCATGAAGGAAACTCAACATTGCCAGTGAAGCCTCAAATCACCAGCACATACTGATGGAATTTTGAAGAAGCCACTTTGCTGCAGGGAGGTTGACACATCTCAGCATCCTTTTAGGAAGAGTAAGACCTGCTTACCTGGGATGGGGCATGAGCCGGCGGTGCTGTGCCTCAAGGAGCTGTTGCTGGAGGAGGTATTGCTGGTGAAGCGCCTGAGGTAGGAAAGATGGTCCGGCCACGTCCTGGAAGGGCAGGGCTGGCACCGGTGCCAGGGGCTGGTGCAGGGGACCGCTGTGCTGGTGCGCGGGAGCCATGTGGGGGGTCAGCCCCGGCTGAGGCTGCACCGCGTGAGGCAGGGTGAAGTCGGCGGAGAGCTGAGGCTGGGGACCCAGGTGGAAGTGCCGGCAGGAGGTAGCATGGGGATGCTGAGACCTTTGAAAAGGAGCACCTGGAAGAGAAGAGCACGGCTGTCATGGGGACCAGCGGCAGCCAGGGAACCCTAGCCTGGTGGTTGCCCTTCCAGGGCTGTGTCTTTCCTTTACCAAAAGGGTTAAAAAAAGAGAACTGGTCAGTTAATTGATTATATGGGGGGAAAAAAATGTTGATTTTGACTAATAGCTTTTCTCTTCCAAAAAAACATTGGAACCAACACATAGGTTTGTGTTCAAAGCAACTTTTTGGCTCCAAATTGAAGTGCATACTGATGAAAACTGCTTCAGCTTGTTTTGGTTTGCCTGTCTTAAAGAGAAAAAGAACAAAAGTTTTAATAGGCCCTGTAGTGATAGACCAAGGGGTAAAGGTTTTAAACTAAAGGAAGGGAGATCCAGGCTGGGTATAACAAAGAAATGTTTAGTGCTGAGGGTGGTGAAGCACCTGCACATGGTCCCCAGTGAGCTGGTAGATGCCCCATCCCTGGAAACATTCCAGGGCAGCTTGAGCAACCTAATCTGGTTGCAGATGTCCTTGCCCATCTCAGAGGGTTGGTCTAGGTGGCCTTTAAAGGTCTTTCCAACCCAAACAACTCCATGATCCTATGAAAACACCTCAAAATTTTAGAAAAAGTGGGAAAAAATACATTGTTTTCTAAAATATGTTTTCATGTGTTTTGAGTTCACAGAACTTTCAAAGCTTGCTGACTTTCCCATGCCATTCAAGTTATTTCTTTCCCTGTCTAAAACTTCACATAAGCAAGGAAAAAATCTCTGCCCTAAGAAACTGCCTCTTGCTGCCTGCTGGATGTGAATGAGACACCTCCCACCTCTGAGGGCTGGGATTAACATGAACTGCTTCGAGACCAGCCATGAAACTGATGGGAATGAGGAAGAAATGAAGTGTGAAAGATATCCACAGAGGAGGCTTTTTGCAAGGCATCTGGCACTGGTTTGCACCTCCATCAAGATCCTTGCTCCGGTGGACCCTTGCTTCCTACATTCCCAGAGCAATTACAGGCATCACAGGAAAACTTTTGTCTCTTAAAAGTAAGGAGAGAGGCATCTCAGTGGCAAAGAATGAATCACAGAATCTTTAAGGCTGGAAAAGATCTCTAAGATCATCAAGTCCAACCATCTGTCCAACACCACCACATCAACTAGATTATGTCCTGGAGTGCCATGTCCACACGTTTTCTGAACCCCTTCAGGGATGGTGACTCCACCACCTCTCTGGGCAGCCTGGTCCAATACCTCACCACTCTTCCACTGAAGATATTTTTCCTAATCTCCAATCTAAACCTTCCCTGGAACAGGTTGAGGCCATTTCCTCTTGTCTTATTGCTAGTTACTTGTCAGAAGAGACCAACCTCCCATGTCACTCCACCCCCCTTTTAGGTAGTTGTAGAGAGTGATCAGATCTCCCCTCAGTCGAGACCTGAGTGAGACTATTAGAGATATCTCCTTGCTGAGGATCAGCTCCAGAATACGATACCTACCCTTCTACACAGTCTTTTGAACCTCTGATCTTCCTAAATACTCCATTAAAAAAAACCAAACCAACAAACCAAACCAGGAACAACTGAAGCCAGAGACACTGAGTGTCATCCTAAGACACAGACCAGATGTGCTCATGATGTCTTCCTCACCTAAATCCCTTCTGCTCACATCTCCCTTCCGTACCAGGTAGGGCCAGTCCCTCACAGCAGCTCAGGGAGCCCCAAGTGCTTTCTGTTCCACTCATCCGCACAAGGCAAACCAGGTGCCAGCAAGAGAAGCAATGGAGAGGACCTTACAAAAACGAATGGTCCACAAAGCTGTGCATAAGTGGTTGCACACAGCACCCCTTAAATACGGATTAATCCTCCGTAGCACCCCTCTGAAAGAGGCAGCAGGCAACGAATACGTGTGCCACTGGCAGCAGAACTTCATAAGTTGATCATTTCTCATGCTGTCAGATAACAGCATGGTTTGCCTACCCTAGTGATTAAAACCAGAGGAGGTGGAATCAGACGTGTTGTTTCCCAATGATGAAGCTGCAAACCCAGATCCACTAGCCACCCATGTGCCCCATTTTCCAGTACTGCAGGTTATATACACTGCTGTTGGCTTGGCCCCAATTCACCATACCCCAGAAGTAAAGGCTGAGTGATGAATTGGAGATCCTGTGCTGCTCTGGCCCGTTTCCCACGCTGAGCACCATCCCCATCATGGAGAGATGCCTCCTAATTGCTGTGCTAGCTGGGTACTTGCAGACCAACTCAGAGTGAATTGTTCAGCCTCTGATGGGCATGGGTCCTCCCAATGTCAGTCATGGGTGAGCCATTTTACAACCCCAGAACCTCACAGCACCTGAAGACAAGGTGCTAGAGCAGGTTAAAGAACCCACACAGACTGCAATTTATTAGTGTTTCAGACAGAACTGGCTTAGGTGGATAAAGCAGAGTGACATTCCTCCATGTTTTGTAGGACAGAAGTAAACCAGAAAAAGCTAGTCTCTTATCCTTCTGCAGGTCTCCCATCTCTTGCTGCCTGATGCAACTTTAGCCAAGGACTTCCAGCCTTTTGCTGTATCTTGGGAGGACTCAGTCTGATTCAGCAAAACCTCTACAGGACCCCTGGCGCCAGGGCCATGAGGAACTAGAGAGCACAGGGTGAGGGGATCATCTTGTCAGAGCTTTCGACTTGAATTTTTCCTCCCCCACCAAGACAGTCCTTGTGAGGAGCTTGGTCATACACTTCCCTGTGGTCCAGAAAGAGCAATATGTACCTTTGATATCAAGGCAGAAAGGTATGCAAGGCCTGTGTGGAGCCAACATTACATGAAGGAAATGCCTAACCCATTTTGCTTTGGTAGAGAGACTCAATTTACCTTATTTTTTACCTTTACCTTAATTTACTAGTCAATTAAAACATGCATTGTTTACTTTTTTTTTTCCTACTACTTACTGGTGTAGTGATGTGTTTCCATCAATAGGAAAAATACTATCAAGATGTGACCAGGACCATACGATTAAATAAAATGCATCAATTTGTCTTAACATAATTCACTATCTTGCGCTGTAATTGTTCATTCCCTACAACTAACCCAATTGCTGATGAGAGGATTTTGACAGCAAAGCAAAGACTTTGGGGAATACTTCAGCAAATACATGCTTGTTAGCAGTCATCAAATCATACAGCTGGCATAGCCAAACCATCCTGCCCAGCAAAGAGCTAGTCCTTGCCAAGCATGGTGCTGGTGGGCCCCAGAAAGCCCTGGCAAACGAGTAACAGTGCAGAACAAAACATTTAATCTCAAAAGTTTTCTATTTTAAAGTTCACCCTCTTCTGCTCTTTGTATCTAGCTGCAAGGGACCTTGGTGGGGACTGTTTCCCAAGCCCACATCTTGATCTCTCATACACAAGGTTAAACAAGCGTCATCCCACTGACACCACCTGAGCAGCCTTACTCCAGGTAGCACACCACAGCCAACACCAGCATCTGGCTTGCAGGCATTCACCCCTATTCAATGCAAGGTCTGTGACTGATTAGTCTGCTAGCCCATCTCCCTTCTTTTTCCTGAGCCACCGTTTGGTCCTGGGTTACATTTACATGGGAAGCGATAAGCACTGCCCATTAAATGCTCTGAAAAAATTTAAGCAGGGATTTAATCTGCTTTTTTTTTTTCCTGGCTAGTAATGCCTGTCACAGTGGAGAGCAACCCAGGACTGAGAGCCAGCCCAGGTACTCCATTTCAGCTTTAATTTCTACTCCCTGGAACAAGGGTGAGGCCTGCATTTTCATTAGCTAAGCTTTGAAGATATTTCCACAACAAAGGCGATGAGGTTGGAAAGTGTGCTTATCAAGCTTCAGAACTCCTAATTGCATTCTCCAGGAGACATGTTCCCCACCACTTGCCCCAGACATGGGGAACTGTGGGGTAGAGACCTTCTCCCAGCTCAATGAGGTTGGTTCTCATCCCACAGCAGAATTATCCATCTCCATTGGGATACTTTGATTTTGCTGGAACACGGGCAAGCCAGATCTTGACTGCTTGTTTATGGCCCACCCCAAAAGCACCTAATAGGTTCATCAACTTCAGTGGCCTTTCCTGAAAACACTTGTCTTCTCCAGCTAAGGAAGGAGAGGGAAGTCCCATGTCATTGCTGCAGAAACAAGGCAGTCCTTACCAACTCAGCAAAGGAGCAGCTTTTGTCCTCAGACTGACTTGGAAATGCAGCGTGTGTCCCCATGTGCAGCCTGCTGGTCAGGAGGAGAGGGTCCACCCTGCTCTCTGAAGCTCACTGGTGTACACCTCCTCTTGGCACAAGCAGCTCCAGCTGCTCATAGAATCACAAAGTGGTTTGGTTTGGAAGGGACTTTTAACGGTCATATAGTCTGACCTCCCTGCCATGGGCAGGGACACCTGCAACCAGATGAGGTTGCTCAGAGCCCATTCCAACCTGAGCCCCATCGTATCTGCAGCCATGGAGGACTGATTTCCCTGGGCTGCCAACAAGCCAGAAATCCAATCCTCTGCCACAATGCAAGCACCTAAACAGAGACAATTCTCAGGAGAGCAGAGAGGTATCTCCCTCCCTTCTTTGCCTTTCCTCTCCCTCTCTTTACTCATTCCTCAAGCTTCTGTTGACCATAAACATTTGCAAAGTCCTCTGTCTTTCTCTGCCTGCCAAGCTCCCAGCTTGGACAACCCTTGTTGACTTACAAACCCCTAACCTCAGCTGATCAAGCTTTAAAAAGTGTCCTGAAAAAGTCTAAAGCCTAACAGATGGATGTAAAGATGGAACCTGGTGGAAACTTGAAACAGGTCTCAGGCAAGCTCCCTGCCATGGTCCCATCTCCCATAGACAGTCTTCAACCACAAAGCCCATGGGGAAGATCACTTAACAGCGATTTACAGAGCCCTCCTAACACTGAGCTGGAAGGGGGCATCACAGGCAGCAGCCTCAAACTGGGAAGGTATATACTCGTTTTTAGAAAGCCAACAGATCATGTGGGCATGTGGATCCATGAACCTGTTTGGCTGCTCGCTGCTGCGCTCCTTCCACCTCTCGCTCACGCAGGCTTCAAACACCGTGGAAACCCGTGGGGAAACTCACCACGTCCTACTCACCACTGCTTTCTCACTTCCACAGCTTTTTTTGGAGGGTTTTTTGGTGGTTTTGGGGGTTTTTTTTTCCTCACTTCTATAGTTATATTTATTGTTTCTATACATTATCTGACTCAGACTGGAATTTTTCCATTAAAAGAAACACTCCGGCTGCCTCGGTGCCCCCAGGTGAACACTGAAATGTTGAGTTCATAGATTTTTGCAGGTTTGGCATGTAGCACCGAGTCACAGAAACACACTGGTCTGATACTGGGTATTTCTGTCCCTAAAGGTTCTCCTTCCACATCACCCACGGTCTGACATATGCACCTGCAGACTTATCCATCCATCAGCATCCCACCCGGAAAGGCTCCCAGGATCCGCGTGCCCCTTAACCACTGGCCCACCTTGGAGATGCAAAAAGTCCCTGGGTAAACACTGCAGAGAGACAGAGGATGCTCCAGGCTTTACGAAAAGAAAAGCCCCAGAAAGTGGGATGATTTATTCCCTCCTCCTTTCCTCGTGGCAGCAACATTTTATACGCAGCCAGGCTACCGGTAAAGGACACAGCATCGGGCCCGGAGCTGTCATGGGGAATAGGGGTATCTCGAGCAGACAGCCGCAGCCCAGGGAGCGTGGCCACCTTCGTAAGGAAAACAAAATCTGTCTCATGCTGTTAAGCTGCCTGCAACGCATGTGAATTTTTCCCCCTGGGTTAAGGCAACCTGGCCGGCTTCTCCAGGCATTCGCGGTCTGCGTGCGAGCAGAGGGGGGGCTGGGGCTATTTATACATCTCGATCCTATGGCGGCAGAGAGGGAGATGGCAGCTCCTGGAGAGCTCTGGCTTCACTCACTGACAGGTTTTACAGCCGCAGAGAGCTGGGATGGGGGGATGGAGCCACGCCATCTCAGCCGTTTCACCCCTGATTAGAGCCCCCACAACCCCTCCTCCTGCCTTGGGATGGCAGATAAGCTCCACCAACCAGACCCAGGGTGCCTCTCCATGGATTGGGCTTTTAATAGCCTGGGTGCCTGCAGCTCGTTTCCCTGGACATGCATTAAAATTCCCCAAGGAGACAGCAAGGCAGTGGGAAGCTAGCATCCATCCCAGTGGTACACAGGGAGTAAGGGCGATAACCCTGAGCTTCAGCTTCATGCAGGGCACCAAGAAGGACCACCACAGGGCTTGTGCAAGCTACTAATTGCCATCAGCCACGTGTTAACTCTGCAAATTATTTGTGGATGTACCCTTATTAAATGACTTAAATTGACTTACTAATAGGAAATGAGGAGTGACAGTGCTCCCAGACAATTAAAATAATTTTAAAAAATAATAAAACCCCAGGCCAAATCCATGGAATATTCAGTGGGCTAAGAAGGTAGTGGTTGCATGCAGAGGTTGTGCCGTCTCACTCCTGTTATAGAACAGCAAACTGCGGAATGGAGAGAGTGGGGTGGGGAGGATGGAAGAGGAGGAGGGAAGAGTTAGAGAAAAATCTATCAGTCAGGAAGGAATCTGTCTCACTTTCAGCACTTTCTCCAACAGCTTTCTCATTTCTCTTAGCAAATGGCAAGAGCCATGCCAGAAATAACAGGCAGACAGCTCAGATCCATCCCCAAGCCTGCAATCCCACACATCCAGCAGCATGCAACAGGTAGCAGACCTGAGCACCAGCCCATGGCTGGGCAAGAAGCAGCCCCAGCATGCATTAGCGATGCTCAAAGAACATTTTCTTTTGTCTTATTTTCTGGGCCAGGCTGGGCAGCTCCGGGGACTGAGTCAAGATGGAGAAGCTGTGATGGGCAAAGGGGTGGTCTTTTATATTTGGAGGCTGGGTCCCAGGAGGAAACCACAAGGTTCTGGAGGTTTATCAAACTCTCACTCAGAGTCTCACACATTTGATGGAAAAGGGCTGCAAAGGGGCTCAGGGGAACAGGTTCCCTCGTGACCATTTGATGGACACTGCCATGCAACAGCCTTTATTGCACCATGCCTCTGTGGACCTCTGTGCAGGCACAGCAAAACAGAGCTCAGGTCATCCCAAAAAACACATAAACAAAGATCTTGGAGACTGCAGATTCCCCCTGCTTGTTTGTACGATCCCCACCGGACATCCCCTTGCCCTCATTAATTGCTGAGTGACATGAGCTGGCATGGCTGGAGCACAGGCTCAGACACACACTCACGGTCACCAACACCAAGCAGAACATCTTCCCTCCTGCATCATGGGGTATGTACCCAAAAAAGGACTGAGCTGGGACTCCTTCCAAAACCCAGGCCTAGCATTCAACAAAAAAACATTTAAACACACAAAAAACCCCTGTAAGTAACCAGCATTCAGCAGCACATTTGCATCAGGGGTGAAGTGATGCTGAGCAGCAGGGATGGGGAGCTGCAGGAGCCAGTGATGGGACCTGGGCAGGCAGCCTGGACCCATCACGGGGGAGGGATAGACAGCTGTTTATACAGCTCTGGCTGAGGGTTTTTTCCTGCGACCCTTTTCCACTGACTTTGGGGAGGAGGGGGAAATAGTTTTGTTGAAGATGGTGTTTCACAGGAACGTGTTGAATTCAGCAATATTTTCCAAGGAGGAATGAAAAACACTTTGGCAGCATTGCTACACTTAAATTCATCGATTTTTTTTTTTTGCTTTTGTATTTTGCACTGTGTTTTAATTATAGCTTTATCCTCATGTACAGCATTCGAGGGTGTATTTAGGATTTTTGGATCATCACACCGGAGGAAAAAAAAAAGGGAAAAAAAAAATAGAAGCCCAACCGTGCTGAAAGGAAATGTTTTCTGAGATTTAATGGTCCCTGTTCTCTGCTCCCCTCCCAGGCTCTCACACGCCTTGGGGGACAGGTGGCCCTGGCAGCCTGGCATGACGTCTCCTACCCAGCCCAGCTCTTCCTCCCCAAACCACTCCATTTCTCACAGTTCTGGGCTCAGCTCCACACATCTGCCAGGAAAGGGCACTGGAGGAAACGCAGCTTTGGAGGTGCTGCAAAACCCCTTTGCTACTTTGTTGTTGTTGTTTCTGTTGGGTCTGAAGGCACAGGAAAGGATGGAGAACCAACAGCTGACAGGAATTGCTCAGCCTTGCGCCCTGTACTAAAAGCAGGTGGTCGCATCTCAGGCCTCACCAACGTTATTTGGGATGTTCAACCACTTGCCAGCCTTTATGCCCATGCAAAGCCCCACTGCTGCCAAGGCCAGAGAGGGTTTGGCTGGCATCTGAACTCCGGTGCAACTCCTGGGGCTCTGCCCATCAGCAGTGCAACCTGACATGATCACCCACCTCCCTCAACACCGCCCCAGACAGCTCCTGTGCGTAACCCAAGCCCGTTCTACATGCCCTGTGGTGGGGGAGGGCAAATGATGTCAGAGTTACATGCTCTACAGTGGGGGAAGGCAAACAGCATCATGGCTTTTCCCAGCTTACTGGTAGGTGTTTAGGCTTGATGTGACTACTCCAGAATTTGGATTGTTAGCCCAGGGAAAATTTAAAAAAAAAAGACATTGAAAAGGGATTTGAAGGGGGCCAGGGACCCCTTTGATCAAGAGAGGGCATCTTTTTGTGGTTATACCTAATGAGAAGGGTGTTGTATCCACTTGAATTAGTCCCCAGCTTGGAAATGGGAAAATTAACCAGGAGAAGGAATTAACTCTCAGCGTAAATCACAGAATCTCAGA
>VZTU01010849.1:4799-15065 GCA_013400835.1 Zapornia atra
GAGCAGCTGATGAGACACATGGAGAAAGTTCGTGGAGGACTGTCTCTAGTGCGTTAGACCCCACGGTGCAGCAGGGGGAGGGTGTGTGGAATGAATGCCCCCCACCCCCAGCCAAGAAGGAAACCAACTTGCAAGGAACTGATACTGATACTGGTTGTGCTCCTCCTACAGAGCATGAGAGCTTCAGTATATAACCTAGATTACCCTGCCAAATCAAGATAATGATGAAAATGTTGGGACAGTGCCACCATTCTCCATGGTTTTGGTTTTGGTTTTTTTTTATATTTATGATGAGACCTTTTCCTCTAAGACAATAAGAAAATGCCTAGAAGACAGAGCCTAGAGAAAATTGCTAATGTTTGACTATCTTTTGGCATCTGAACACTGAATTTTGAACTGCTTAAAATTAATTTATCTTCAGCTCTGAGCACCATGATCTATATTTAAGATGCCCTAAAAAGGTCCCAGCAACCAGCCTTATTTGAGCAATGAAGCATCATTCTTTTGTTATGGTGCTTAAGGCTTTACTGTATATGCTGAGAGTCAATCATTAAACCTCAGTCTTAAAGAAACAATAAGAAGAATTACCTTTATTTTGGTAGAGCCCTAATTCTATATATAATGATTATACAAACAAACTTCACCCTACTTTGAGCTAACATGAAATCTCAACTTTTTCTCTAGTTAACACTGGGGTTACCTATTTCACTTATCAACTACTTCTTTATAGGTATGAACGGTACCTGAAAAGTACTGAAGATATTAGAAAAATATTTAAATTGTGAAGTGGAATATCTAGAGAGATTTTAGCATTAAGGAAAGTGCAAACCTCAGATATACTTCCCTTTAGGCTTGATTTCACTTACTCAAAAGGAAACAGATAGAAAATCTCTGCCATGAGCTATGGCACAATCTATGAGATACAGTCAGCCATATCACTCGCAATGGTTCACACATTCCTAACTCTTCCTATATTTTCTTTTGCAACTGATTCCAAAATATAATTCCAAATTTTTTCCCTTCTCAGGTAATGCCTGCAAATGACCCAAACTCCCAGCAGACCAATTCCTTAAACAATTTCATCTTTGTCTTTTCCAGCATGGCAAAACTTAGGCTAGGTGGCCATACCAGAGAAGATTTCATGTAAGACCCAAGAAAAAGGTGACTGCTTTTGATCTCCCATTTAAAAAAATCTTATGAGAAATATTGTTCAAGTCACAGATTCAAAAATTAGTATATGTTCTCTTCTGCAGTTCAAGATTTCACAAGTAGCTAGCAAATAAAATATTCTTGCTAATTTACAGCATATTTTTTCAAAACATTTCCCATATCAGTGGGAGTTTTTTTATCCCCATGGAATAAAAAAGTTCCTCTGGGAGAGGAAAAGATTACATTGCGTTGTTCAAATAGTTAATTGTTGTCACTGGTCAGAACAAACTGGCAGCCCTCCTTTCTCCCTCCACACCTAGAATCTCTTTCACCCCCACTTATGAGTTAGGTGTTAAACCCTTACCCTGATCTGATTGTTAGACAATAAACAACTGACAATATATTTTCTGTCAGGTGACTTGTATTGCAGGGCTTTACTGTATTTTTAACTAAATGACATACAGAATCCTCCTTATGAAGAGAGTTCCTTTTCCTAGAAACCTGGCATGGGATCTTTAAAGACTTGTAAGTCATCTTCTGCCTTTCTGCAGCTTCAAAATTAAATTTTTTATGTCCTCAAAACATTAGTCATTACTCAACAGAGGTCAACCTGTCCCAGTTTCTAAATAATAGTTTTTGTGAAATAGAAATATTCATTTCCAAGGACTAAGAAAAGAAGGTGTTAAAAGTTTTGCAGCAATTATTATCTCTATTTCAAATGGACCTGAAGTTTTATTACGACTTAACTCATCTTGAAGCTTATTCTTATTCAACTGAGTTGTGGTCAAAAGGTCATTGTGATTGCATTGGGTTTATCCAGGCTCAGGAAGCACAGCTAGTTACTGTCTGTGTTTGAGAACCACTTCTGGACATAGTTTTGATAAAGAGAAATGGAATGAATGAAAATAATTTAGAAAACAAACAGAGCGGAAAATGTAGCTCAAAATCAAATAAAAACTCCATGCAGCTTAAAACTTGTAACTGGCTTAGGCCAGGCAACTTTTGTCTTTGCTACCGCAGACACGGTAATTTTGGGTCAACTGTTCTGACACAATCTCCCAAAAATTGCCAGCAGTTGTGTGTGATTACCTTACCTGCAATCAGTCAGCTATCCGAGATTGACAGGAGAAAAATTCTAAGCCAAGAAGCTGTGTTTCTCCACCTAGGAGGATATACAATAGCCACTCCGAGCACAGCATGGAATGCACATTGACCTGACCACAGCACGTGTACTCACAGGGATGAGACAGGTAATATTTTATCTTCTGTCTCCGTGAGACCAACCTGGGGGGAATCCACATGTAACCGTCATCAAAGAAATACCGTCCTCTCCAGTCATGTAACGTCTTGAATAATTAACAAGGGTCAGTGGGTCTGCACTGACTGAATTCCTTAGATGGATTCTGCAGTAATTCATCTGGGAAGGCCTCAAATTATTCAGAGGCTTCTGCATGCAAGCGATCAATGTAGCTTCTCCCCCTCACAGTTGCTGACCTTCTAACACAGCTGCCATCAACCTAATTCCTTTTACCCAGGACATTTACAGTTTACAGGAGTGAGTTTAAAAACCCGCTGGAAGACTTAGGGACAGAAGCCCTGACTTCCAGAAGACCCTATGTTCTGATCATAGATCCTCCAGATGCTTCTGAAAGTCTCCCAGCATTCACTTTCTCCATGTCTGAAATAGTGAACCAAAGCACTTAGTCCATAATAATGTTGACATCAGAAAAAGTCAGGTCAGCAAAGACGCCCCAACCATATTTAGGTAGGCAGTTCCCAGTTCCTGATGCCCATCTCCTTTGCTTCTGACTTGTCTTTGAAAGCTGACTGTTTACCATTTCCTTCCATGCTATGGAAGAACACTGAAATACTGCATTCTAAAAATATCTGTCTCCTAGGTCATTCTGTTTGAGCATCATACCTATGCATGTGCTTCCCAGAAGGGGCAAGTCACCTCTGTCAACAGAGGGCATTGACCCGAGATACAAATGTATCAGGAAGGAGGAGTGCAAGGGCCCTACTCTCTACTCGGGGAGATCACAAAAGACAGGAGAAGACTGTCAGGGCCATCACGATGGGCCCCGACAAGCTTGGGGAAATTCGCAAAGCAAGTCATTCAGAAGGACTACATCTACCAGACCCATTGCCACAAAATCACAAACACTGTTTAACACTCCCTGGTGATGACCCACAAGGAACGGAAGCATCAGAGTGTAAAATTCAGCAGAGTTTGATCTCACACTGAGATCTTGGTTTACTGCTAATAAAGCTGCACAAATATTACTATCGCCAACTTTGTACTCATGGTGTCACAACACTTCACCAGTACACCAATACAGTATCTGCAAAATGAGTGATACATTTTTTTTGAAAATAAGTGTGTGACATGCTAACTCATTTGCCTGTGACAGATCACGCCATGGTTCAAAGAATCACATCAAGGTGGGAAGTCGCAGGGGACCTCTTGAGATCATCTTGTCCAACCAGTGCCAGTGTTCAGTCACCCTCACAATACAAATGTGTTCCTTGACATTCAGACAGAAGGTCCTGTGTTTCAGTTTGCAAACAGTCCTTTGGTGAATTCACGCTGACTACTCCTAAACAACCCTCTTGTCCTTCATCTGCCTGAAAGTGGTTTCAAGGACTACTTATTCCATCACCTTCCCAGGAATCAAGGGGGGCTGGTCGATCAATAGTTTCTATTCCTAATGATGTGGTAGGCTCTTGGTGACTTCAGCAGGCTTTAGTTCAGGTTGCAAAGAAGTTGAGAATACACTTGTAGAGTCAGCCAGTGGACCAACTTCTTAATGTTATTGTGAGGGTCCAGCAGCTGCCTTCTGGACACAGGACGAGAGAGAGTTGTTTGAGCAGCTGAGTAGTGAAGTGTCTTCCAGTATCAGTTCTGAGGAAATGATGTACTAAAATAGGCTTACTATGATAAGGTTCAGGATGACAAGCCTGCCACAGTACAGGGTTCAGAAGGATTTCCGTCACTCTCTGGCTAGTACTTAAACTGAGATGTTTTTCTCCAAAATACACAAACATCCTCTCTATTGTTGGCTAGCTTTACAGTTTGGGGTTTTGTTTTTTAGGCTTTTTTGGGGTTGGGTTTGTTTTTTGTGTGTGTGCCTAATTGCACATTATCTCTCACTTGCATTGTCTCCTCCTTATTTCACAAGCCTGCAGTGAACAGGCATGCTGTCCCTCTCATATCCCTTTTCCAGGCCTCCTGGTATTCAGTCTCTTCTATTCAAATCTCATCTAACTTCATTATTTTTTAAACATAAGAGGGAAAAGTCTGTTCCCTTTTCATTGCACTGATTTATTTCTTGGCTACATGCATCATTCAAAACCATAGTCCAATTGTATGAGAGCAAGATGGAAATTCAACTTGCACATCACATCTACAACCCCTTCTGCGATATGTGTCAAGGAATAGATACTAAATATAGAAATTAAATAGCTTCCATAGTTAATCTAGATTAAATTAAAATTTTAATATTGAAATTAAATATCTAACGTGGCATTTAATCAGTAGACTAATGGGATCATGTTTCAAAATATGAATCAGAAAATAGAATGTTCAATATTTTCCACCCAGGAGTCTGAATCTTGAGATTTGTATTAATTTTTGCTTAGGTGCCTGTAATTCCCTTCATATACCTTACCAGACAAAACAGTTTTGAATCACAAGAAGTCTTGGCCACTGCCCAGCTGAAGATCTTCTGGGTCTCTCTTGGCATTTACAGCATCTGGCATGGAACACCACTGGCTGAAAACTGGCTTGGGAGACAGTGTAAAATCCAAACTGCTGCCAGGCCAGCAGCAGGTTGCTGCCTGGCATGAGCTGCTCCATGCTGATTTAAATCCAAATCTCTCTAGAACATCTGTGCTCTGCTGAAGGGCCTTACACTTTGCTTGGATGCTGGAAATGGCTAGGTCTTACACACACATCTGCTGCAAACATCAAATTAAATAACAGAGGACCTTTTACCACTCCAAGAAGCGTTAGAAGCACAGTGCCCCTCAGCTAGGGAGCTGCCCTTTGTGTCCTCTCTCCTGGGTGCTGCTATGTCTCCTTCCTCACCTCGGACATCTCCACATTTTGGGAGTCGCCCCCTCATCTCATCAGGATCCAGAGGATCTCTCCTCTACAATGACCATACAGCCCCAAGGCAGCTGGGCATAGCAGCAAGCTCTGGTGAACTTGCCACCACTGGGGATAAGAGGCTGGAAGCCCTCTTCAGCAGTGCTCTGTAGTAGTTGTTATATGGATCTGGAAACCTCATGTGGTTTCCACACCCCGTTCCTGTATATCCCATGGGGCTTCTGCCTACTGCAGTCCAGAAAATGGACACATTTGGGTTCCCTAAGCAAGTCGTATTCCTAAAACCAAAGTTCCAGGTTATCTCATCATAGTATTGCTAATGTCAAAGGCCTGCAAAGCTTTCTCTGAAGTATATTCTTGCACCCAGATGCTTTAATAATTTATAAAGTCAGCAGATCATACAGTGTTGACACAGAGATGCTTTAATATTAGGCTGCTGTAAATCTGGACCAAATACATACTGGAATGAAAGGCAAATAGCAATAGCATGACAAGACAGCTGAAATATTCAGTACATTTGGAAAGATGCTTGCAAACCCAAATATTTAACAATTTATGCACAGCTTCTGAAGATGCTTAAGGAGGATTTGATTTTGCTGAACACAAAGGTAAGCTACTAATAAGGTCACAAGCATGTATATATTCACCGTACACAGCACAGTGTTGTGTAAGAGAAGAAACTCCTCAAGAGGAACTTACACATTTCTTCCACAATATGCTATATAACCGTAAAGTAATTCCTCCCATTTACTTCCAGTCATGTCAGACAGAAATGAAAGAAAAACAACAACAAAATATCCAGCTGAATAATCTTCTCCATAGAGGGAAAATGGCAGTCACAAGCAGTGGCCTCCAGGGTAGAACACAGCAGGTTTCAACAACACAGAGAAACGTTGGGTGCATGCTTTGAGGTGGGGAGTAGACCAGTAAGAACACAGGTGACAGAGCAGAAAGCAGTCCCACAACTGTGTCCTTAGTCTCTATGGGTCTCTTTCCTCACTGACAGCAAGAGTAAGTGTCAAGCATGTTAAAGTTGGGGTTTTTTGCTTGTTTCAGTGGCACATCCAATATGTGATTAAAAAAACCATAGAGTATTTCTGAGCAAAGAAAAATGGCATTCCAACAAATAAATGGAAAAATGGTAGATCCCAGACTAAAATAGATAAAGATAAAAAAATAAACATAATAACAAAAAAGTTTGATAATACAATGCACAGTGCAGTGCAGAGTTTTTCAAAAATCCTCATAATTAGAAAGTGAGGGAATACACAGTTCAAGCATCACAAGCACTGTCTTTGCTTTCATTTACAGTAAAAAGCAGGTATGCTGACATCTTCCATACATGTTTCTAAATAAGAACATTAAATGTAGACGACAAAGTTTTATCTGAATCTCCCATTATGGCTTTGTACCAACCCTTCTCTAATTTCCTTTGCTAGCCCCTGCCTAAAATTAACAGTGACTTCCTGACACTGGCTTCACCCTTCTCTTTACCTAATCTCTCCCAGAGGTCTATCTACCCACTAGTGTTCCACCAACACAACTAAATGGTAACTTATCCCTGCTTGCTTCTGATGGCTTGGCTTTAAAAACAAAAGTCTATTGACTTTGACCTCCTAAAATGTGCATTTGAGGTTTCATATTTGTTATGTGAAATAAAAAATTGCCAGCCTTGAGCTCTGAGAAATGCCAGGTGAATATCAGATGAACTGAAAAAGCAGAAAGGCGTTTCATCTAGACTAGGGAGAATCTTCCAGCCAACTGTGATGAGCTACAGCACCTGAATATAAATATGCCTTTCAAAGAGAAGTGCATTTAAACTCTAATACTGAAAAAACTTGTGCATATTGATGACAATGTAGCACAGCAGAAGTTTCCACTGAAGCGTAAAGCAAGCTTTCACAAAGTCCCAGTCCAACATAAACATTGATTGTAAAGGGAAAATTGACAATACTCTGTTGAAATCAATGGATCGGTTCTGCAATAGGACCCAGAGGTAACTCCTACCCAAACAATAAACATCCATGGCTTTGTCCCTCCGTAATCTGCACCGCACCCTACAAGAGGCACAGCCTAAGCCTACCTCTCTGCCTCAAGCCCTGGCTTGCCTGGCAGCAGCACTGTCCTGCTCTCAAACTCACACAGTGAAGCACTGAGGGAAGAGTCTCTCATGTCTTTACACAGAGGGAATTGTCTGCTCCTTGCAAATGTTGGTCTGTGAAATGCAGTAGGGGATGGAGGAGCTTTGCAGTGGGGCACCTGGAGCGCCTTGCCAGCTTTGGCTGTGGTGCATCTTGCAGTGCCAGTCCCGTGGCTGCACATGCTGGTTGCACACAGGGACAAGGATGCTGTGGGCACTGCCCATGCAGCACTGGGAATGCTGGCCGGTGCTGCTGAACAGGCAGCTGCTCTTCTCTGCTGCGCTGGGACCTCACAGTCACAGGAGCAAATATTGCAGAGGAAATTTTTATTTAATCAATTTTATTTATATTTTAAAGCTGATTTTAACCACTTTTGTACTCTCTTGTTTCTTGCCCTTGTCTGTATCATGTTTCCACCAAGTTCAATGAAACCTTCATCACTAAACTCAACAGGTCTCTTCACAATCACAAGCACCACCAAACTTCGGACTGCAAAGTGACACATCCTGGCTTTGTATTTGATCTTGCATCCCTTTCTTGCCTGATCTTAGCAGCTATAGCTTATACTCACAGCTGATGTGTCCCCATCTTAGCTTAAGTGACTGATGCCTACTTTTTTAAGCTGATGTTTTCCCACAGCTGCTGTGCTTTACTGTAGGTAAGAAGTTAGTAGGAAAAGCAGGTGGAGAGCTGTACTTTATGATAAATTTTTTTTCATTTAATTTAGCCATAGACATAGTGAGTCTAGAGGCACAGTGAGATCAAGTAACATACATAAAGTAACAGCAATTAAAGTTCAAAATCTGGTTCCCAGATCCCTACCCAGAGATAGGAGATTAAAAGCTGAGTTTGCAGGGATACTCAGCACTGGGAAAATTCTGTGCCTGTCTCCTGGAAATGAAGCACACAGACACCGGAGAGAAAAAGAGAGCTGATAAAATATGCACAAAGTCTTGCTGTCTTTTTAGAATAAGTGAAGATCAATTAAGTGTGAACATCTTTATATCCTTCAGTATTGCCCCCCTCTTTACATCTTTGAGTATTCCCCCCCTCCTCCCTCCCGAAAATAAATACTGTTGGAAAAGCTTTCATCTATGAAACGTCCTACTTCTTAACAAACAGGACTTCTTAACAAATGTGACAACCACTGCTCGTCATAATAAGCTTGATTCCTGGTTTTTATTTTAACAACAGTTAATGAAAAGTTATTGCCTGATCAGATTTCTGGACCCAGAGGATCAAGATGGTAAGAGATGAAAACACCAAACAGAGTTGGTGTTGGGTACCTTGTGTGCCAAAGTCACCAGCGCAGGAGAGCACCAAGCTTTGCATTGTTCTGCTGAGCTGCCTGGGGTTTATATTACAGCAGGGTTAGTAAACTTTGTTAGTCAACCCCAAAGCACACAACATAAACCCCACAGGCTTATAGGGCAGCCACTCCATGGCTGGGAAAGACCTGGGGAAATCAGAGACCTGAGCAACCAGCTTCTGAGGGAAGGAAATCTGATGTAAAAAAAATACCTTCCCTTTTACATTGCTGGCCTCAGGGAGAGATACACATGTGGCTTTCTTCAGAGGAAAAAACTGAGGGTGAAGGTGGGGGTGGTGGTTTGCTTTGCTTTGGTTTTGTCTGTGTTGCTGCAGAAACGTGAAACTTGCTTCGCTACCCAAGTTAACATGTTGTGTCATGCTCACATTTACATGCAGATGCAGCAGTGAGGTAGGAAAGCTGCACAGCATTTTTATGCTTTCCCCCATGTGCCATTATGGTTTACCTGATTCCTAGAAAAACTCTGAAATTACTCCAGATTATGCTGAGAGGAGTTTAGAGGAGCCTCACACTCCTCACCATCCCAATGTGCAGGGTAGGCAATGAAGTAGGTAGCATGGGCCACCAGAAGCTGCCATACCATGCCTGAGGATCCCTTCACCCAACTAGAACTAGAAATTGGCCCTTGAGGCCAGTTTGACTCAGTACTGCAACCATGAAGTGGTTTAAAGCAGGGTTTTATTTATTTTTCTTGCAGGATCTGTCACCATGTACTTTTTGAGTCCAATGTTTCATGTTAGGTTCTGCAGCATATTACACAAAGGTATTAGGACCTCAAATAATCACACTACCATTCTCAAAGGTGGTCATGAAGGTCCAGGTGAGTTATGCCCTACATGTAGATCTATTACATCTTTGCTCTTTGTTACTGTTAATCAGGGTCCACTTGAGACTGGTTTATCAGACACAGAAAACATCTGTGAACTGAGAAGCCTGAGCTTCTGCATCGGGTTAGGACATCTGGTGTCTTCAGGTCTTATCAATGCATCTGTGAAGAAATTATAATCTCCTTTGGCAGAATGACCACAGAAAGGGTGGCAGTAAGTGGTGGAAGAAGCAGAAGAATCATATAGTGTCAGGTTCCAGCTGAGATAATTTTTCTTCATAGTATCTGTTATGGGACTGTATTTTGGATTTGTGCTGAAAATGGTGTTGATAACGTAGACATGTTTTTGATATTGAATCATAGACTGCTAGGTTGGAAGGCACCTTTAAGGGCCATCTAGTCCAACCCCCCTGCAGTAAACAGGGACATCTTTACTAAATTGGGTTGTTCAGAGACTCATCAAGCGTGACCTTGAATATCTCCGGGGATGAAGCCTCCACTACCTCTCTGGGCAACTTGTTCCAGTGATCTACCACCCTCATAGTGAAGAACTTTTTCCTAAGATCTAACCTAAATCTCCCCTTTTGCAGTTTAAAACTATTACCCTTCATCCTATTGCTGCATGCCCTCATCAACAATTCTCCAGCTATCTTATTGGCACTTTTCAGGTATTAGAAGATCAGTATAAAATCCCCCTGGAGCCTTCTCTTCT
>VZTU01010850.1:0-108348 GCA_013400835.1 Zapornia atra
CTATGATTCTATGATTTTATGATGTTAAGGGTGAAGATCTCCTCTCTGGTATATGCATATTGCCCTTTGCAGTACTTGCTCAATCCTGTTGTACAAAGAGTGGGTATGAAGCTACATGAAGTAAGCTACTTTTGCTGTGATCTAATGGCTAAATAGTGTGGCAAAGCTCACTTTCACTCTGTGAACTAAACAAGCACAAATATTTATTTAAAGAGGAATCTTTTTGCTTGTTACTGTCTTTGAAAAAACACATTTCAGCTGAGCAGAGATTGTGTTCTGAGGAATGAAACCTCTTGACACAACCAAAAGTCAAAGAGGAATTTAAAATACAAATATTAATGTAACCTTAACCATATGCTGCCAAGTACCTACAAATACACACCATTGCCAGGAGGAGATACATCACTTTCTAGGTATTTCCACAGCCTGAACACTGCATTAGCTTCTGGGTACTTGACTTGATAGATGGGATTCACTGCACATGAATGCTGGAGCACTGTGGACAAGGAAAACTTCTGCAATTATTACTTCCCTTAAGTGAGGGAGAAAAGGCACTTCATATTTCTAATTCTATCTTGGGGGTGCTGATAGGATAATATCACACTTGTGCTTAATGTAATAACAAGCAGGCTACATCTTGGTCTGGCAAATGGCTGCTCTAATATATCTGTAATATATATTAATAAAATAAGTAATTTTATGATTCTGGTTTTATGGGTTTTTTATGAAACAAATCTACTTGGGAAAAAAAGATTACATTGGGAAATCTGACATTTGTAGCCAGCTAATATTTAAAGCCAGTGAGATCAGAAATACAAGTAATTTTGTAAACAGTGGAACCTGTGAGGCTAAGTAACCTTTGTATTTGTATCTTCCAGCCTCCTTCTTCCATAGTGCAGTAAACCCACCTTCCCCAAGCTACCTGTGACACCAAGGCCAAACAGAAGGTAGTATGCACAGTGGCAAATGTTAAGCTATATATATATATATGCTGACAAATGTGCCATAAATCCATGCTGACTGCATGGGGGGGAGGAGGAGGAGATATCTTCAATTGGAGTAAGCAATGTAAATAATTACCTTTCAGAGTTCTATACCTTTTTTCCAAATTGGGTAGAAATTTGATTATTCCTAGGTCACTGCAGTGACAGTCACACAGCATAACTGGCTTTTCCCTTCTATATGCCCTTTCCTGGACATGGACTGACCCAATATATTTGTGCCTTTCCTCACTCATCTAGAAAAAAATCGTATATAATTATTTCTCACATGAGAGCTTCTCTCATACATGCTTCAAACTCCTGTCTGGGAATTACTCTTAGTAGCCCAAACCCTTTGTGGACCTTTCTAATACACTGAAATACCACTGGGATGGATTTCAGCAAAGTTTTAGAGCTCCTCTCAAGGCAGCATATGCCATCTCATGGTCAGCTGCTGTATTTACAAAATGTCCTTTCTGTAACAGGAATGCTACAAGCCATACAGCACATCTTTTACAACATCTTTCCAAACACTGAATTACCATGTTTGAAGGACTTCTCAGGATTGCTGCTGGTTTTGTCTTCTGCCTTAGCTTACTATTTCAGAAACTCTGTCCTGAGCCACTCACACATGCTTAAACTGTTACAGAGAAGAAAAGCTTTTTTTTTTTTCTCCTAGACTGCTGCAAAGATTGAAGCAAGAGTCAAGTATCTTCATCTGACTTAAAATTTTACTTCATCCCTTAAAAATGCAAACAAATTTAAGCAGCATGAAAACAACACCATGAGCTTTGCTAAGGAATGTCAGGCAGAGAAATTGAGGAAAATAGTTTATGGTGTCACTATTCCAACAGAATGACAGACATGAACAAGAAACATCATACTTAGCTTTGTGGGACAGGGTTCATTTTCCTGTATGCTTATATGGCATTTAACACCACAAAGAGGAATCTCAGTGGAGCCTCTACAAACTAGCATGATATAAACAATAATAAGGCAAAACAGCACAATGGATACTGTATTTAAAGATACGATCTTGCCACCCAAAAATCTGATCTCTTCTCAAAACAAATAAAGACAGGTGTGCAAAAGGTTGGAAAGAAGAAAAGGGGCAAGAAGCAATGGGGACTAGGGAAGAGTTAATTTTCCTACTGACTTATTTTTCCTACTCTATATTCTTGTCCTTCATAAGTCAGAAAGAAAACTTCCTTGCCTGAAACATCTCCTTCCTTGGAGGTATTCCAGTGCTGTCTGGATGTGGCCTGGCAGAGCCTGCTGTAGGTGACTCTGCTTGCTCAGGGTTGGGCAAGGTGATCTCCAGTGACCCCTTCCAACCTCAACCACTCTGTGAGTCTGTGGAAATACTACTTCTATTCATAATTTCTTTCTCAGAATGAAAAGGTATATTCCATCTGTCTTGCTGTTTTACAGTCTGGTGATTGAAGGGATCACTTGGGTATTTTCTAGGGTTATGACTAGGGTTAAATTTAAGATTAAGGAAAAAAGAGGCAATGATTTAGAATTAGGATGAGGCATGCAAACCAGGACCTGGGATAAAATATTACTAGAACTGAGGCTTAAATAACTGAAACTGGAAGCCCATGCTATGCTTTGTGTTAGCACTGTAGGAAGAACAAAATAACAGCAAAATAATATTGCATTCAAAGAAATGCAAATAAAAGTTATAAAATAAATGGCTGAAGAAACCACTGAGGCAATGTGTTCCACAGGCAGCAAATACAGGTGTTGCAGCTGTTGCTGTGGAGACTTCCAAACTGGTCTGCACTGGTCCCTGCAAAGTCTAGTGGGGGACACTGACAAGAAATGGTAAGAAGAGACATTTGCCACAAAAAACAAAAGGGTAAGAAAAGGACAAGAAGTTGAGGAGAAAAACTGGAAAGCAGTAATCGTGCCACTGCCACAGATGGAAGGAAGCAGAAGTAACACAAATATAATGAGAGCAGAGGAAGATAATAGGAGATGAATAGAAAAACGGTGAAAGGAAGAAGGAGAAGAAAGCAGCACTCCTCTGCCTGCTCTTTTTACTAAACAGCAGCATTCTTCTGTCCCCAATGCAGCATATTGTATGCACTTCCAGACCCTGAAAACTATCCTCCAGGATTCATAGCAGCTGCTTTTCCTTAACTGAATATTAAGGGTTGCATACGTAAGAGAGAGATTCCATCTTTTCTTATTAAGAAACTACAAAGAGAGGACATAGGGAAAGACTCCAGGCTTTCATATGCTGTTGCAAGAGCAAGCAAAAGACAAGAATAGACATCCTGGCCATATAAAGTTTATAAATTACATAATATTTACGAAGAATAATAGACTGTAATTAGCACGGTTTCCATAATACTGATGTCTACAGTGATCATGAGATCCCTTGCATGACTTCTGATTTTTCCTCTGCCTCTTTATAATCCCTTAGAGCACACTCCACATTCTGTTACTACATTAAAAAAAGCAAAACCAAAACAAACAACTGTTTATTTGCCTCTGGAACCGCAAGTCTTGTCTTTGCTGAAGATCCCAACAGGAAGGCAATAGCAACAGCCTGATAAGAAAGAGAATAGTACAATAATAGAAGAGCTTCTTGAGAGTAGCCCTGCTGAGAAGGACCTGGGGATTGTGGTGGACGAGAGACTTAACATGAGCCAGCAGTGTGCTCTTGCAGCTCGCAAGGCCAATGGGATCCTGGGCTCCATCAGAAGAGGGGTGGCAGCAGGGACAGGGAGGGGATTGTCCCTCTCTACTCTGCCCTCGTGAGGCCCCATCGGGAGTCCTGTGTCCAGATCTGGGCCCCCCAATACAAGAAAGATGTGGAACTGTTGGAGAGGGTTCAGAGGAGCCACAAGGATGATTAGAGGGCTGGAGCCCCTGCCCTACAAAGAGAGGCTGAGGGAGCTGGGCTTGTTCAGCCTGGAGAAGAGAAGGCTGCGGGGGGATCTCATTGCAGCCTTCCAGTACCTGACAGGAGCAGAGAAACAGGAGGGGATTCAACTTTTTAAAAGAGCAGAAAATGGCAGGACAAGGGGGAATGGATTAAAACTAAAGGAAGGAAGGTTTAGATTAGATATTAGGGGGAAGTTTTTTACAGAAAGAGTGGTGAGGTGCTGGAACAGGCTGCCCAGAGAAGTAGTGGATGCCCTGTCCCTGGAAGTGTTCAAGGCCAGGTTGGATGGGGCCCTGGGCAACCTTGTGTAGATCCAGACCTGGAGGTTGGTGGCCCTGCCTGTGGCAGGGGGGTTGGAGCTCTATGATCCATGGGGTCCCTTCCAACCCAGACCATTCTACGATTCTATGATTCTATAAATGTTGACATCAGATCCCAAACATTGTGCAAATACTACAAAACTGTTAATAACTTATTTTCTTCTTGAAATTGTTTTTCACAAGGAAGTTGTTTCTGGTGATTAAAACTTATTTTTACAAGCCTTTAGTCTATTTCATTTGATTATGACTTTGTTCTAATTTAGAAATAAATGTACCTTATTTTCTTCAAATGCTGCATTTGAAGCTAAGCATCAAATATCAGTTATCTAATCATATATGATTCATTGTTTCTTTTCTCTATTTGCACTGCCATATTTAAAATCTGTTTAAATCCTTTCTCATTCTGTAAATGAGCAGTTCCACTAACTATACTAAGCATAATCATGCATAAAGGGAGCATGGCTTGCAAGAACCTATAACAGTTTCTTCAGTCAAACTTGAGAAAGAGGAGACAACTCCTGGCCAGCCAGGAACCTGGGGCAAAAGCTCACCTATTCACTGTGGTACACAAGTGGAATCATTTGAACATATGTGGCTGTTTCCTCTGTATCTGACTAGGAAGACAATAAACTCCAGTATTGCCATCTGATACTGTAAAATTCCTTAAAGTTTATGGGGTAATCGAACACCTTAGAAAGAGAACCAACCTAGAAATGAGGTAGGTTCCCTACTTTTTCTATCAATGGAATGTTTTCTTAAAAAAAGAAGATGTAAGAGTCAAAATTATTACTGCAACTAATAAAAATATTGCTCTTTCTCAAAAGATTTGTGTCCTAAATCACTGATCTAAAAGCCTTTGGTTTTGTTTTCATCCCCTCAAGAGTAATTTATAAATCTCTCCTTGCCAAAAGGAAAAGCTCCTTGGCTTGAGAAACTGGCATGAAAAGCAAGCAGAATACTATTTATAAACAACCTCAAATGGAACCTGTTAGTACAGGACTACCTGCAGCTCTAATAACCAACCCTGAACACAAAAAGAAGGCATACCTGAGGTGGACAAGCTTGGAGTACTCAAGCAGAAAACAGTCCTTGAAATACTGCCAGTCTCAATTTGAATCTCCCCTCAACTGAGCATCAAGGTTATTCATACAAAGATTATGTAAGCAACTTCTAATGCTTCTTTACAAATAAAGCTGTGTAGGAAGTTAGAATAATCATTATAACTGTTATTAAATAACATTTGGATAGCTTGCTTATTCGTTTATCTTCATTATTCAATACCTAGTGATTCATAAATAGGAAATAAAAAAAAAAACCCAAAGGCAACAAAAAAAAATCAGTGCTTGTGGACTCAAAGGTTCAGCCCAGTACACCACCAAGAGGAGAGGGGACAGACAGTGTGTTTCCTTTCTTGTCAGCTAGCTGCAAATGGAGTCTGTGGAGCATCGATGCTTCAAAATACTCCAAAACTTGGAATCATAAGAAACAGGTTCGAATTTGAAGTATCTTTAAAAGTTTTCCACAGTTTATTTGATAAAGCTTCTTCAAAGTGATTGTTTCCCACTGATTCCAATTCCACCAACAAGAATTGTGATACCAAATTAAAACCTTTCTTCATTTCCACTTGTAAATCTTTCTAAGTTCTGCCTGGAACAACATAACAGAACAAATGAACATAATTTTTTTTTTTAAAACAACAAATCTGTATGATTGGATTGCTACAGAAAGGATTCAGTTTTTTTAAAACAAGAAAGACTACAATTGGGGATATGATATGTGGATAAACTGGTCCTAAGCTGATCCATAACACCACATTTCACCCACTTCACCATCAGCGCTGTTCTGTAATCATTAATTTAAGAGAATCACCTCCTCAAGTAAGAGAAGGCCTTAAATTGCTATTCAATATTCATAATGATGTCCATCCAAATTGCAGCACTAATGAACTGTGCTGGATTTGGGTGCAGTGTGCCATGAAACAAATGGCAAGTAACAGCAACAAATTTCACAGTATGTTTAATTTCTCCCACACCTCCACTAGTTGTTTCATCCTTGAGATGACAGACAGTCTTTCCCTCTCTTTATTAAGCTTTAAAACAGTGCTACTTCTGTATATTATTTCCACTCAAATGCAAAATCTGAATGATTTGATTCTTTTGGGGCCTAATGCACTACAGACTCTTTGTACTAGGCTGGTAGATAGGAAGAGCATTCACTGGTCTTAAGACACAAAACCAACACAAGAACTGGTCAGCTGAGTGCTATGCCTTAGCTGTCCTACATAACATCAGAAAGAAAATGGACAGCTTTCTACTCATCAGAAGAGAACCACCCAATTCTCCTTTCATAAAATTTCTGTAGAATGAGCTTCAGATCCATTCTGGCATCCAACAGTAGATCTATGAAATCACTGATATGTCCTATTCTGAAGGATTCTCTGTATGTAGACTTTGCTGGCCATTTTCTTTAGAATGAATTTGACTCGTGAAGTCCCCAGCTAGAATCAAGAATGACAAGAAAAATAAGCCATTAAAATCACATTATAATTATGGGGGAAAATCCCAACAACAAACAGAAACAAAAAAACCTCACAGCAATTCATTGGATCTCTTCTGTTTAAAGACACAGAAAACTTTTCCAAGCACTAGTCCAACATGACTACTCATTCCAGATATTTTTATTCAATCCTTTTCCTATTTACTGAAAACACCAGTAGTGGGAATGGCAATATCTGTCTACTGGAAGCTGGCCTGGGTCCAGTATTTCAGACCACATAAGAGCTGCCACTTTAAAATCTGAAATACCCCTAGTTTGGACCTTATAAAGAACAAATGCAGGACTGGCTTCATTAATCTCCTAACTACCAGCCACAATCATACACAGTTATTAATGTCTGAAAATATCAGGGTTCTCTTCGTGTACCATTTTCCAAACATACCTGTTCAGTTTTCTGTTCTGGAATGTCAGCCTTTGCAGCACATTTACTTTTTTGGAAGAATACCTTTTCAAGAAATGCCTTTTCTGTACCTTCATTATCATGAACTGAATTTTCAGTTTCCAGATTCTTACTCCTTTGAGATTTATTACTTGATGTTTTACCCAACATTTGCAGCTTGGCCAATTCACATTCCAGCTGATAAAAGGACCCCATTAGGATTCAGAAGCAAGAGGTTATGTTAAAGTATGGCAAGAAAATAGTTTTATTTATGTTTCCTCAAAAGATAAGCCCTCTAGATGTGTGATAAAAAGCATATCTGCAAACACTGAAATAGAAAATCATTTTAATAAATTCAAACTCTTGATTGTCAATAGAAAAAGCTGAATTACTCAGCCAAAGGGACAGCTCTGCTCCAAGCAACTGCACATACTCTTCTGTTGTATACTGGCTCATATCCCAATCCTATTCCTATCAATTAGACCATTGTTTCACCCAGGCAGGACAGATTCTTCAATGCAATTTCATTATGATGCAAGTCTCAGCAATGAAAAGAGAGTTGGAGGATACAGCTAAAATGAAACTGCAACTTTTATTCAGACACCTAAGGGCAGGGATCATTTCTCTCCTCATGTTTGATCACTGTGTGGCATAGTAATTATCTGCTTTGTGGAAGCAAAACTCTACATTCCTTTTTAAGAGACAAATATTTAGGTTCAATCAAGCTGAGATTAGGGAAATGCAAGGGAATGAACTTCTCATGCCTTTCGAATAACAAACAAGGATTTGGATCCCAAATGGAGGATTTCCATAAAATTCTTCTTAAAAAAAGCAATTTATCTCACTTTACCTACACATCTCTATGTGAGTATTATTTAAAATAGTAATATATGCACTAACTACAGGCACTTCTGACTAAGAGATGAGGTGACTGAAGTGCATGTCTCCTTCCTAGATCCCACCTGATCTACATGTAGCAAGTAAAGGAAGATGATATGACCATAAAGGCATGAGCCTGCACTGGCAGACTGCAGTCTATGCACCCTTGATCAAAAGAGTCTGTTGACTCTTGATCAAAGTTCTTGTAAGGGGTCTTATTTATATACTCAGCACTACTTTCTCAGTTATTGTGTATAGACATATGTGCAAAGAGCTCACTTGAAGTGCATTAAAGACCAGCTGGAATGTTTACAAAATGCTGTACAGAAAATCTGCGGCGGGTCTTAGAATAACTGTGGTTGTATTATGTCACTTAGAGTGTTCTTAAAGGAAGGGAAACAGGCTTACCAGTTGAAAATAGTAATAAAAAAACCAGTAACTTGAGAGCTGGGTGAAAAGAGCTTTCTGCAAAAGTTTTCCATATCAAAACAAACAGAGATATTTCAGAAATGTTTATAGTATTAACTAGAATAGGCAATAGCCATAACAATCTGGGAACTCCCCAGGAAGGTCCTCTGCAGACACCTGTACTGCATGGCTCAAAGCCAGCAACTTGAAACTCAGTTTACCACATTTGGTATATTGTCTAGTCTACTCTTCTGGGATGAATCTCTGAGGCTTCCTTCTTGATGCAGTTCCATGTAAGAGCCCACTAGTCAAAGCACACACTTAAGGCTTGAGACACCAGATTCAAGTAAGTATGAACCTGGCAGAGCTGATACTAGAAATGCATCCCCTGCAAGTCATTAATTGACTAGAAACTTGGCTGTTAATTATTCTGAAAAATATTTAACATGAACAATAACATCATACTTGTAATATATTATTTTTTGTTTCCATTCAAATTGCAGGGATAATGTTTGGAATCATAGAATCATAGAATGGTCTGGTTTGGAAGTGACCCCAAGGATCATAGAGCTCCAACCCCCCTGTCACAGGCAGGGCCACCAACCTCCAGGCCTGGATCTACACAAGGTTGCCCCGGGCCCCATCCAACCTGGCCTTGAACACTTCCATGTACGGGGCATCCACCACCTCTCTGGGCAGCCTGTTCCAGCCCCTCACCACTCTCTCTGTAAAAAACTTCCCCCTAATATCTAATCTAAACCTTCCTTAATAATAAGTTTCTAAGTACAGAAAAAGACAAACCAAGAAAAAGAAAAAAGATTCCCTAATATCTACTTAGAAATGCAGTCATTGTTTACATTGCATTTTTAACCAAACAGGCTTGATTTAGATTTTAAACTAAAAGCCCTGTATACTAAAGGCAGTAAAAAATAAAAATATGCACAATCCCACTGATAGCTATTTTCTTTCTTCTTGGACATGCCTATATCCATGGAAGGGAATTTGGAGTAAGTAAAGATGAGCCCTAGGGAGTTCTGACACAGGCTTTGGGATGATCAGGGCTGTGTATATTTGATTATGACTCTGAACCAGGAATTTTTTATTAGAATTAGAGAAAGATTAAACCATGTGCATAAATCCTTGGTAATAATAAGAATGTTCATGCTAGAAATGCCAGACTGATATCACCTTCCCATCTTTTTGACCAAGTTCCCACTGAGGTTGACCTCTTGCAAATTCTGTAGAGTATGTTAGCCCTGTGAATATTTTAAACAACACAGTTTTAATCTAATATAGCACTGCAAATGCTGAAGAGCCTGTAGGCTAAGAGGGAGATCATTCAAATGTAAAAACAAATTTGACTGGAGTCTAAACAATGTTGGCCTCTGTTGTAAACTATAGCTTTTTTTGACATGGAAAGAGAGAATGCATTTTGCCAAAAGGGAATTAGCTTGGAAAGCCTCTGTAAATGATACTGCAATGAAAATAAACTTAGTCCTCCAGCCTTAGTTTCACAGCTGTGCATGAGAAACCTAACAGATCATGCCTCATGTCATGAGTACTCATTAGCTTTTGGCTGCAGCCCATATCTTGGCCTCGGGATGTCATGAGAACTAAATCACTGGTGTCAATCATTTCTCTCCATGATGACACTGCAGTTCTTTGCTTTGAGATTCCACTAGTGTTTGTAGTGTCCTTGTTAATAGTTAATAATTCCTGAAATATCTCTATTGCATTTACATTTGTGTTTTGTCAGCTGTAACTTCTCAGTCTTCCCCTTCCTTGCCTATCATCATGCCCAGTTTCTAATTCTCTCTCTTCTTTTTTATGATTTTGAAGCTTTGGTTATTTGGTCTCATCATGCCTGTCAGCATCTCCTTCTGCTCCAACTGCTTTTACTTTGGTATCAGTATCTCCTTCTGCCTTTTTTTCATGTACTCTCCCAAGGGAAAATGCACTGAGCTGCAGCAATTCCATCTCCCTGTTGTGGTACAAAGAGTCAGGTAATTCAGAAAGCTACACAGTCTTTTGCTAGAAGTGGTCATTTACACATTTCTTCTCTCCTTACACACAAAACTACTAATCACAGATCTCTCACCCGTTCTGGAGTAGCCTCCAACTCAGGAGAAATTAGTTTTTCACAGGAGATAATTTGATACATGACAGCATGAGGAAAATGCCAGGATAAAATCTCTCCTGAACAGGAGTTAATTTTTCCAAGCTATTAAAAAAAAAAATCCAAACATTAAAATAAAAATTATATGGCAAGCCTTTTACATAATACTGCAGTGCAGATAAAAATCTAATTTATAAGCAAACTAAAAAGATCTTTTCCTCATTTAGAATCTCAGAGGTCTTTGAAAATGAGAGGCTTATTTAACTCTGCATATGCAGAAAGCCTTGACAGCTAATCAGTTCCAAATGTTTCAGCCTTAATTCTTATAAACTGGTTTAAAACTTTCCTTTCTGTAGTCCAAAAATCCCAGAAGTTAGTCCTACTTCCTAAACACATATTCTATACCATAGTATTAAAATACCATACATTACACAAATTAGAAGAAATCATAAGAAGGACATCAGACTCCCCCTTATATTCTTGATCAGTCTGTTATTCAACCAAAGTAGATTGAGCTTTGTAGGTCTTCCAGATTTTTAATCCTGGAAATTTCATTGTGATAAAGATAAAGCTTTTTGCAAATTAACAACATTTTTAGACCATCTATTTTCTATTTTCTCAGAAGAGGTATTACTTTGCAGTGTAGAAGAACAAAATGTCACTCTTTTTTGTCAGGATGCCATTAACTTGCAGAGCAAATTGGTAGTTCCAAGTAATGCTTCCTTGACAATCAGAATTCTGCTGATTTAGAAAGCTTTTCTGTTTAGCCAACAAAGAAAAAGGAGTAGCAGTTACAACAGTTCATGGTAAATTATGATGTGTTTTTAAACAAAGTTTTATTTTCATTAAAATGTATTCTCTCTAACCAGTTTCCTGGAAAAGTTTTCAATGTAATTATTCTAGTTTTTAAAAATATTGTTTCCAATGAGAGAGAAAGAAATCCACCAATAGGTTCTATATTACAAAAACCTGTACTAAGTAACAGATGCAATTTGGGCCATAGCTACAATGGGATTTTTGGATACTTAAATTAAAAAGTGCCAGATTCTGATTCCTTTGAATACTGCCTTCTTTCTTCAACAGAAAAAAAGGAGTATTTGTGTAAAGTTGTATAAATCTGGGTACAAAGGAAACTCATAGTTAACTAACCACTACACAACATTCAGCGATCCACAGATCTCTGAGCAACAGGCAGTACTGTAGGTCTGAAATCCTTCCAATACTTTGGCCAATGAGAATGACAGTAGTTGTATTTGGGAAATATTTCATGCCTACAGTTTTTCTCAGGTTATCCCAGAACATCTCCAATGCTCTTGTTTTCAGTCCCTCTTGGACAACGTTCTCATAAGACAAATGACACGTGTACTGGAAATGGAATACAACTATTATTCTCTTTATGCCCATGATGTAAAAAATACATTATACAGAAGAATGGCTTACTGACATTAGAGTCAATTAGAGAGAGCTGCTTAACATCAGTTGTGTCTTTTAAAAACTTCCTTCACAGTAGAATGTGTTTGCAATTTTGGCCACATTCAATACATGGCGGTTGCATAGCTTTTTCCTGCTCCCAAAGCACATTTGCAAAGTATTATATAAGAGCTTCACATCACATCTCTGAATGCACCTTCAATTTAAAACAAAATAATTTTCAACTATGCTAATATTATTGAAGTTTAAAGACCTCAAATCAATAACTTTAATCTATAAGCTATTCTGAGTATACATCCATGTATGGATGAGGATAGATGGTGCACTTTATCAGTCCTGTCGTTTCCCATTTCTGGAGTGGTTGTATCAAGTAATTATAATAATAAAAGTTTTTGGCCAAGAAAAAGATAAAAAGGTGACATGGAATTTCATTAGGGTGAGATTCAGTTTGAGATTAAGATGTACCCACGCATGTGCCTCTTGCCTAAACGCTCATGTTAGCCAAGAGACATAACCAAGACAGCCAGAGGATCCTGAAAAGCCATTCACAGGGGGTGTTTATGTTACAGTATCTTATTCTGTAAGTTCCTTTGAGTATATTGACTAAGGATGGGATTCAGAATATCTGTTGTGATTTTAGAGACCTTAAAGTATGCTGCAGCAGCTGTTCCAGTAGGGCACAGTTTTCTGACTGTCCTTTTAGGTATATGTGGTGTTTTACATACCATAAGGCAAGTAAAATGGCACTAGACAGCTTTATCTATGCATCCTGTCCTTGGCTGCAATAAGAGCCAAGAGATGAAACACATATGCAGACAACGACCTGTAGACACCTAAATGGGTGCATCTTAAACTGGAGTGGGACTCGTTTTTAAAATTAGAACCAGTTCACAGTAGCTGAAGTTTCCACTCTTTCCATCACCTGATTCTGCATACAGCTATCCATTGCCTACAAAAAGGCAGGGCTAAGTCAAAACTATTTAATATATTTATTAAAATATTTATTTTGATCAAATTTATGTTACAAGCTTCTTTCTGTTTCTATATATTAATATTTCTGCAGGATACTCACAAGCAACAAAATAAGGAGTAGTACCTTAAAACTAATTTAAAGATACTCTCTTGAAAGATTCTCATTTCTGCATCTTAACTACTAATGTGTTTCCCACAGTTCTGAAATGTTCAGATCACACAAACTCTTATCAATGCATGCCCTATACCACATTTGGGGCATTCCAGAATGGAGGTGACCCTATAGACAGTATCTCTAAAGAAGCAAAACCAATTGTATATTCTAGCAAGGACATTGTTATTTATAGAAGTACTGAGAGGAAAAAAAATAAAATCTTTAAACCAAAACCAAGTTAATAACAGCTCCATAATTATTTCCACAATGTTCTGATTTTGGTTATCAGTTATGTCATCTCGAGCTCTCTACAGTGACTATTATTTCTTAGTATCTTAGAAAGAGTACAGTATTATTGTCAGCTCTGTAGTTGCCCACATAATTTATAAGTCACAAGATTTCCAAGAAGTTTAGAAAGAACAAACCCCAAACAGACTGAGTTCCAGAATCTGTATTTCTAACAGAATCACAATTCAGATTACAACAGAAACAAGCTAAAATTTTCTGGAATATTTCAACATATTATTTCTTAAAATGAACTTTTTTAGATTTTAAAGATCCAGAAAGTACTTTACCATAAGTTATTCTGACCATGTCCTTAAGGAAGGATGAGGAATTGCACCTGGTTATACTTGTATTTGATTCGGTAAATTATATATGCACAAAGCATAGAGATGCAGTAAAAACCAACCAGTCAGAGCTCATAATTCACCAAAAACCTCAAGAAAAGCTCCTCTGCATGTATGAAAAAATATATCAGAATGCAATTGAGTATAAACCCTCTGGTGCCTTCCTTTAAAGTAAACATGCAGCTGCTACAATTAATCTTTAGCATTATCAAACACTCATTAGTATATAAGAGTATGATTGTTGCAGCAGCTCTTTTGCCTTTTAAAATACTTACATGGTATATTAACCACAGTATGCACATGCTACATCCTTAATATACCAAATTCCTGCTGCCTTTGGATTTCTGCCACAGTATTTAATGACACCCAGCTCCTATAGTGAGTAATTTAGTGTAGGAAACAAAGAAAATATTTTTCCATTTACAACAACTAAGGAAATTACATTAGCCCTGAATCAGATTTGGGTAGATGCTCCTCTGGGCTCCATAGGGGAACTCAGGGAATTGTTCTACCTTACCTAGCAGGAGCAAGGCTTTTCCAGCATCTTTTCTGGAGCACTGCCTCCTCCCAGAACATCCGTAACATAGAGTCATAGAATCACAGATTAGTCTGAGTTGGAAGGGACCTCAAAACCCATCTAGTTGCAACCCCCTGCATGGGGAGGGACACCCTCCTCTAGCATAGGTTGCCCAAAGCCCCATCCAACCTGGCCTTGAACACTGCCAGGGATCCAGGGGCAGCCACAGCTTCTCTGGGCACCCTGTGCCAGGGCCTCGCCACACTCACAGGGAAGGATTTCTTCCCAATATCTAATCTAAATCTACTATCTTTCAGTTTAAAACCATTATCTCTCACCCTGTCACTACAGGCCTTACTGAAAAGCCTGTCACCATCTTTTCTATAGCCCCTTCAGGTACCAGAAGGCCGTTATAAGCCATCCCTGGAGCATTCTCTTCTCCAAGCTGAGCAACTCCAACTCTCCCAGCATGCCTTCATAGGAGAGCTGCTCCAGCCCTCGATCATCACATCCCCACAGAGTGATGCCACTGCTTTGCCCACTGTGGCCTAGCCAAGGCATAGCCGAGCCCTCGGCACCAGGTGTGCATGGGAGATGCCTCGCTCTGCCCACTAGCAGGCTGAGAGCCAACCAGAAGCGACTGTGTGATCAGGTGACCACCCACCATGGGCCAAGCTGGGGCAGAGCAGCAACCAACCGTAGGCTGAGGCGGGATGGCCAGATTGCTGGCGGCAGGTCTGCAGCTGCGGCAGCTGCCTCAGTGAGCAGGGCCTGTAGGGGCAGGTGTACAGGGGTGTCCTTGGCTCCAGTGAGCCCACTGCAATGGGCCAGTGGAAACCAGGTACTTAGGTACGCAGCCATGCTGGGCCAACAGTCATGGAATCATAGAATCATGGAATCACCTGAGTGGGAAGAGACTCTTGAGATCATCCAGTCCAACCACAGCCTAACCCTGCCCAGCCCACCTCTAGATCAAGTCCTTAAGCACTTCCCTCCAGGAATGGTGACTCCACCACCTCCCTGGGCAGCCTGTTCTGATGCCTGACAAACCTTTCAGTAGAGAAATTCTTCCTGATATCTGACCTAAGTCTCCCCTGGTGCAATTTTAAGCCATTTCCTCTTGTCCTATCACTTGTCACCTGAGAGAAGGGACCAACCCCGATACATCTGCAACCGCCTTGCAGGTAGCTGTAGAGAGTGATGAGATCTCCTCTCAGCATCCTTTTCTCAAGACTAAAAAGCCCCAGCTCCCTCAGCCGCTCCCCATAGGACTTGTGCTCCAGACCCTTCACTAGCTTCATTGCCCTCCTCTGGATGCACTCCAGCATCTCAACAAAACATTGGAGACCTTCCCCATCCCTTTTCCAGGCATCTGGCCCAGTGCTGGCAATAAATTTCTGCTGCAATGACTTTTCCTCTTGTTCTGTTACTGTGTGAGGTGGTGGAGTGTAGCTGATAAGCTGGTTTGTGAAATGTCAAAAAAAAGCTAGAGCATTTTATTCTGGCTTGTGTATCTCCCTTGGTCAGGGAGGGTGTCATGTCTGTGCAGCAGTTTATTTTCAGGGAGCGATACAAATGGTCTGTGCCAAACTGCAGCACAGAAGCTCCCTGTGGCTTTGCTTAAATCAGTTAGAAATGACAGTGTGAGGTGAATTAGGCCATTCTTAAACCACAAGGACCATGTTCACTGAACCATTTGTGTGGGATTAATTTTATCAAGAGCAATTGTAATTAAATCAGTATGTTTATCTTTTTTTTTTTCATGCAGTGAGACCAGCTGAACATTTTCCAGCAGTAGAATTGCTCAGCAGAAAACTGGAATTTCACTGAAACTGACATCAAAGCTCTCTGGTTTCTGAGTAAGGAAATAAAATTTATTGAAAATTTCATATATTTCTGTTAAAGTCTTTTTGTTCGTGTTTCTTAACATTTTTAATGGAGAATAAGAAACTTGCTCAAGCTGCTTCTGCAGTTTTACCTAGGTGGATCAATCTGTAGCCCGTTATTTGCACTGCTTTTTCATGTCACCAGATGTCACTCCAAGTCTACATAAAACAGGCAGATTCTACTGCATTGCAAGAGGTGTTTTGGCTTGGTCTTAGTCTTCCTTGTTCATAGATACTACATTTTACTTACTGAAAGACAGGAAAAAAAAAAAGATAGTGGTGCTTTTAGCAGCAGACTGTGACAAGGTGAGCCCCTGAGTCCAAATATGCTCTCCTAAGTTTACAAAGAGCAAATACATAACGGAACAATCTGAATTTAAAATTGTTAATGCTCTGAAAACTGTCCACACTTTCTAATTCAAGGAATAAAATCCAAACCCAAGTCAGTCATCTACTCTGAGCCTTCTTCAAAGAATATTTTTCAGTAATTTTGCTAAAGGGGCATGTGTTCCATTCCATTTACCCCAAATCCTGCAAGAAAGAGGATCTGCTTAGCAAATGAGTCCTATTCTTTCTTTTTTCATTGACAAAGAATCTTCAGGCAACCTTCTCAGTAAATTAGTTTAGGCCAAATGGTACCGTTTTTATGACCTGTTTAATATTTTTAAGCAGTAATTGAATGACTAAGCATTAAAGCTGGACGTTGCATCCAAATTCAGCTATTCATTGGTACTATCAGTAGCAAAATGCAACTGCTTTTGTTTCTGAATGTCTAACAGAATGACTCATTATTGGCAGTGATGAAAGCCAAATGATCTAATTTGGGTATAGGGAATTCTGTTTGACTGGAAAGCACTCCTGTCTTACCAGAAGGGAGTTGTAAAGATTAGCATTTTTGTGAAACACTCAGTCCGTTCTAGGTGACTGAATCATCTCAGTGACCTGCTCTGGCAGCCTGAAATCTGTGTGCCTAATACTTCTAATCTCTCCAACTGCAGCAAACATACAGGGCATCATTACAATCATTAACTCAGCTCATTAAGAGCTAGCTAATGTTACTGCTAGATAATATTCTGTTGGTTTATAAAGCCATTAAAATGTATATTTGCATGTACAGTATTTTAAAATGCCTGGCAGCAGTTGTTGGGTTTCTCTTTTAATGTACAGGATTTTCAAGCCTATCTCAGGCTGAATTAATCATTTCAAGTGTGTTATCTTTGACCTTCTGCTGTGGCACATTCTGCTCTAATACAGCTAAAGCCTTTTAGTATAATTTGAAATAATTTCATAGCACAGTGAAAGCAACTCTTTAAGTGCTGATGGTGCTTTGCTGTTGTATATTTAATTTACTTTTGGAACTGTCCTTGTAGTTTTGCTGACTACCATAGAAACTTTTTGAACTGATGTTCGTCAGATTCTCATGGATCACCATGTATCATAGGCATGTGTTTCTGCTTCTGCCTTCTACTTATGTTGATATTTTTATTGGCTAGTGGATTATTTGGTTTCACTGACATTATTAAACAGTCATCATTGTATTTGTTTGCAAAAGGGTCTGTATCCTTAAAAATGTATTGTTTGTAATCATCATGCAGCTTTTTGTCTTGTTCTGCTTTGGATCACTGGAATATTTCTGACTTCCACGGCGCCATTTATTAATGCAAGGGCTTTGTATCATCTCTGCAAACCAATGTATATTTAGATGAAATGCCAGATTAAGTGGCAAGAAGCAGTGATGATAGACCTCATATAAATGTTTAAGATTATATTTTAGAAAGTAGGCTCTCTATGCCTCATGCTTTTAGTATCAGGTAAGATATATGAGATAATTTTGGGGTTGCTTTTTCTACTAGTATTAGCAGCATAAATATTTTGATGTGAAACATAGCTATGTCTTTTAAAAAGTATTTAAAATAATAGATTTCTTACAAAGCACCTGGGAAATGTCACCCCTTCAGCTGTGACTGGAAGCAGTTACATTAGCAGGATAAGCATAGACAGCAGTTGGAAACATGGTGCAGTTATAGCAAGGTCTCCACTTAAATGCAGTGTCCTTACTCCTGCTGAAGTCAAGAAAAATGTTGCTGAGACAAGACTGAGAAAGGCTAGGGTTTGTCCCAGCACTGGTGTTGCATTAAGTGTGTTCACAAGAGTCCTATGAGCCTTGGGCACAAATATAGAATGGGGAGAACAACACTTGCTTGGTTTTGGCCCTACCAAAAATAGGTGTTATTGGGGGAGCATTTTGGTATGTATGCCAAACTAGTTACAGCATGACCTGTGGGATTGAATGGGACAAAAGAGTGTTGTCAAAGGTATGTTGCTAGCAACAGTTGTCACAGAAGATCCAGAATCATGACTTTAAATGCAAATCGATTAGTGTTTTATCTGCAATAACTCCTGAATATCTGTGCTATGGGTGGAAAGCAGCTTTGGCTGCTTTCTGTGAGGTGCAGAATGACTTTCAGTGCTGTGTGGCCCTGATCTCTCTGGAGCTCACCTGTTTTTACAGACAACTGGTCACCATTTTTCTACAGTGCATTAACAGGAGTATATGGAGTCTGTGCTTGTATTTTGCTGTATTTTCTCATTGCTTTGTCTGACAGGTGATAAAAAACTGAGGAGTAACTCAGATGGGCACTGGGCATCTATATGAAATTTTCTGTGGAACAGGGCAGGCTGCTGCTTATCTATCTGTCAGTAGGAAGGAGGACTGAGTTATCCCAGATGACTTTGTCTTGGGGATAGCTGTTGAAAATCTCCTGTAAGGAGATAAAAATCCAAACCAAAACCAATCAAACTTCATTAGTGCTTCTAAAAAACAATAGATAAGACATTACTTATAGGATGTTTCTTTATTGTAGTAACTTCTTCAGCCAGCTCTGGACTGGATGTCAGGGGAACAGACAGAAATGAGCTCAGTATTGATCTGTAAATTACCAGTTGCCTAGTGATTCATGATTCTGGCACACTTCCTGTATGCAAACAAAAAATAGCACTATGTGGTAATGGATATACAACAATTTTTTTTGTTAGGGTCACTGTCCCAGAGCTTACAGCAATTTTTGACATCACTTTTGACAGGAAGAGTAACTTGAAAATGGAAAATGCCAACAAAAGCAGGGAACTCTTCAGAAACCATCAGCTAGGTACCCAAAAAGGAATGTATAAACACACTGCAAGGAAAATACTATGCACACAGACATAAATCTAGCCCCAAATATATGAAAATAAGTAATGTAGCATAAAATAGAATTTGAAGGGCACATATTAAATGGTTTTGAAATTAGCTTAAAAGCAGATATCAAAGTGGGAGAAAATAATTTTCATTATTATTAATTAATGAAGCTATCTTTTATTATTATTGGCCATATATTAGCTATTATTGGTCATCAAAATGGTAACATAGGTCTCTGCAAGTTAAATCTGCAGAAGTCATAGGAAGGAAAGGAATAAAGGGTCACCATAACAAACCATTTCAGCCTGAGCTCTCATTGTAACATTCTAGTTAAATTAACTGATATGATCTATGGTTTATCAAATAGATGAACACAACAAATAAGTCAGGGGAGGGTTTTTTCTTTTGTACACAGCACTGGTAAAACAGCTTCTGCCTCCACTCCAGAGGAGCCCATACACTTAGCCATGAACAGGAGACCAAGCCTGCTGAAACACCTCTAACAGACCCTCACTAATGAAGGAAGGTACAGGCTGAACTAAATACAAGTATATACATATGGAAAATTGAAACAAGAGTAACTATTCCATGGGACATGGTGTCATTACATACTCATAGAGTTGCAAGGGTAATAATTGCAAGGACTTGCAAGGGAAGCCTATAGGTCTACTGAATCCCACAGTATGACATCAGCTTTGTGCCTGCTGAAGGCCACAGTTCTTTTATGGTCATATTCTTGCCTGCTCTTTGGTTTATTCTACACATGGGGCATTAAACACAACCGCCAGAGTAGGTGTGGAAGAATCATTTCAGTCTTATGAGGCATTCTTATGAATCATCCTTTCCCAAAGCCTGGTTGCATTGACATGAAGATCACTAATTATAAAGTGTTAGGAAGACCTAACACCCTAGAAGGAAAGGAAGCCATCCAGAGGGAACTTGACCAGGCTGGAAAGATGGGCCTGGGGGAACCTAATGAGGTTCAACACTGCCAAGTGTTAAGGTGTTGCACTTGGGTCAGAAGAATCCCAGACATAGATACAGACTGGGAGAAGAGCTTCTTGAGAGTAGCCCTGCTGAGAAGGACCTGGGGATTGTGGTGGATGAAGAACTTAACATGAGCCAGCAGTGTGCTCTTGCAGCTCGCAAGGCCAATGGGATCCTGGGCTCCATCAGAAGAGGGGTGGCCAGCAGGGACAGGGAGGTGATTGTCCCTCTCTACTCTGCCCTCGTGAGGCCTCATCTGGAGTCCTGTGTCCAGATCTGGGGCCCCCAATACAAGATGTGGAACTGTTGGAGAGGGTTCAGAGGAGGCCATGAAGATGATTAGAGGGCTGGAGCACCTGCCCTACAAAGAGAGGCTGAGGGAGCTGGGCTTGTTCAGCCTGGAGAAGAGAAGGCTGTGGGGGGACATCATTGCAGCCTTCCAGTACCTGAAGGGAGCTTATAAGCAGGAGGGGATTCAACCTTTTAAAAGGACAGATAATGGCAGGGTGAGGGGGAATGGATTAAAACTAAAGGAAGGAAGGTTTAGATTAGGTATTAGGTGGAAGTTTTTACAGAAAGAGTGGTGAGGGGCTGGAACAGGCTGCCCAGAGAAGTGGTGGATGCCTCGTCCCTGGAAGTGTTCAAGGCCAGGTTGGATGGGGCCCTGGGCAACCTTGTGTAGATCCAGGCCTGGAGGTTGGTGGCCCTGCCTGTGGCAGGGGGGTTGGAGCTCTATGATCCATGGGGACCCTTCCAACCCAGACCATTCTATGATTCTATGATTCTATGAAGAAGCAAACAAAAACATTTTGTTTCAAGATCTCAAGAGAGATAGAGGGAGATATGTTGTGCATCTTCTGTTGTCACACTGTAATGTCAGTTACCAGAGAAGTGTGAACCTCAAGAAGTACCACAGAAATCACACTGGAACATTTTATCTAATAGCTGGGGGAAAAGAATTGCACTTGAAAGCAACAACCAAGTGGAGAGAGAAATTTTCACCTGCTTTTCTTTTCTTGCATTTTTCCATGGTGACTAGCACATCTCTTTGTCTCCCAGGCACAATGGAAATTGAAAACCTGCTGGACTGGAACAAGTGCAGTCAGCTTTCCAGGATGAAATAATACCTTAATTGGTCTGTCTGCATGGATGAAAAAGGGCCAAGCCCTATCATCCAGTCTGAGATAAGATGAAAAAAGCATTCTGGATCTGATATCAGCAAATCTTCCTTGAGCTATTTGTATCTTTTGATGAAGAGACCTGGTCACATAATTCACAGAACAAAGATACTCTAAGACTTATGTATCAAAACATTGTTTTAAGCATCTTTTAAGGACTTCCTACATAATCAGCTTGAGGAAATCTTAAAAATATTTTTTTCTTTCTTGTTTACTTCTTTTTTCTGCAAACTCTTCTTCTCCTGAATCACAGAAACAGGACTAGCAAGCACCTTGAGAAGTCACCTAATTCACCCCTTTGCTCCAAGGCAGAATGGACTTTTTCCAGACCTTCCCTGTGTACTACTTTTGTTCTGTGTTTTTAAACAGCTCTGGTAATGGAAATTCCAAGACCAAAGACTGATGGCAAATGTTAATCCCAATGAGCAGAAAAGGTTAGTGAGTGCAAGGGAAAATAGCTGTATGCTCTAAGGCACTTTGGTATTACATTGCCTTTTTGATTTTGCTGTAGCAGAGCAAGAACCTAGAAGTTTCTAAGGTTCAGCTGACTATGTCAGGAGTTTCCATCATTCCTCTGAACTGTTGGTACAAGTTTATACCTCTTTGTGTTGCATAAGGAATACATTTCTTGTTTCAATTTCTGAACTGAAGATTGATAGCAGGGAATGGAGTGAGTATGCTTTTGACTTATTGTGATAGAGGAGAAACCCCCCAGTTTAGAGTGTTGAGCAGGTTAATGTATCAACAGCTCCAAAACATAAGTATCAAACCCCTGCAAAACATGAAGCCATTTCTGAAATTATAACAGGGAATCACATTTAGCTGTCACCAGGTTCCCACTGTAAAAATAGACTAAAAATTACTAATAAGTTAGTATTCTGAATGAGTATTATTAATGAAGCATCCAAAAGGCTGCTAAGCATTGTTATATTTTGGGCAAAATCAACTTGTATTACTATAAAACAGTTCTACTTTTTCAAAGAAAGGCTTAAGGCCTAGCCCATATATACCCACTAGATGATGAAAGCCTTCTTCCACTACAGCTCTGGGGAACTAGACAGCACAGTAGATTCTAGGTAAGGTAAAAGGTGCCCAAAGGATTGAAATTCCTGGTTTAGACCATTATACCAGAGTGGCAGAGAACAGTAATGGTTGTGAGACAATAAACAGAGGGACAACAGAACAGGAGGAGTCTTGGGGGAACCACAATAACAGGAGAAAAGCCCAGAGAAATAGCCAAGACATAATTGCTTTTTCTATAGCTCATATGTTGAAGGAAGAAAACAGAAAATACTTAATGGAAAACAAGGATGGAAGGAAAAAAGAAATATAGACAAAAAATTAAAAAGAACCTAGCTAGTTAGATTAAATTTGCTATAAGATAATTTCCTGGGAAATATATGTGAGTAGTTAGTATCAACTCTAAATTTGGGGGGGAAAAGGTATGTATGATAAATAGTTGTGCTGGAAGAAATTGAGAGCTAACATTGCTTTTTCACAGACCAACACACTGGATTTACTGCCATAACACACGTACTTTTAAAAATTCAAAGCCACGTTGGCAAATAATTTCTTCCCAATTTTTATGATGCAATTTGTGATGAATTAAGATGTTTGAAAACAAATTAGGAAAACAATGAAGGAGGCTGAAATGCTAGGTCATGGCCAAAGTTGTACTGAATTTTGCATCAAGTCTGACTTCATAAATACTCAGATATTTAAAGATAATAGGATGCTATAATGTTTACTGACTCACGATTGTTGCAGTTTTGTGTAGTTGTGCTGCTTCGGTGGCTTTTGTAAGCTGCAGTTACAGCTTTCTGCAAGCCCCATATTTTGAAAACGTTGGTCCATCCAAGGTCAAATTTGAGACCAAGCCTATCAGAGCTGGTCATAGCACCTCTGTGAATCACATATAGGAGAAAAAAACCTGCTGGCAGGCGCACTTTGCCACCGGAGCGGGAGTGAGAAGATGTAACAAGCTGCACAGATTCCAAGGCCAGGCCCAGAGGAGGGGGATGAAGAATGCGAAAAGAGAGTTTCCCCTGCAGCTCGTGGTGGAGATCATGGTGAAACGGGTGTCCCCCCGAAGCCCATGGATGAGGATGGGGAGCAGAGACAACTATGCCCTGTGAAGATTGATCCACGCCTCAGCAGGTTTGCCACGGGACTTGTGACTTTGTGGGGGACCAGGCCGGGGGGTCTGGACCCAGATGTTGGCACCCTATGGAGGGGAGAGTCCTGCTGAGAGGCCTGTGGTGAGGGGATGACTCCCCGATAGAGAGGACTCACGCTGTAGAAGCTCGTGGATACGACTCTGGCGTGGGTGGGACCCCACGGTGCCGCAGGGGAAGGGGGTGTGTATGTGGAATGCCCCCCCCCCCCAGCTGAGATGGAAGACAGCTCAGGAGGAACGGACTGAAAACCCCCATTCCCCATTCCCTGCCCCTCCCTGTGCTGTGAACGGGAGGGAAGAAGGGAGCGAATCTATGATTAAAGTCAAGAGTGCGAAGAGGCGAGGGGTGGGGGGGGGGAAGTAGAAGTGATAATATCTGGGGAAGAAAAGCAGCTTGTGTGGGATCACTGGAACCCCACTGCCCATTTCCTGCCCCTCCCTGTACCATGTTGGGGAAGGAAGAAGGGAGTAAAATCATGATGAGTTTTAAGTTTGCACTAATTGGAAAGTGATCCCTCTGTCCTTATCTCAAGGCCTAAGCCTCCCAATATCTATTTTCTCCCCTTTTCAGCTGAAGAGGGGAGTGAGTGAGTGGCTTGGTGGGTATTTGGCCTCTAGCTAGGGCCAAAACCACCACAACGATATAAATGAATAAAGCCAGAGGAAGTGTAGAGTATACATATATACACTATACTGGTGGTAACATGCAGTGACTAAAGCCTTAAGGACTCTCCTAGCATGTTTGAGAGACGAACTCTGAGTCTGCAGACCACAGAAGTAGAGGACAGAGGTTAATTAATTTGTTACTGCTACTTGGCTTTGGTACTGGTCAACTACAAAGGATACATTACCCAACATCCCAGCAGCTTCTTGCAGTGTGACAGATCTAGGACTGTGCTGCCACAGAGGTAATAAAGACAGGCTTGGGCAGCAACTTTTCTCTTCCAAAACTAGCTCACATTTCTAGGGAAATCCTGAACAAAATAGAGGGGAAAAGAATGAGAAAGATGTTAAATTTGGCAATGATAATGAAACTCTGCATATTGAACTATCATCAGATTAGACTGATTCCTTCTTGCCAGGCAGATTTGATTACTTTTAAAAATAGAATTATAAAATGTAATGGAAAGAGGGAATAAAAAAAAATAAAATCTAACTTCTAGTAGATGTAATGTTCATTTGGAACAGATACCTCTCAGTATTCGAGGGGATTAGGTAGGAGGACTGTCCCTGGCAGACTGGTAACACCTGTACAAGATCTTATAATGAAACTGGACATTGGTCAAGGGGAGTCTTCAAATTTGAGATAAAACAATGAGATCTCAACTTTCTGTTTGGCAGATGTTACTGAAAGTATAATGCAGTGCTACCTCCATCAAATCAGCTACAGAGAGCACAGCAGCATGCATACAATTGCTACTTCTGCTGGTGGGGAAGGAATGGTCATGCTGATTTCCCTACCCAGAACTCATCAAACACACTCCACATTGTCTTAATCTTAATTCCACTTAAAGTTATGGCAAAATGAATCTGCCTGCATGACACGTGTCCCTGAGGGTTATTTATGAGATTATGGTGTAAGAGATAAATCAGAAATTGGTGATGTATAGATGGGGAAGCAGCAAACAGTGTGCAACAAGCTCATAAATTCTGGTTCAGTGGTTAAAACATTCACTGCTCACTGACTGCAGTGAGGTTTGGCACTGGGAGTGCTCTTGGCAAAACCAAGTTCTTCTTTCTATCCCTTTCTAGACTTCCAGTCACCAAAGGAGATATCAGAGGTCCAAGTTGGGTAGAAGCCAGGTAAAGAGCAACAGCTTCTTTTAGCATTAGTTTACACATTGTTTTTAGTCTCTTGCCCTCTGGGATTGCAGCTGGATTCAAAAGATAGTTATGTGGGTTAGATCCTGTTGCCCCTCTGCTTATTGTTCAGACAGTTGTAACAAATCCAGGCAGCCTCTCCAGCTGTTGGGACCAGACCATAAAACTGCAAACCTATTCTTCAGCCTCTCCCACAGGACCAAAGTATCACTAGACAGAATCAGCAGTCTTCACCCCCTTTGTGCAAAAGGAGTTCTGTCTCTCACCATGCTACCAGAGTAAGATGAGGGTCAGCTTAGGAGGCACGGAGCTGTTTACCGTCCAAGCCATGACCTGCCATTCCTTACTCTGCAGGAGTGATGGCTGTGGTATATTCAGGGGAATATTTATTCCCATTGCTGGAAAGTCAGGGTTTGAAGCAGGCTGATGCCATCATGCTCCCTAAAGGGCAGAATCTCCAAAACCAGATAACACCAGTGGCTAAAATGATCTCGGTGGGAGCTAAGTGCTGAAGCATAGATTTAGTGCTCTGAGAAGGCCATTGGCATCTTGGCTTGTATCAAAAACAGTGTGGCCAGTAGGTCTAGGGAAGTAATTGTGCCCCTGTACTCTGCATTGGTGAGGCCACACCTTGAGTAATGTGTCTAGTTCTGGGCTCCTCACCATAAGAAGGACATTGAGGTCCTCAAGCGAGTCCAGAGAAGGGCAACCAGGCTGGTGAAGGGGCTGGAGGGCAAATCCTATGAGGAATGGCTGAGGGAACTGGGGATGTTTAGTTGGGAGAAGAGGAGGTTGAGGGGAGATCTTATCACCACCTACAACTACCTGAAGTAAGGTTGTGGAGAGGTAGGCGATGGTCTCTTCATCTGAGTAACAGGAGATAGACAAGGGGAAATGTCAAGAAGCTGTGTCAGGGCAGGTTTAGATTAGACATTAGAAAAAAAAAAATTACTGAAAGAGTTGTCAGGGCCTGGAACAGGCTGCCCAGGGAGGGGGGGGAGTCACCTTCCCTGGATGTGTTTAAAAAAAGGGTAGATGAGGTACTTAGGGATATGGTTTAGCTTAGGATGGGATTGGTTGGACTTGATGATCTTCAAAGGTCTTTTCCAACCTTGTGATTCTGTGAGAAGACTTATCAAGCTGGGCATGAGGGAGGAAAAAGGGGGGAAGTTTAGTGAGTTGAGGGGCAGAAGCATGGAAAATGATGGCTGAAAAGAGGAGGCATGGGGACATAGTGTTCAATGGATGGATTGCCCTGGTGATGTTCGGGGGCCACATAGGCTGGATATGTGCTGCTCAATGTACTCATTTGTGATGTGGAAAATGGAGAACAGTGATGTGACAAGAATTAGAAATGATGTGGAATTAGTCAGGTTGATGTAAACAAAAGCTGCCAGCAAAGAATTACAAAAGGGACCTAGTAAAATTTGAGAAACTGTATGGTGAAACAGTAGATAAAACTCCATGGTGATAACTGCAAGCTGCCACACATGAAACAGCTGTGACTACAGATATGCACTAATGAGCTCTAAATTAGTTATCATATCTCAGGAAAAAGATCACAGAATCATTGTGGAAAATTCAATGAAAATAGCAGTTCCATGTTTGGGAGAAATGAAAAAGAGACAAAAACCACTAAAGGGAAATACAACAAAACATCATATGCTGCAGCAACAGATCCCCAGAGTACCCACACCTTACATGATACGAGCAGTTTGGCCTCTTCCCAGTTCCTCCTTCACAAACATTTTTTAAAAATATAGTTAGAAAATGGTCAGGGAAGAGTACTTAACATGACCACCAGTATGAGGAGAACCTAAATGAAAGTTCCCCTTGGAAAAGCAGATGACTAAATGATAGAGGTATATAAAGTATCTATGAAAGACCTATTTATATATAAAATATTTATGTATAAATTCGAAATATAAAATATGTTGCATGAATATATAAATATGGAGCAATAGCCATTATTTCTTACTATACAAGCACATAACAAAATTGTCAGGCAAGTTTCAGAACAAACAAAAGGAAGCATTTCTTCAAGCAGCCTATAATTTAATTGTGGAACTCATTGTTACAGGATGTCGTGGAAGCTGAAAGCATAAATGAATTAAAAATATGATTAGACAAAATTCAGGGATATACCTCCATCAGAGGTTGTTAAACAGAAGGATGTGGTTTCAATATCTGACTTGGGAAATCTTTCAGCAAAGATTGCAGGAAATCTGTGAGGATATACTGAGGAAGGAGGGCAGAGGATTTTCAGTCCCTGTGGAAGGGAGTGATTTTTGCTCCTGGTTCCCCTCCCTGTGTGCACTTTCTCTAATCAGCTGCAACTGGCCCCTGTCAGAGACAGGATGCTGAGCAATCCTTTGGCTTAACTCATCATGGCTCTTTATAATTCTTATGTTATTTCCTTTCCCTTTGTCTGTCCTCAGTTTTTAGAGCCAAGCCACTAAATTAGCTGACTCCCAGCAGCTCAGCTCCCAGCTGACCAGACTTACAACCCTCTTTAACTCCTGGGACTGTTGGATTGTTTACCTATGTCTTGTCTTAATGCTCAGCACCTGGAAAAATGGGGAGGATTTTAAATTAACTCCTTGGGTACATGAATTACAGAGTTTCTTTTCCTTGATGCATCATGCATAAGTTTTTGAAGACACTGGTACACTGAGCAGCACATTTCCAGCATATGTGCCCCCTGACACTGGCAAGAGTGGGCAGTTGTTGGAGGCACACAACAGACCAGAGTTATGCTCCTAATTACTGGTGATGTGCCACTGGAATGACTGGTAGTCCAGAGAAACAATAGCTAGTGAGTTGTGCTAGGTTGAAAGATTAGAGCTACATTTCATGAATGAATTTCCATCATCTAAAGGAGCAGTTAAAGGTGCAATTATAGAAAATGTGGAAATGATTCAGCTATGGAATATGATGTAAACACCAACTGGGGGCAAAAAAGAGCAACTAGGAAATGGAATCTGGAAATTAATTTTAAAAAATTACCTCTCTCATAAACTGATACATCTGGGAAGCACTCTGCCCTTCTTCCTCCCCATATTCCTATTTCAATGAGAGGTGGAAAGTTAGTGAATACATAGAAAAGCAGAGGTTAAGTGAACAGCAACAGGAAAATGAAATGGCAGTAGTATATTGAAATGGAAATGGGGATGATCAATTTGATCTGCATATACAGAGGCATTATGTCATGACATCTTGCTTGATTTAACCATAGTAAAAGGATGCCTATGACTCTACAGCTATTTTCAGAAGACTGCTGATAATAAAACCAGAACAAATTACACAAAGTTTAAAACCTTCAGCAAAATGAAAATAGGGAGCAACTTTTGGGAAGCTATGAATACATCAGCAAAGAAAACACCAGGGAGGGGAAAAAGTTGTTTAAGCTAAAGTACACTGTTGGCACAAGAACAAATGGCAGTAAGCTGGCCATGAATAAATTTAGGCTGGAGATTAGAAGAATTTGTCTAGCACTAAGAGGAGTGAATTTTTGGAACACACTTTCCAGTGGAAATAAGAGGGACAGAACACTCTACCTTATTTTAAAATGACAGCAAACAGTTTATCTGATATTGTTGCCTGAAATAGGAAAGGACCATACCTGGCAACCCAGGAAGTCCCTTATATTTTTGTATTTTAAGCAGTTGTGTATTGTAAGATGAAGGTAGATTTAAGAATATAAACATTTGAAGGGCAGAGGGAGAAGAATTACTTTCTTGAGAAACTTTCTGTTTCTCAAGCGATTATGTAATATTTACTCAAAGGAACTCAGGGATGACTCATCATTTGGGTTGTCTAAAATAACACTGAATAAAACAGTAATCCAGGTATTTTCATGATGTGTGATGTGACCTGCAGTGGCCATTCTAATGAACAAGGACATCTTAATTGGTATGTCTTCATCATGAGTCATGTTATACGGCGTTGAAGGTTCAAGGTTCTCTTGGAGAGAGCTTTCAATTTACCCCCCTCAACATTTGCATCCCTTGATTAAATAAATATGCACTGAGGGCATTTAGCATCTGACCATGTCCACTTACACACCAGATGTCAAACAGTTCACCTTTATTCTTAATATACAAGTTACCCTTTATTCTTAATACAATGAAATTGCTTAAAAGCATTGAAATGTTGGGCTCTGTCCAAGAACGATGGATGAATAATTAAAGTAAAAAAGACTTCAAGTTCTCACATTTCTTTTTCATGAACTCACTTGATGTAACTTTCAATACTGTGAATACCAGAGCTGGACAAAACCCCGTTGGCAATACTTGCACCACTAAAAATGAAGGTTTAGAATCATGAAATGTCTCCTACTGATTCTGTTGAACTGCTTCAGCTGGGAGATTGAAATGCAACTCCAGAATCCAAACCACTGTTTTGTGATAATGTCACTTAAAACATTTAACTTACCATATTAACTACAGTTATCATATTAACCAAAGCAATTAAAAAACTTTTTATATAAAACAGTGAACATCTAAAGATGCAGAAAAAACACCCTTGTATCCACCATTAATGAGCAGAAAGGAAATTAATTAGTATCTTGATACAGTAGATCCCCTGCAAGTAGGGGAACGCTAAGAAAATGATGATGTCAGAAAAAGACAGTCACAAACTATTCCTCCCTGTTTCTACAAGGCAGATGTCAAGCTGCCTCTTCACAGCTTTTAAGTTTCCAACTCTATATTGAGTCATGTGGTAACTTACTATGTGTTCATTTCATTTTGATTCCTTACCCCTGGCAAAATTGCCAAGATTCGCCCCTTTTTCAGAAGCTCTTTTAGGAATGTCACCAGAATTGTGTATGTGACACAGAGGAATCAATTGAGTCTTCCAGGTTAATCTTGTGAACAGAGACACTGCTGACCCAAAATGCTTTCTAGCAGCATCACAGTCTTTCCATTTGGAATTAGCCTTTCCTGGGAGCCCAGTTATCTCACATTGTTTTTTCCAAGGCCTATCTCCAGTTTTCTTTACTGATTGAGGTCACAGAGCTTGCAAAGCTCTTGCAACCTGGTGTAAATGACAGGATTATGGGAACATGTGGTCTTCCCACCATAAAGGTGGGGTGATCCTTAGGAGGGGTTGTGAAACTTCCAACTGTAATGCATGGAAAGTGTTCAACTCAGTTGCTTGAAATTTTCTCCCCAACTCCCCAAGCTGTGTGAAGGGCAAAAGCTCAGTTCCTCTTACAGCATCTTTCACTAGCTCTTACCTAGTTCTGTTTTCTTATCTTTTTCTCTGCTGTGTTCCATGGTAATGAATTGATAGGTATTCAGATAAGGATATTACAATGAACTGCATGCTGTTTTTTCTTCTAGGGCATGATAAGGACAGATTCTTTATGCCTTACTCTGGGAAACCTTCCCTGTAATGTTCCTTGCAAGTGGCAAAACCCACTTTGTTGTCAGAGATGAGCTGTAATCTGTAATTCTGTTTCCATCAACATTATGTTGATGGCCAAAGTTGTATGTTGATGCATAATATGAACTTTCCAAGGCAGTGATTCACTTCAGCATTTTGCGGAAGGTACCATTCTCCTCACAACCCAGCAGAGGGCACTGGATCTGCTGTCACTTGTTTTTATTTTTTGGCAGATTCATTATACAATGGGGTTGTTCATGGGAAACCAGCAGAGCCCTGCTGTAAGTTTAGGTTTGGATTTTTGGGAAAGCTAAGTTACATTAAGAAGAGAATATGCCACAAGATATAAAAACAAGTAATCAGTCTTATCTACCCACCCCACTGCAGAGTGCAGGGAATAAAAATGATTGGTTTAGGTGTTACTCATATCAGGGATTAATCCTGCATGGTTTTGCTTTTTCAGCACTGACTTCAGGTAGAGTTTGGAGAATGTAGACTTGTGTTTGTTGCAAACATTTCATTCACAAAATAAAGCCACAGATGAGTAGAGCTGGTAAGAATTTTCAGGTTGTGCTCCCAAATTTGAATAATGTGATATACAGAATGCACTACAAAGTGATTTTGATATGTAAAGCAATAATGTTCCCTTTGAAGTCCTGATATCAAGTGCTAAATGATATATCAATTAAATGCAAAAACAAATCCCAACCCTGCAAATATTATACAAAACCAGCTTCTTTGAAGTCAATGAGACTAATTACAAATATAAAATAGAGCCTGGTTCTACAGCACTTCTGTTAACTGGAGTTTAATTTCATGAATTTAATAAAAAATAGATTAAAGGTCTAAGAACAACTGTAGTTTGGCTCTACACTGGCAACATGAAATCCCTGCCTGACTCAGCCATCTCTCTCTAGCACCCAGACATTGCAGAATTGTGTTTAACTTTGCACCATAAAGCATTACAGTTCTTATATCATAAATGAGGTATGTGGGCACTGACTGGCAAAGGGATATATTCAGTATTATTACCTAACTATTGCAAATTATAACACCTAACCTTTAGCCTGGTAGAACCAGCCTGGAAGGGCAACGAGGCACATCTGTTATTTGACATCTATTTCCAGATAGAGCATCCATGCTCAGGGTTGGCTGGGTGTGAGGCAGCTAATGAACAGGCAATGGCCTCTGGCTCAGGTAACTTCTTCTCATAAGAAATATTTAAAGGAGTAGTTAGAAATGGGGAGTTCTGAGCCCGATTTTGATTTATGGATTGGCCCCTGTGGCTGCTGTAAAGATGTTCTTTGTTCTCATTTGTATACGAAGCCAGAAAATTAGGTCTGTGCTATAAAAAAGTGGAAGACAAATATATTGCTCATTAGGGGAATGTAAGTCCCAGCTATGAAGGTTACACTGAGACAGCTATTGCAATGTGTAGTTTTATCATATGCAGACTTATCTGCCCCCAGATCTCTTACATTAAACTTGATCTCTAAGGTTACCTATTAGCACCATGTCTTTAGATGAACCGGTGGCATACACATAGACATCCTCATAGCAACTGTTAGAAGCATTGCTGATTGCCTCTAGGTGACAATTGCTTAGAGGTATCTCGGGGCACAAAGCATTGTGTCTAGGAACAACGTGTTCCCTTTCACTGCAGTTTTGTCAATATTTGCATATTGTAGCAGTTTTTTTGGGTCTTAGGGATGGTAGACAAGCCTCTCAGTTTCACTAAAAAGTGTAATCTCTTCTGTTTCAGAAGTGATTGCAGGAATTATCTCCATGGGCTGACTCTCTGATACACTCTGTGCCATGCCAAATCCTAAGTGAAAGCATATCAGGGCGTTTCTGTTTCCTTCAGCTTGCAATCTGTAATCTTTAGCATCCATGAGTTTCAAGGGACGTGCAAATGGTACATAATCAACACTCTGAGTCTGATAAATGCATGTACTGCATCAGCATAAATCAGGTCTCAAAAGCTAACCTCTAATGGACGTGCCGCGGAGCTGTGCAAGCACACAGAGCACTCTCTGCACAACTGCCTTTGGATGGAGAGCAAGGGAATGAGAATGCATGAGGAAAATACTTTCTGCTTCTCTGGCAGCTGGCTGTACCTTTTAGGTACCAACTGAACTGTCCTATGATAGAAGCAATTCTGGTCAGACCTTTGTCTCATTTCCTTCAGCTTCTTCCAAAAGCAAATCTGTGGATATTTTTATTGTAGTTATTTTTGGTTTGCTGTTTTATCAGTATCACCACCATTGCCCATATAAACTTCTGGCCACTGTATGATCTGTTCAGAGCTCACATAGGCTGCCTTGTCTGATACTTTCTTTTCAGCTGGATCATTAACAGTGACATTAAATAGCACCAGACCTATTGGTGTCAGTCTGAACATTTTTCTCAGCGAAGACTGGCCTCTGAAACTGCTCTGCCAGGGCTTGATAAGGAAGTCCTGTTCCATGCAGCTGGGAATGTCTGACAGGACAAATTCTAACGCTTCTTCCTTTAATAACCCTGGGCTGGGCTCCCAGGATGAGCACTGTAAAAAAGAGAAAAAGATTACTGTTCTGAAGATGCTTGTGAGCAGCACTTGCAGTAGCACATGAAGATCCTGCTGTCGCATGGAGGATGTACTTGCAAATAATATCACCAGCTAAGATCATGGGTTCAGATACAGACTCCCAGTCTAATGTCCTCCAGGACAGGGAGCCATTTCAATAGATATATATTCTAGAGGTGAGCGCAGAGCCTTTCAGACATAGCGCTTGGATGGCAATTCAGCTACCAAGCACTGCTGAAACTAGGCCACCACTGAATGTATCTTGTGTATGCAGAGCTCCCACCTACTCACCTGTCTACTCTGCTTGTCTCTCCTTCCCTGCAAAGAGGTTGAAGCTGGGCAGAAGTGGGAAACAGGTTACGTTTATTAGAGGCCTGATGGGTTTTCTCCTCTCTGACACCTGATACACACACATCCCATGGCTGTGCCTGCTCACGTGGCCAACAGAGCTGTTTAAGCTCCTGTCACTGGATTTCCTTGTAAAACTCCTTTTTCAGAGAAACAGAGGTAATCCTCACTGCTCCTAGAGCTGCTGTTGATGTGGAGGGGCTGAAGGACAGAGCAGTCAGTCAGGCTTACCCGTGGAAGGCACCACCTTTAATCACATTTCATTACAACTGGAGGGCTAGAGATGCTGAAAGCTCTTGCATGATGTGGGAATTAAAGGGCCAGGCAGGGACTTTATATACTGCTGTAATATGACTGTAGCTGGGCAGACCCCAGAGCAATGAACTTTCAGCTAAAGATTGCAGCTGTGAGCTCTGAAAGTGAAGGAAGGTTAAAATTACACAATAAGGAGTAAAAGTGCTACTATTCAGACTCTGGTATCTTTGAAATTGCACTTGCTAGATGCTCCAGTTGACCCAATCTTCTCATTTTACAGCATATGGTAAGAGATGGCCCTCTCCAGGGGATCATTTTCAGAGCTGCAGTTTTGGACTAGAGTACCTGTCTCATCTCTGCAGTTGTTTGCTACAAAGGACAGCACACCCCGCACAGCGGTTTGTCTGGGAAGGCTCAAAACATACTCAAAACTTCTGTCTTTCCTGGGCTTAACCAGTTTTGTTGTTGCTTTCTTGGCACTGGGATACTTGTGCTTTCAGTAGCAAAACTGGATCTAAGACCACTAGCTGATGCAGAAACTTATTCCAGGTTACAAAGCAGTGCTGTGAGGGAAGTAGGGAGGTGGGTGATGCCTTCAAGCTCTGCAGGAGGTTGGGATACCTATTTCCAGACAAGCCCAAAGCATTAGCCTTGGCAGTTGGAGCAGTGGGAGGAGTAGATGAAAAGGATCTTGGAGAGGCTGCATGGCCCTGCTTCATTGCCAGATCTTGTGGAGATGAAGAAGAAGAAGAAGGTATGAAGATCAAAAGTCTAAGGGATTCCCTCAGAAAGACCATTGTGCAAGAGTTGCTTGGAGGACTGAAAGATGATGGATGACCTTTGCTCTGGGAAGTGTCACCTACACAGGTCAGCTTCCCTCTCCAGCCATCTGCCTCTCTGTAGTGACAGTTTTGAGTGGTTTGGCTTGCCCAGGAGGAGTCATTATTCTCACCAGGAATGCAGCCTTGTCTTGGGAGTCACGACAGCTCTCTGTGCCTGGCAGGGCAGGTGTTTGCTTGACTCAGACTGTGCCTGAATGAGGTCTGATTTCTGCAGGAAATTCGGGCATGCTGGCCAGGCCAGTGCTGTCCCACACTCCCAGAGGCTTGCTTGTTTTGGGGAGAGATGTGAGATGCACCTGGAAATCAAGTGTTATGCAGTGCAGATGTGGTCAATTGAAAACCAGACCACAGCTGCTACTGTGAGTCTTTGCCAGGGAGTAGGGGGAGGTCGTTTTACTCATCTTTGTTTTGTCAGTTATGTCAGAAGCCTCTATTCTGTTCTTTCTTTTTTCTTTTTTTCTTTTTCCTATTGAAATTTATTTATTCTAAAACCTCAAGAATAAATCCTCAAGGAAGAAGAGATGATTTTTTGTCTGTTGGTGAATCAGTTGATAGACCCTGCCAGGTCCTATGCTCTGTGCCGGTAATGTTACATCCAGACCAAAAATCCCCTCGAGGTTCAAAGTTACTTTGGGCCAGCAGCATTCATCAGCTCCAGAGCACAAAGGGCTATAATGGAAAGAGAAGCCATTTCTGTCTATATGTTTTCAGACCTCATACATTCAGAGACTTATAATGGCCAAAGGGAAGAGGGAGAGAATGAAATACCAACGAGAAGAAATAGATGAGCCCCGTGCAAGTCAGTTTTCAGCACAATGCAATACAAACTACTGGGAGCTTTTGTAAATTTATTGAAAGCAGAAAGAAATCACCTTTGTTCCTTTGTGCTGAGCATTACTGAAACTCACACCTCTCTTAAGCACACATTTGATTAAATCTTCATCCAGCCTGATCTTCCTGCGGGGATATGAAAAAACCCTGTAAAATCACTAGTGACATAACCTTATACATGACAGCCCAGGTTGTGCCAAGTTCCAAGTTGTCTGTACAAGCATGGAAACTGGATCAATCCAGATTTCTGATTGTCTGTCCTCTTGTTCCCAGTGAGATTTTTCTTCAGTCATCCTGGCAAACCAAAGCTTTCCTATTGGAAATGTATATACAGCACCTGTGATGGTGATGGTCAGTGGGAGCCCAGGACTTGTATCCAAGGTTTGAAATTGGACCTCTAGTTTCCCACTTGACATTGCATGGGGATGAGCAGGGTTGATTGTATTGCATGAGACTGTTCCAGGTCACCTGGGGACTGTACAGGAGCTGGTGAAATAAAACCCTGGGTTGCACTACAATGGGAATCCCTGAAGCAAAAAACCACTTTTTTTGCTTTATTTATGTACTTACCGGTGCTTGTCCCCATTTCTCTTCAATAAGCAGAGAACACAGACCACACTCTTTCCTCTGTATTTTGCTATAGTAACACTGGGCTCACACCAGCAGCCTTCAGATCACGATAACCTTTTTGGTCTGTAGAAATGAATCATACCTAGCATGTGTGCACACATTCTGATGATGCTGCATTATCAGGAGACCTTTGTGATTGCATATTGCTCACACAGCAGAGCTGTCAGGGGCTCGATGCCTTTACAAGCCATCTCCTGAGCCCTCCAGTCCATTACTGACTCACACAAAAGGTGTCAAAAGGCTGCCCCAGAGAGTGATGGACACAAAAGAAAACTGGGGAGTCTGAACAAGGACATGTATTGAGATCTAGGGGAACAAATATTTTTGAAAACATATTGTATATCACTAACATCATTAATAGTAACTTAAGTAATCAGAATCTTGCCAGAATCATTATCAGACAATACACTGTGCATGATGTGGTATATGCCAAAGGGGAAAAGTAAGGTAAGTTTATCTCCACTGTCCAGGATGTGAACTTTGGTGTGTGATCAGAGGGGAAACTACTTGAGAATGTTGAGTGCAGGGCCACAGAGATGATGAGGGGACTGGAGCATCTCTCCTATAAGGAAAGGCTGAGCTGGATCTGTTTAAAACCACATGCTACCAAACTGCAGCAAACACCATCCTATTGTCATAAATAAATAAAATCCAATCAGCCTGTGTGTATAAGGTGGCTTGAACACACCAGAGGGCATATTTTCACCATTGTTCCAATAAGATGTTAAATAATGCTTAGTGTGTGCTCTGTGTATGAGTTACATGAGAGTCAACATTCATAAGGAGTTTAGCAGAGCCGCATGGATCAGGCAGCTTTCTTCTCAAGAAAGCTTCTTTCTCAGCTGGTATCAGAGCCCCATTTTCTGTCTATCTCAGGAGTATGTATTACCTGGAAGTAACTCACAAGGAAAGCTGAGTTTGATAGATCATGTTGTACGACATGTCTGTAATTGTTTTTACAAAGCAGTGACTCAATAGGAGATTCCCTGGTAGTCTTTGCCCTCTGGATAGCTGTACTTCAGCCAAGTGGTTTGGAGTAGTTTTCTTCTAGCCCAGATGGTCTTGCACACTCTGTTAAAGCGTATGTTGCCCTGAAAATAAAATGACCTATATAATAATTGCTGATCTTCAAATAGGGCACAAAGCATAGCAAGAGAAGTGGGTTGGTGTCATTGTCTTTCAGTAATTAATCACACTAGGGAGCTCAAAACAAGAAGTTGTTGGCGATTGGGTTCACTCTGCCTGTTGGGATCTGCCTCAATACTAATTCACCAACCTACATCATAAATTTTCAAGTGTGGCTACCAGGGCAGGCAGAGCCTCAAGAGCCTTGTGTGTACAAGTGCAGATGGTGATGGTGTGTCACGAGTCATGTTTGCAGACTCTATCCCACATGGAGAGAGTAGAAACCCGTTAAGTTTTTGAACTCAAGCATAAGCATGCTGAAGCATATGCAGGGATGCTGTGGCATAAAGATCACAGGCTGCAGATCTGTTGCTGCAACAGGCAAGAGCCTGGCTGTGGTGAAGTCTTCTTGCTGAGGTAATTGCGCTCCACTTTATAGCTTGACTTGTCACATTACAATATAGAGTTCTTCCTATTTTGACCTGTCAGTGCTGGAGCTCCACACCTCACAGGAATGATCCCATACCATTTACCTGACTCTGTTTCCTCATCTGTGGAAGGATGGCAAAGATACTGGTTCTCAGTTCACTTGGGAAGTGTCACAGACCCTGCCTGGGACTTTCTCATTTGCTATCTCATACCATTGCTGCTCTCACTAGCAGCAAGGATCCCTGACAGTTTCCATCACCTCTAAGCACACATTACTTCCCTGAGACAGTAAGCAAGCGAATACAATGGCACACCAAAGGAAAAAAAAAAGAAAGAAAGGGGGGAAAAAAGGCAGACAGAGAGACACCTGCTGTGAGTTTATTTTGACAAGTGTCATTTAGATGCAATAAGCTGTGATCATCTCCCTGGCGTGGCTGCAAACAGAAAGGAGCCAACTGGGTAAACAAACCCAGGTGCTGGGGAGCAGAGTGTGGCTTCTTCCGCTGGCTTGGGGCTCTGGCAGAGAGAGGGGGGGAATGGGGAGCTTTTAGGATGCGCTTCGCGATGGGCTGTGTTTCCCTTCTCCACCAAACCTGGAGGGGCAGGAGGAGCTGCGCCTTTCCTTGGATGCTCTAGCGAGGAGGGGATGCAGAGGAGGGGGATGCGCGCTGCGTGGAGGACCGCAGGAGAGGCGAGGGGGGCGTGTGCCTGCCTGGAAGGGGGCATTTCTTCCCTTATACACACCAGCCGATGCCTACCCTGCTGAAGCAGTTAAACGAGGGAGAGCAGCAGCCAGGCTGGCAGATTCCTGCCCTGTGATATGCCAGCCACAGGGTGACGCAAGGGCTGGAAGGCTCCAACTAAACAAGCCATTTTCACCTGCGTAATAAGCGCTAGTGGAGATACAGCAACAGCAGCAGCAGCAGCGGCTCCGAGTCCCCGCAGCCGGCCAGATTCCAGCGCGGCCGCATCACCATTCAGCCCTCGGAGGCCACCGCAGCTTTTCCGGTGGTTCCCGCTGCAGCCCGAGAGCCGGAGACGAGCGGCCGCCTTGCAGGCAGCATGTCAGCCCCGCCGGACCCCCAGGACCTGCTGCTGGCGGGCACTGGGGTGCACTGGGCTGCGGACGGGGCGGACCAGTATGCAGCTGGGGCTCCGCTGCGGGATGGAGATGGGGCTCAGCAGCGGGAACAGCTGGTTTTCGGCTCCGCCAGGGAACACCCGCCCGTTGCTATGGCGACTGCATCCCCAGGTAAAAGGCGAGGGGTACCCAGGGATGCTCAACAAAGGGGGCCTGGCAGCAGCATCTCCCGGTTGTCTCGTCCCTGTCCCTTCCCCCGTTGTTCTCCCAGCCTGGCTGCTGGGGAACATTACTAATGAGCTAGTGAGCGCATGCAGGAGAACAGAAAATAACCAGGAACTGTGGCCTTTAGAAAGAATAATTTTTGGTGATGTGGGGGAGGGAGGATGCAGGACCCAGCCAAGTTCTCTAAAGCTCCTTGCAGTTTGCTGGGCACTGGATGTCCAGATTTCAGTCAGATGTCGGAGGGCATTTGGTTTCACCTGACTTGGTGGGACTCTGTCCTAATTCGTTGTACACCTGTACACATCTGCAGTGACAGTTCTCAAAGGAGCTACTTCAGATATTTCCCCAAGCACCTGGAATTCTTGCATGGCCCTTTCTGTTATTTTCACATGTAGCTTTTAATGGAGTGCCTGTTCTGAAGTGTTTGCATATTTTTGGTGTGCTTTTGAGGCATGTCCATTTAATCATGGACTTTTTGGTTGTTGTGTTTTCCTCCTTTTCCCTTTTTAGGTGCATTTGACTTAACCTGCATTTAGTTTAGCTAGGGTCTGCAGTTCATTGATTTTTCAGTTTCCTTTGGGGATGGGAATGATTTCCAATGGTTTAGAGTTCATTTCTTTAGCAGATGTATTAAGAGCAGGTGTATATCTGTTAATGAATTCCAGAAGGCTTCAGCTTCCAGTAGCTGAAGTAGCTAGAAATGTTTGGGGAAAAAAAATACCCTATTTCCTTCTTGGTGACACTTCCTACATTCTTTCCCATCACTGCCCACCAGTGAACCCATATAACCAAATAACCCAGGCCTGGGAAAGCTGGTAGAACCTGTCTAGGTTCCTCTTCACTAGGAAATAGATGTTTCCATTATATAGCCTGGCAGCATTAAACTTGTCTTGAGTAAGTTGTGGGTCAGGGCTTGGGACAGGAATTGGTCTCTGTTATGCAATAGCTGCAGGAGCATTAGGAGCTGCGTTTTGGGGCTGAGTCCTTTCTAATCCCCTCCAGTCAATCAGCACCAAGTGTAGCTGGCCAGAAACAACATGGTCCGGCATGACTACATGTATTATTCCACCGATTTCCATCTGTAGGGTTTTTTCAGGGTCTGAGTGTGCAGCTCTGTGTGTGTGTGTGTGTGTGTGTGTGTGCTCTCAACATGGATGTTTCCCTGGTGCTTTTCTGTCTGCTTGATGCTCCCGAGTTCAGTAGTAAAATGGGATCTAACGCCCATCGGCTGATGTGGGAAATGTTTTGCTGTTTTGTAGCTTTGGGCAGGCAGCAAATCTGCTGATGTGCTGCTCATTCGCTGAGCTGAGTGGTAGGTTGTGAAACGTGACTTTACTGGAGAGAGAGGCAGATGGCTTGTAATGTAAGGCTGTTCTAGGTGCAGGGTGTGTGTGTGAAGGGGGGGGTTGGATGGTTGAAGGGCAGGATTGGGGTCTCTAGGTGGGGTTGTCTCACCAGTATCATGACATGAAGAAGGAGGAAAGGATCTTTTGAGCTCTTGTTGTTTGCTGATGGATAAAAATATGGCATACAGAACAAAGAGGGGTGGTCTTTTAAATTGTGTAAATCCCTATTAAGTTGAATGACCATGATACTGCTTATATCTAATGAAGCTTAACCTGGTCTGTAGATTCAGGCTTATAGAATTCCAAATAGACAGGATGAAAGGAAGAAAGGAAAAGAAAGGGAAAAGAAAAAGAAAGAAGGAAAGGAAAAAGAAAAGCAAAGAGAATGATTTTCAACATTTGGAATCCTCTGCAAAGAGGCTTTAAACGTGTTTGCATGTGTCGAACTGTGTCAAGGTGGAGATAACATGAGCAATACAAATATATTGTTTTTTTGTACAGACTGTCCAAGTAGCAATATTGTAAGAGTAGTAATATGTTTTAAGCATTTCCCATTTTGTTCTCCCTGCCTAATAAAGTAACTGGTATGTGGTCCTGTGTCTAGCCGACCATGGCAGACAGAGCAGCATCCCAACCAGTGTGGTCCTGCGCATACCATCTCCTTTTCCATTTGTGTCTGCAGCACCTGTATTTCTGTTCCATATTACCTAGACAGCTTCAGATCCTGCTCCTTTCACCAGAGGAAGTCAATAATTTCCCTCTTGTCTCTGTGTGACTAAATACCCTTATGTTGCTGAAAAAGAGGTCTGTCATATTGCTGAATATCTAAACCTGCCAAGTATTTCAGAAAACTCTTTCATTCTCCTACTCAGAGGGGGAGTCCTGTGTGTTCCTAAGCCGTAGGAATTGACCCAGCAGAAGATACATAGCTCCAGCAACTTACAACACTGCCATAATCTGCCATAAAAAGACTCCCTGTACAATGGGGTACCTGGGGACACTTTAGATAAGGAAGAAGAATGAACTGGATAGTATGTTTTCCAGGTAGTTCCCAGCACATCCTGTATCTTCCTCCACACCTCTCTTTTTGGGGGAAAAAAAAAAAAAAGACTCCAGCAGTCTTTTTTTGTGAAAAACATGGTTATGTTCTTTCAGGAAAGAGCTGAGTTTGGAGACTTGGAGATTCTCCCAGCATAAAAATAACTGAAAATAACTAAAAATAAATGGTGGGAATTTATCACGAGTTGTACAGAAGTTTTCTTATACAACCTAAAAATTTGCAAACTTGCCCTGATCTCGGCTTTTGTTTTAAATTTGAAAACCAGCCAGGGATTGTTGAAAGGTTCAGGAATATTTTCAAGCTGGCCCTGGGCCCGGCTTTGAGCCAAACTGGCTTTGTGTCAAAACCTTGCGAGAGGTTTCTGAGTGATGAAAAGCCATGGATTTCACTCCCCGTTCTGCAGATCAACTGAAGTCAGCAGTGATGGGGGCTGCCCAAAAAAATTCCCACGAGGAGAGGAAAGCCCAGAGATTCCCAAGCAAAGTCAGGGCAACAAGAAGCTGCAGATCCCACATCTGCTGCTTCTCCTGCAGAGCTACCATGGCGATCAACTCCAGTAGCTTCTGGGCAGGGACAGAGGTGTTTCTCTTGCTTTTATACTTGGCCTCTGGATTTTGCTGAAAGTGTTTCTCTCCCTCAAAAGGAGCATTTCTTTTCTTCCCAAAGATTAATTTCTTTCAGGGTGAGAGGAGCTTGCAGGCAGCTCTTGCAAGGACTGGAGACTGAAGCAGTCCTGAAAGGCTGGTGAGCAGTTGTATGTTGGTGAAGAGAGCCCCATGTCACCCAACACACCATCTGGTCACAGATTCTGTTATTTATTTTTATACATCAACAGTGATTAAAATTCCTTGAAAAGAATTATTTCCAAAAATATTACAGAGGCTACCAGGCATTCCCCAGGATAAATACATATGGTTTCCTTCAGAGAAATGGCAAAATGTAAGAACAGGCTGTACCTCCACAGTGCAGGTGTGTTTGGAGGGAGAAAGTGCAGGAACTCATACAAATGCTGATTCCAGTGTCAGGATCTGGGAGGTTGTATGCAGGCTTATGCATTGGTGGGTATCTGTAGGGTGAGTTCCAGGCAGTGGTACTCCCCTACGTCCAGCTGAGATTGAGAGCTGCCAGTGAGCCCTGCCTGCTCATACTCACACTGTGATGCTCTTTACCTTCAGACTGGCTACAGCAATCAGGACATCCCTGACAATCCTGACACATTTCCAGCTGCCTCCAAAGATAGGTCACAAGTGAGGTCCAGCTGCCCAAAGTAGGAGGAGAGATGCCATAGGAGATGGCATTAACAACTTGGATGTGTCTATGGGGACACAAAGGAATGGCAAATATGGCCTATGGGAACCTGGAACAGCAGCCAGAGGTTGCTTGGGGTATACCAAGGTACCTCAGTGGCATGAAAATCCTGCAATTATGGGACTGAGTGGCACTTGTGTGGTATGTGCCAACAAGGCAAGGCAGGAAGGAGAGCATAGAAGCTGCTTGGATGAGGCAGGTGAGTGGAGGAACAGACTCTGCCTGCTGAGGAGCAGTAAGATCCCAAATCCCAGGACCTTTTCACGCTCTGATGGCTGTAGATGGAGCCCAAAAGACCATGAGTGGTCTTGGCTCCTTCTGCTTTGTGACAAGGACTGAGTCTCTAGTCTCAGTGGTTTTAGTAGAGACATTTAAAGAAAACCCAAACAACCCTTTGTAATTCACATGACTTGTAGATGTTGAGTTTGAAAGCATGTGCTGTGTACCCACATGGTCTCACTATGAACTTAACCCACCAAACACCTGTTAGCAAGGCACTGCAGTGAGGTGTTCCTAGCATAAACCTGTGTCTGTACTGATAATGCTTCACCTCTAAATCTCAGTTTATTGTTTCTCTCCAGTCACTGGAGAGAGTGAGTTACTGGCAGCTTTACATCTCAATATGAGAGAGGTGTTTGATAATTTTCAGGCAGCTTGAGAGCCATGTGATTCACCTGGGTGGAGAGAAATGGGTATGAGCATGAAAGTCTGCACTGCTTGGGTTTGACACTGATGCTTCTTGGGGATGTTGGAGCACATCCAAATGCAGCAGGTTCCCCAAGGCAACTGGCTCAGCTGCTCATCACGACCTTTTCACCCCTTTCCAAGTACTATTTAGTAAGAGCTCCCTCTCCCTAAGCACCCGTGGCACTGTGCTGCTCAAAGCCGCGTGCACTGCAAAGGCCAAGATCCAAAACCTGATTTTTCAAGTTGCTGTAGAAAGAGTCTTGATAAGGTGAATTCACATATGCCACAGGGAAGCCTATGAAGCTGTTTGAAGTCCTCAACTGTTATGCAATCTTGCTCAGATTTAAGCAACTGAGGCAGATTTAGTCTCACTTGGAAGAATATATATTCATGCCAACTCTATTATTGACATTTTAGTCCTTGCTGATTTAGAGAATTGAATTTAATTTTTCTCTGCTCCCTGGATTAGTCTCTCACAACCTCTGACATTACTGGTGTGAAGTCAATGGAGAACGTTGGGTGGAGGCTTTCCCCAATCCCTGGGGTTTTGTGAGTGCAAGCAGATTTTGCAGAGAAGGACAGAAACACTGGAGATTTCTTCTTGGATCCTTCTGTTCCTGTAATTCTCATGAAGCTTGACAAAGGGGCCATTTTGTCACAGCCTGCGATCAGTCATTTAAAAAAAAAATCCTATTGAAATACCATCCTCCATTCCCACTGGGGTAAAATAAGAGCAACAACTCCTGTTGGGTTCCACCAGCAAGTGCTCTGCATCTGGGGGTGAAAAGTCCTATTGGAGGTGTGTAAATCCTCCTGGTTAAAAATCTGTGCTGAAGACTAGTTCTCAACTCCATACAGATCAAAATGCAGCTGGCCTTGCCCTGTTCCCCAGAGGGATGTAGGTAGCTCCATCCCCACTTTGACTTCCATGCTGATGAATTTTCTTCAGCCTTCAGGGCTGCAAATGCATTGAGGACGAGGATAAGGCAGATGAAAGAGCGGAGTAGTACCAGGGAGGGTGACTCACCTGCCTTATTTTAATCTTCATCACTCAGTAATGAAATGTTTTATTTATAGGCAAGGAACTGAGGAGAGCTTGGGGAGGAGGAGAATGGCATGGAGGGAAGAGGTTTTGGATGTCCCATTTGCGGCAAGCATTGTTGGGTTTTTTTTGTATTGCAGTATTTCCTGGGCTGTGAGTCTCCCCTGGGCTGGGTGGTTCACTATATGTCCTTGGTTTAAGGGTCCTTAGAGGCACATCTGCCTCCTTTTTACTGCAGCTCTGGAGATGCCGTCCAATGGCATGTCTTACACCTTATTTTTCCCCCTCAGGACTGTAGTGTGCGGCACATGCGCACTCAGCATGTTCTCTCAGCCAACCTGGGGACAGCAACCCCAGCAAATGCCTGTGTGCTACCTCTGGTTCGGTCCTCCTGGAAAAGTTTGGGCAGATCCCACAGGTCTGTTTATCATTTCTTCACAATTTGTCCCACAAAGGGATGCCAGCCCAACCGTGTGGCTTGGATTTGACCCACAATGTTCAGGACTACTGTTTGGCTTGGCTTTAGAACCTGAGACCTGATCTGGTCCCAAGACCTAAATATTTTGTGTATGTGTCTTTTAGTTCAAAGTTCCTGAAATACCCAAGGAGTTCTGCTGCAGGTCCACATCATCAACAGGGAATGAAGGTTTGTAAATGGGTGACTTAGTAATTTGCATCACTTTCCCTCCTAAGTAGTCAGTACCTCTAAAATGGGCCAATTACACACTAAACCTTTTTCATTTTTAATGTACCAGTTATGTCCTTGTGTCTGTTTTTGTTCTTGTTTTTCTTGGGCTGCTTCTTTGTGGTTTTTTTTTTCAAAAGACAAGAAGGCCATTGCATAGCAAACCATGTTTGAAGTAACGAAGCATTATTTGTAATTAGTCTTCTATTTTAGGGAAAGTAAATATATGTGCTGCTGCAGACTTGGCATGATTCAGCACTCAGGATCACACCCCACATTTAGTATTCTGTTATTTTAAGACAATTCTGATTTATGGCCAGCCTATTCCTCTAAGAAACCCAGTACCTTCAACAGTGAGAATAAATTCTTGGCACTCACCTGCAAGACAAGACTTGAAATAGAGGGGACCTTAATCACCTATTCCAGTCCTCCTTGTTTCAATAAAGAATTTAAGAGCCCAATTATATGGAACATAAGCACATTCTTAACTACTAATAAAAATTAGGATGGTCTTAAGCATATGCATAAAGGTGAGCATGTGTTTTTCTGAATTTAGGGATAAATGAAGTAGAAGATGTATCATGAATAAATTTGCTTTATTACCCATTAGACCAGACTGCTTCAGGTCACCTATGTGTAAAATAGAGGCACCAATGCTTACCTATCTCAATATAGCACTGTGAAAATTAACATTTAAAGACATAGAAATTTTGGAATGAAAATCATTATAATGTTGTTGTTATATATTTTTATCTATTGTCTGTATATCCAAGACTAAAAATTGTTGGAAATGACTACAGCCTTCATAAGTCTGTCTCAAATATGAAGGTGTTACCTCATAAGCATTGGCTTTATACTTTAATATTCCTTAAGAGTGGGCTTTTCCACCTTTATTTAAATAACAGCTGCTAGAAGAGTTCTTTGAATATTTCTTTCACTGCTGTAATGACATGTCTGCCCTTGATACAGCCTTCAGTTATCATGAGATCTCCTATCAGAAGAGGTAGCTGGTTCCTCAGAGATTATTTTGACATGATTGCTGTTAACAGCTGTGGCATTCCCAGCGTCTCCTTCACATAGCAGTGAGTCCCATCCTGGATGTGGTGCTGCAGCGGGGTGTGTGTTTGGCTACAGGTGAGGATAAAGCACAGGAGGATGCTCATGGGAGGATCCTCGCTGAAGGATGTTTTGTGCGCTGGCGTGACTCGGCAGACCCGCAGAGTTATATCAGCTCCAGGTTTTACTGTGCCATTCAGAACATGAATTATGTCTTATTTTTTAGTAGTGCTGAATTTATTAACTGCAGCTGATTTATTGTTGATAGCTTTAAAGACATTGAAGGGCTTGTTAACCACGGTCAGTAAAAAGCCAATGTATGGGGCAGCCTTGTCAGACTGAAAACCTTCCTACTCCCAGCCCCTGGGGATCTTGTGCTCCTCTTGTCTCTGAGGTGGGGTTTTTTTATCACCCATGACTCGGGTGCACACGTGGGCTCCCCTGGGTGAGCCCCATGGCTGAGGAGGGGGAACCGTGGCATCAGGGCACAGCCTCAGGAGCTCCTTGCTGCCAGATCTGAATGACATCCCAACCTTTCCCTGCCTGTGTTGTGTTTGTCACTGCCTGTACGATGAAAGAGCATGAAGATCCTCACTCAGTGCAGCCTCTGCAGCACAGCTGTGCAGAGAGGAGCTGCAGGCAGCTGCTGGAGTTTGTACTCGTTTTCTTCTGCTGGGTCTGGCCCCTTATGCTCTGCTCCTGAAAGGACTTAGAGGTGCCTCTAAAGGAATTGGAGAGGTAGACTGCATTTATGGCTTGCAGTCAGCAAGGGAGTTTTGCCTTTGACAGGCCTAATCCTGCCCCCCAAACTTTGAAGTAGCAAGTTTGATTCAGAAGGATGCCTATACCCACCAAAAGACAGCATTTTGCATGCCAGGGAGGTGCGGCCCCCGTCACCCCATATAGGTCCTAACACACATGTATCGCCAGCACAGTATCTCTGCTGGGAAATGCTTTTAATCCCCAGGTCATTGGCAGACCAAAGGTCTAGATCCTGAGCAAAGAAAGCCTAGAAGTCACTCTAAGTCTGCCATCGCTCTGTGAGCGTTCACCCGTATTTGGGTCAGCAGCATTTCCCTCTCTGGGTGAGGAACGTGCACAGAGGCCGCAGCCAGGGCGGGAGGTGAAAACCTGCAGCAGGCAGACCCGGGGGGCACAGCATCTCATCTCCACTCTGATCTACAGAGCAGCACCCCCTGTGCTTTGTAGGAGGGTGCCATGAGGTTTCACGGGTACCGTCTCTCCACTGACTGCGGATGGATGGATGGGGGGGAGGAGAATCTGAATGCCAGTAAGTCTTAATTAGGTCTTTCCTTCAATGTCCTTAATTTAGAGGCAAGAGAGGTGTACTTGCTGCTCACATGCGTAGGAAATGTTTCGCCTTTCAGGATCGCTTCATTCCTGTTGACTTCAGCAATGAAGCGCAATGCAACACGCTGGAAAGGAAATGTGCACTCCAGCTGAACAGGAGGCTTAGCTGCTCTGTGGGCAGGTGTAGCTGTATGGTATGAACAGTAATCACATGTTATTTTCAGACTGATTGTAGTAAAAAGGGAAATGCCTTCTCCCACCCCTTATAAAAGTTATAAAAACAGGTATCCCTATTTTCCTCACCATTTTTTCATCTACTGGGTAGCACTCATCTCTGTCTTAGGACATACCATGTTTATCATTCTGCTATTTTTTTTTGTTAAATTCCTTTTTATTACAAAAGTTTATAGTTTCCATTAACATCACTGACTGAATAGATGCTCTAATCTTCAGTATCACTGTGCACTAAACTTTAATTGCGACAGTTGCCTTTGTTGTGGGGCTGACCTAAACCTGAGGCTGATTCCTCTCTTGTGCAGCTTTTGCAGTTCCTTAAAAGAGTCATAATGCAGCATTCACGTTGTCGCTGTTTTCTCTACTGCTCTAGCAAAAGTATCACTGATGTTGAATATAAAATTGATTTCTCAGAACCTCCTGGCTATCCTGAAAGTCTGTGTATATAATCTGTGATTCTCCAACTGTAATTAGTTTGTAGGAAATGTGTTGGGCCCAAAGGAGCTGCTCCAGGATGATGTGTGAGAGTCAGGAGATGTCCCAGAGGAGTCTGCCTCTTCTGAACATGTTGTTTATGAAATAGGAGTTTGGATCTTCTGTGCAGTAGCTCTGTTCATCACTTTGATGAAGCAGAAATCCTTGCATCAAAATGGTTGGGAACTGGCATCTTGGTTACAGGCAAAATAAGATTTTTTACATTGCTGAACAATTTGAAGCTGGTCTCTTAGTAGGTGGTATCTAATTCTCTATTTTAAAAGTTTCATGTGTGCTTAATGGCAGAAAAAGGGGGAATGGATTAAAACTAAAGGAAGGAAGGTTTAGATTAGATATTAGGGGGAAGTTCTTTGCAGAGAGAGTGGTGAAGGGCTGGAAAAGGCTGCTCAGAGAAGTAGTGGATGCCCCGTCCCTGGAGGTGTTCAAGGCCAGGTTGGATGGGGCCCTGGGCAACCTTGTGTAGCTCCAGGCCTGGAGGTTGGTGGCCCTGCCTGTGGCAGGGGGGATGGAGCTCTATGATCCTTGGGGTCCCTTCCAACCCATGACATTCTATGATTCTTTCTATGATTAATGGGGGTATGTTGCATACAGGGCTGAAAAGTGAATCAGGTGAATAATTGGTTCCATGCACAGATATGGAGCCACTGAGTAAACCTAGGTTACTTTTACATGGGTGATATAGGAAGTGCCCCTTTGGAAATGCATACCTGTCTCTGCTGATGCCAGGAAAAAGGACTGAATTTCCTGAAATACCAATTTTTTTGAGCAAATTGCCATCAGACAAGAAAATCTTTCAACAAGAGATACACAGATTAAAATAATATTTTAAAAAATTAGTCACAATCTTAGAAAGCAGTGTATATATTTTCAAATAATTCCCAAATCAATTAATATTTTCCCCCTGATTTGGCTGGTAGCAGTGTTTAGAAATGTACCTTGCCCACATATTGTTGTATAGCAGGGCATTTATTCCAAATTCACATGAATTCCAATTCTGGCTTGCAAATTTCTCTGTTCTATTTTAGAATTGCCATGTCATGCACTTTTTTTCCTGGTGGGTTTTCCTCCTCCCCAACTCTTAAAAATACTGCTGGAAATGACAGTGGATCATCTGAGCAGTTATCACAGTAAAAGCCAGTTGCCATTTGGGGAATTTTTTTTCCTCCAAAGTCTTTCTGCCATTAGCCTCTGTAATTTGGTTGCTGTGTGGTAGAAGTTCAGGTCAAAGCTAAGGAGACAGGCTTGAGGATTTGTGCTCTGTAAAATATATGCAATCTGCTCTCACTTTGAACGTGGTAAACAGACCATGTATAATCCCTGGAATATTTGGTAGATCTGCCAGGCTATGAAGATGGCATTTGTAATATTCATCTAGCTCCATGTATTTTTACATGGTTGTCCATCCCTATGCCATCCAAACTCCATTCAAAAGCAATCTGAGGAGAGAGGGCTGAACAAAGAGTGAGAAGAAAAGACATCATTCCCAGAAGGAAATTTCAGTTTGGGCTGCTTGACCCACCTCCCACCCCCCTCTCTCTGCTGTTGCTTTTTAATGAATCGTTCTTCTAACCTACTTTAAATCGAGCATCGAGCATGCTAGATGTTCTGCAGATGAATCACACTGTGCAATGCACTTATGCATATCTGCTGTGCAAGTACATTGTCAGCTTCTATTTGATAACCTACCAGCAAACAAGATTTATTATTTTTTTCTCTGGAAGCTTGGGATACTAGCACCATTCTCCAAGAGAGAATAATGCAACCACTGTTAATAAATCAACCTGGGTCTGAGGATGTTTCACCACTTTCGTGGCCTCCTTGATTAGCATTATCCTCAGAGGTATATATTAAAGAGGAAAATATGTAATCTGGGAAGCTTTCCAGCATCATCTTTGAAAATGTGAGCTCAATGCTTTGCTGAGTTTGCTTTGGTGGAAGAATGCTAATAGCAATGCTGAAGATGTGCTCTGATCGCACCCTAAAGAGTAGGAAGGTGCACAGAAGAGCTTAGTTTCTTTTTCCTCTGTCATCAAGATAATTTCTAATGTGATCTACACAGAATGAATCTCAAACTGGTTCTATATGGTTCTGTGAGCTGGTCCCAGACGTGCAGCTTCGGTCGCTCCCTTTTCTACTACTTGTTCCCTTAGTCTGACATCTGCATAAAATATGTTCCATGGTTTCCCATCTCAGGCTGCAGATAATTGCCTGCAGCTGCCAGCAGTGAGTGGACACGGTCCCTCTGCTGTATTGGCCAAAGCCTGAGCTTCAGCAATAAGGATTTCAGGAATTTCTTCTGACTGTTCCTACGAGGTGTCATCGCAGCTGGGTGGTAACTCCTGACGCCTCCTTCCTCGCCAAGGCAAGAAAAATGTGCTGCAGAATGTGCTGATTTGCAAAAAAAAAAAAAAAGGTTTCACAGGGAGGGTTTGATTTTAGCCAAGTTCCAGCTGTTTTAAATGGGCAGAAAAGGGATTTTTCAGCATATCAGCAACGTCTTGGAAATGGAAATGTCACATCCTCCAGCGTTTTCTTAGGAGTCAGTTTTCCCCTTCCCCTGCTCATAACCCACTTGTGCCTTTGGTATTTACTGGAACTTAGGGGTTTAACAAGACTGCAGTAGTTGGAGACTTACTTTATAACGTCTCTCTATTTGCTTTCTCTTGGGCAGCTCTCTCCCAACATCATCATTTGCTTTCCAAGAGACAGTGAAAAGTGCAGAATGAAAGAGTAAGGTGGCCCTCCTCAGGTTGTATTTTGGAGAAGGCCTAAGGAAGAAGGTACCTGCATTACTATTTTGCTGACAGGACAACTGATCCACCATGGAGTGAAGGGTCTTAAAAGTAGTCCCCAGCAGCTGCATTTGAACTAGGTCTGGGTCTGCTGAGGCCCAGGCAGTGCCAGGCTGCTCCAAAGGGGTCTCAGCTGCATCCTCAGTGACTCAGTTTGTGGGGTCTCTCAGGCTGAGACTCCAAAAAGTCATTCCTCTCTCCTGAAAAATGTAGGGCAGCTATTTTTGCTTAGGTGCATGAAGATAGTTGGGTTTTTTCCACCTGTTTTTCACTTTTAGACTCATATTAAGGATTCTTAGTTATGTTTTGCAAAGGCATTCACCCTTCCAGCTCAACAACACAGAGGGAATACCATGTGTTATTCACTGTCTCTACTGACATTGCTAAATTTGCTGAAGCAATGTGTTTCAATATTTCCAAACAATTTTCCTGTGGAGCTTTCTCTTCCACAGAAAGGTTTTCTGTTTCCCCTTCATTAGAGATGAAAAGAAAATTGAAAATAATATGAAATTTTCCCAGGGGACAGAATTTCTTTTGCAATAGCTCCACTTCCAGCTAACATCAGGAGAAATACAAACAACTACAGTCAGTGTGCTTAATTTCAACCCTGCCTTTATGACTTATTCTTTACTGTTGCTGTCTGAAGAGCAATGACATCAACACACTTTACTCTCAGCTTGAACATACCCATTAAATCTGAGAGCTAGTGTGCTAGCAAGTAGGATTTGTTACCACCTATTTAATGCACTCAACAGGAGTGTGACCTTGGTTCTCTGTCACTGGTGAAAATGAAGTTGCTTCCTGGCCCAGCCCATCTGACTGCTGCTAAAGTATAATACCAAGCAGGTTCTTCTCTCTTTATGGGAGGTGACTTTGCCACCACTGTGGTGAAGAAGACATAAAGCTATCAACATTCCCCAACCTAGCAGCTGCCTAATGTCCTTGGCTAAAAATAATTATGTAGTGCTCTCTCCCTTACTCACTTGAAAATGTGACTTGCATACTGGTGCCAAGGGAGGAAAGACAGCAGCTCTGAAGGTTTCTCCTTAGGATCTGTACAAGACAACTTCGTATTTAAACACCCTCCCCTTCTCACTTTGTGTGAGCAGTAAAGCAGTGCAGGCTTCTCTGTGAATGGGAAGTGAAGACTTTAGAAGTCATCAGGTTTGCTTTCCTGACCCTGCACTTGGAGCTGCAATGGCAACTGCTTCCTTAGCCTTCCTGTGCTGTGTAGTTTAACCAGCATTTTAGAAAAAAAATCAGCTGTACCAGGACTTTCCAACCAATTTCAGACCCATTTGGCTGGATGGCAGCAACTGCCAGAGCAGTCAAGATCCAAGGCTTTCCAGGAATCCTCGTCCTGCCTGCATCCAGCACCAGGTACCCCAGGCTTTTGTGGCCTTTAAAAATGAAAAACTAATTGTGAACAAAATCACGTTTCCTGCAGTGTTTCTTGCTTCGTTTTGTGGTCACAACTGTGCTGCTGTGCCAGGTACAAGCCAGTTTCTGAGAAGATGCATTAGAGGAGCTCATCCAAGTAAGTTGAGAGGGAAAGGTGTTTGCTCCTGGTGCTTGGAAATGAGTTATATTGAGAGGCACAAGGGAAAAAATTGTATAAACTGGACAGGAGTGTTCAGGCTAGGGAGGAGAGAAAGTCCTGATGGAGAGAAATAGAATAGCAAGCAGAAGAAATCCAAACTACTCTCAAGAGTTTGGGTTTCTCAAGTGATGGATTTCCTATCAGTTTTTGGAGGGAATTAGGAAATGTGAGGCTTGTAGTGGTAGGGGGTTAAGTTTAGAAACTCAGCAGGTGTCTTCACTTCCCTTGCATTCATGAGCTCTGTAGGCAGACTTCCCTAGCAAACCCATCTCTTCCACCCTTTGTTTAGTTGGAGCTAATAGCATAATTTCTCTTTTCAAAAGATTTTAAATGTATTTTACTTTAAAAATTATTTCATTTACTCAACTGGAAGGGCAGTACTTCCCCATTCTTCAAGGCAGACACAATTATGGCGTGCAAGTAGTACCTGAAGAACTGCTGTGCCACAGCAGGACCCAGTGTGCTGGCTTCATTCTCCAGACCCTTGGTCTGGAGCTCCTACATCTTTCCCTGGGAAACTACAAAAAAGACTGTAAAAACCCAGAATTATCTTAGCCATTCATATAAATGGTCTAAATAAATAGGAAGGTGTTCATCAGGGACAGGGCATCTCAGCAGGAAGAGCCACCTTCATAAACATAGGATAGGAAACCACAGATGAGTCCATCATAGAAGGACTGGGGCACTGAGTATCACAAGTCAAATGCAAGCCACCATAGGCTGCAAAGCTTCTGCTGTTTTGCTGTTGCTAAACAGCAAATGCCACACTGAGATATAGTGACATGGGTTTTGTGTGCATTCTGCAGCAAATGATCTGGGGAGGAGCATGGTGTCCAGCCTGGAGCACAGGAGTAATGCAGAAAGCCTGGAGGTGAGCAACCAGGGTCATCAGATGTCTTGGAAACATGATTAAGGAGAGGAGATTGTTTAAGCTAAAGAAAAGAATCGCTGGGGGACAGAACAAGACCAGGAAGTACAGGAAAGCCCAAGCAAAGAGCCTGAGTTAACCTGATCTTGAGGACATAGAATCATAGAATGGGTTGGGTTGGAAGGGACCTTGAAAGGTCATCTACTCTGACCCTCATGTCCAAGTTCCATGGTGAACAGGAATGGATGTGGCTTCAGTTGCAATATAAGAGATTCAGATCAGTCATTTGGAAGAAGCTTTAGAAAATGCACACATGTAGGATAGAGAAGCACAGGTTGTTGTAAGGGGGTGGATGAAGGTCCATTGCTGGAGGGCTGTATGGGCTGTGCAGAGGGACATTGTTCAGGTGATGTAGGAGGTGGTGCTGCTGCTGGAGCCAGCGATGAAACTAGGTGATGCCTTTCAGTCTTTCTGGCTCTATTTGTGGAGGAGTCTGGGGTGAGGTATGGCAGCAAGAGATACATTAATCTCTTCCCATCTTAGTTTGATCCCTGTTCTGTTCAAACCAGCAACTTCTTGTACTACCCTTTGAAAGTAACCAGCCATGAGTCACAGGAAAGTAGGAATGGCTGAGATTTTTTGTTTTTCAGTGTCTTATGGTAGTAAGAATTTATTCTTTTAAAAGAAAAACAGCTTTTTGTTTGTTTGGCAGGAAAAACCCTGAATTGACTCCTGCAGACAAACCCAAACATAGCATTCAGCAGCTTCAGTTGGACAAACAGAGCAATCTTCAGCATAAAAGAGTAACAACAAGGATTTTTAATAAATGTAGTCTTGGCAGGGACAAATTATAGAAGATGAAGTGTGCAGATTAACAGTTTAGTGCCTGCATCCAAGGAAGTAGGAAAGGGAAAAAGGTACAGCAAGTACAGGCACATTAGTTTGATCTAATTAGTATTGTTAAGAACATCAAGGTAAAAGAAAAATGAGAAATACATGTCATTGATTTATAAATGTAAGACTGTGAAGATAAACCTGCTAGTTTACTTTATTAAGGTACAGATTGTTTTCTGACTGGGTTTTAGTGAAGTGTAAAACCCAGTAGTACATGGAAAATTGCTGGCTGAGCTGGAGAAGGTGAAGGGCAATACAGCCATGGCATGCTGTGTGTTACCCAAAAAGCAGACAGTTTATGCTGAAAGGAAGATGCTCAGGCAGCATGGGAGCAGCTGGTGGGGTTCCTCAGTCAGTCTTGGGGCCCATCTTATTAAATACCTCTGTAAAGTGTTTGGTACCAAAAGCCAGAGCAGACTATGGGAGCATGTTGGGAGTCTGGGCGAGAGGCAGCGGGAGCATCTTCCAGGGGGAGCTAGCTGAGCTGGGTAGTCATGAGCTGTGGAAATGCACCCTGACAGCCTGAAAGGGTGAAAAGAGCTGTGTGCTGTCGAGGTGTATCCTCTCTGGAGAGAGGTTTCAATGCCTTTGTACGAGTGCTGGTTCAGCTTCTGCTTTGTCCTTGGGCTCACCGCCGTCATTCAGTGCCATGGGTAACTGCACTGGTTGTGTGCAGAGTCACCACTGCCCTCTGCCAAAGTGGTGAAAGCAAGAAGAATGACAGCAGAGAAAAAAAAAGTATCAAATGTCAAATACTTGACTTCTGGTTTCAAAATTTTCTAAAACAAAAATACATTTGCTGGAAAAATCATTAGTTGGACCAAAAAAAAATTACTGAAATTACATTTTCCAGATGATTCTTTTAACTAGAATTTTCTCACCTCCTCAAAGAATGAGGAAACTTAGCACCTCTTCCCAGCTGCCTTAATATCAGTGAGGAAACTTGTTTCCTCAGACCAGCTCGTGAACCAGATTTGGAAATGATTCCCTTTATATTTGTGATTTATGGACTGAACATGGGTATTTGAAATGTGAGCTGCACTGCTTAAGTGTAGCCTCTTATATGAGTCACAGGGTCCTTGATTGGAGGAATGAGCAAACATCTTTTAAGTATAGGCACTTGATTGTGCAAATTTCAGTGCTTATTTTTCCTTGGTGCTGATAAACACATGCTTGTCATTGGCTTTGGCAAACATTTCTTTGCCCCCCAAAATAATTTCTTCAGCACTGAAAGAAAATGAGATATAGATTTAGCTAATACAAAATCCTTTAAACATGTAATAGCCACTGAAAAATGTTTATATCATCCCCTCAGTACCAAAGTTAAGTAAAATAACACTGTTTCACTTGTGAGATACATTTGGGTGGCAGCATTGTATGTGTCCTTTGGAAAATTTATTAGGTGAAATCAGAACCAACTCCAGGAAAGGCTGATTCAATTGCTTTCTTAGCTCTGCTGTAAGTTGGAGGCTCGGCCTTTGGTTTTTTGCTTTGGGGTTTTTTTCTTCCCATTTCTTGTATGTTTAGGTTTCTCCTGGGTGTTAGTGTGGCTGCAGTTCTAATTCTCAACTCAGAACAAGAGTGGGTGTTGCAGCTCCAATATAGCTGCTCCAATGCCACATCTTCTGCCGGTCTCTGGGACTCATCCCGGATGCAGCATTAATGGGGAATCTCAAGGTCCACACAAGATTACTGTGTGAGGAGACTGGTGGTTTTATCGTTGGTGGTACACTGATTGTTGCAATAATTTTTCATAAAAGTTTGTTTATTGAGGTTGGGAAAAAATATTTTCTCCTTCCTGAAGATCTCATTAAGGCATTGAGCTACAGCAGGTTCAGAAGAGCCTTCTCTGAAGTACCTTTTCATTGGATTTAAAGCTCTGTTTCTTAAATACAAAGCACAACATATGTGATCTTCCTTCTGCTAAGCAGCAAAGGCTGCTGCTGCTGTCAGACAGAGTCAATGAGCTGCCTGGATTGAAAAATTATCTCAGTTTTTCACTCTGCAAAGGTCAGTACAGTTGCAACAGTCCAGAATACCTGACCTACTTGATCCCTGAAGTTGCAGGTATTTTTTACATGGTACAAAGGTGAGTTGTTCTATTTGGATAGTGACTTCATGGGTACAATACACTCATTTTCTACCTGAGTAGAGATTCCACCAAACTATTTCCCAATTGAAGTGAATTTTCTAAATTCATCTTGGTGGCATAAATATTTCCCAAATTCCTTGGTCTATGTGTTGGTTTAAATTATTAAAGAAGCTGTCCTTTCAAATCCTGCTGCCAAGCCAGCCACAATCCCTTGAACCACAAACATAATAAAAGGCAAATTCTTTCCAACAACACAATACTGTTTATTGAGTAGATTCCAGTCACTGGCCAAAGGAATGACAGATTAAGTAAGAAAAAAAGGAAAGAAATAATAGGGTTGGAAATTCAAAACTGAGCATGGATAAACAGGAAGGGATCGTGACAGTCCTTTGAGCATGCAGATAACACACATTTAGGAAGAAAAAAATTGAGAATGTTTTGGAAAACATCTGGAAGGAGCAGTGCCAGATGGTTGTTTCCCTTTTCATTGGACTAGTATTTTCTCATAAAAATATGAAGATCCAATTTTCATACTTGACAATATTTACAGAAAAATAAGGCTTAAAATAGGGTTCTGTGCATGCTTAAAATAAGCTTAATATTCTGTGCTTTGCTGACTAAATCTAAATGGATTGAGACTTTGAAGTGCTGGGAACACCTAACTCCTATCCCAGTTGTTGGCATCTGAGAATGCTACACCCCTACTATAGAAAGGATTTTATTTAGAAGAGCAAAGTCCAGACAGCCAGATTAGAAAATTTTAGTTTATGTTCCTACCACAGAAAAATATTGCTGAGCATTGACTGGAACCAGCTCTCTTAGTTTCTGCTCGTTGCTAGCGGTGCTGTGAAAGGTTTGTTGCTTGAGAGATTTGGGACCCTGTCCAATATTACAGAGCAGGGAGAAGCTCAAAGAAATAAAAGGGGCCAAAGAAGAGAAAGAGTGTACAACAATTGGCTTGTGCTGAATATTTTTTAATTAAATGTTTTCAACTGCAAACATACACTTTCCCCATCAACCATTCTGATAAGCAGAGAACAAACTACATTTTTTAAATACCTCCCCAGATTTTTGTTACATGGCTTTGGGGTAACATTGTTTTCTACACTTACAATGGAACATATCCATTTTATATAACCTTGAAGAGCTACAATTAGCAATGAATGGGTTTCATGCCAAATGTTTGGGTTTTCTTTCACAAATCAGTGGTCTTAAACTTAGGTCTGCAAGACATGCCAGTGAAGCAGGGTTGAACTGTGGGCATTTTTTCATTTCATTGTATGCAAGATTGGGAAGAACTTCCATGCAGTTTGATAATTCAAATGCTGGGGTTTGAGTGGGACTAATCATTGATGTTATTTTTCAATGGGGCAAAAACATGATTTCTGAGGAATTTGGAGAAGTTCTGCCAATTTCCACTTGGGGCCTATCCTCTGGAGGGTATCTTGAGGATGCTCCAATTCAGCATCACCAAGTGATGTTCCCACACCGTTGGACATCACCTTTGCACCACAAAATGCTTCCACATTTCAGGGACCCCCCAGGTGCAACACCACTTGCTGAGAGCCTTGTATTTGAGGGTCTGAGGAAAGGATGTGACATATAATAATAGAACTTTTTAGGGTCTTTCTTAGGATTTTACTGGACTTTAATTAATAAAGTCTTTATTTTATAATTTAATTTTACTTTAACTTTAATTTAACTTTAATTAATAAAATTCATCAGCATTTTGCTAGCATAATCTAAGTAATGCATTCATTCATGCAAACATACATGTGTACAACATTGCGAAGACCTGGTGCAATTGTTTTGTGATGTGCAGAGGTTCTGGTGGTCATTAGGTTATGTTGCATGAGCTATACTAGCAACAGCACAGCCAGCTAGTTGAGAAGAGATTATTCCTTCTGTTCAAGCACAGGAGCACACTGAGCAACCCGAGCTAGCTTTGAAATACCCCTGCTGTGAGCAGAGGTTGGACTGAAGACATTGAGAGGTCCCATCCAACCTGAATTTTTCTGTGATTCTGGGACTTCTAAGACTCTGCTCTATCACCTCTTACTCTGCTGTGCTGCTACCTACTCTTCCTTACCACTTCCTCCTGTTATCCCATTATAAACATAAAGGTAATTAGGGCTATTTTAAAAGCTGGCTGCTGGCCTTCAAGGCACTTCTGCACCAGCAAAGGGCTTGAGTTTCTTCTCAAGCACAGCTGGGTGTCTTGTTGCTCTTCTAAGTCTCTTCTCTCTTTCTGGATCAAAGACTGAATTAATGAATTAAATATATATATATTTCTGCAGGTCAGCCTGAGAAGAAATTTTGAGTTTCCTCAGGAAAACAAAAAATAAACAAAACTTTGTTTTTATTAAATCCCAGGTGTTCGTTTCTCTCCCTGCCAGTTCCTTTCACTTCACTTTGGAAACTATTTACTATATTTATGAAGTCAGCTTTGGCAAAAGACACTGTTTGAACATAAACAAATTGCAGTGCAGGTTTGCCACAACCACTGTGCAGTAAGTGCAGGCCTTTGCAACAAAAACTTTTGTATTAGCTACAATTATTGGCTGAATTTGGCAGAAACTTCCAGCCATTAAGGTCAATCAGATCTGAGCTTTCCAATAAATGAGTCCCAAATTCTCCCCTGGCAGTGTAGCTGGGAGATCCCTTATCCCATATTTGCACCTACAAACTCCATTTTTTAGCAGGATAAAGCAGAGATTTGCACTGGTGAAGCTGGTGCCTGTTTCAAGGAGGAAAATGCTGGCGTGGGGTGTTTTACCCTATTTGATAGGAGGGAAAAGCTGGACTGGAGCTAAGGAGAAATGTGAAGGTGCATTGATGAGTTTTCTGTGAGCAGATTTGACTGGGCAACTGAAATAGGGACAACCACCCGTCGTCCCCAGCACTAACATGTTCAAGACCTGTGTGGATGTCACTTTGCATGTCTTTCTCCCTCTCTTCCCCACACTCAGAGGTGAGTAGCCGTTGCCTCTCGGAGCTGGCTCTCTGCCGGTAGCACTTGGTGCGGATGGGTGGTGATAACTGGATGAGGGAAGGGGGTGACAGAAGGGCTGATGTTTGCTCACGGGCTGTGTTACTGCTCAAGGGGGGGAAACCCGATTAACGCTTGAGAAATCGTCATTTCTCTGGAGGAAAAGGTGTTGGGCCATGAATCTGCTCTCTCTGAGGGTTACTCCAGTTGTGCAGTCGTGGGACCCACCTCACACCAGCTGGTTTGGGTCAAGGAAAAGGGACGAGAGCAAGTCTTTGGGGCTGCCACGTCTCTCCTGCTGAGGGTCGACCTGTCTGTTTCCTGGTTTAATTTCCATGAGCACTGTGCACTTCTCCTGCTGTTCTGCTTATTATGGGGTTGGTACAATGTTTTAGCAAGGCAGGAGAGAAAAAAGAAGCACCTTTACCTGTCTCAGCTAGTAGCTGCTTGCATGAGGGGGACTAAGTGGGTGTGCTGGACCCCAAAAGTGCTGCGTATGAGATGGTTCAATGCAGACTGTCCTTTCACCATCAAGCACTGACTTTGCATTCCTCAGGCCTTGACTAGCTCAGGAGTAACTCCCTGTGGAAAATGCTGTGATATGAGGACGAGGTGCGGTGTGTGATGTGGGGTGGGTATTCCCAGAGAGCCTGGCCCCAGCAGAAGCACTGCAGTGCGGATGTGAGTGCTGCAGATGATACGGAAACAGAAGCAGGATCTCCAGATAGACAGAAAATGAGAAAGTGGTGAGAGAGATGTTAGTGAGATGTAGAGGCAGTTGAGACCAGGCAGGAGCAAGCAGTGCAGTACGGAGGAGCCATCTGTCCATCCATCCTGGGCAGCACCGCGTTCTGTGGAGGTGTTATCCTGGCCTTGTGAGCTGAGCTTCTGCAGTTATTTTGTCTGGACAAAATAAGCCTCTCAGCAGGACTGAGTAGCTGAGGGTTAATACTGTGCTGCTGTGGTGATGGTTTGTGTTCTTGGGCAATGCAGATATGCCCAAGGGCAAGCTGGACATTTTCCACCATCCAGTTTGCAAAGGGTGAATGGATTTAAGAAGACAGCTTACTTGTGATGGTAACTGGTCTGTAGTAGGTTTGGGAAATAAGAGGACACTCATCAGAAGGTCCCAGTAGAGAGGACTGTGTGGAGCTTGGAGGTCAAGTGGAGGATGGGAGCCACACACAGAGGTTTGTAGGACAGAGGGATGAAGGTATTGCCAGAAACCTCTACTGTGCTTTGCTGATGGTTTATAGAAGCCACAAGGTATAGCATTTCATTCTTGAGTGCAGTTTTCCAGAAGTCAAGCTGTGCTCCTGAGCCTTAATTTCCTAAGTAACCTAACACAGTCTGTTCCAAACATAATCTGCTGTGCCATTTTTCTGCACAAAATAGAGTATTTTCTAATGGCAGAAACTCCAGCAACCCTTAATTGGGTGGGGTGGAAGAAAACACTTATTTGTATCCTGAACAAAATATGAAGCCTATTGTTAAGCCCTAAATGTGTTTTGAAAAGAGGTTTAAATAAAGCAGAAATATTTACCACAGATATTTACCACCTCTTTTTGCACAAAACTGCAGCTCTCATTCCCTTCAAAAATTTCTGCTGGAGTTCCTCCAGTAAGACCAGTAACATCCATAACATCTCTGCCACCCGTGCATGGGCTGAGCCTTGCTGTTAAGTACTAAGGGTGACATGTGGGTTGTCAGACCCAGACCCTTGGCCCCCATAAGCCAGCGGAGCTCCACTGAGGTCTCTTCTCTGGTTCTTTGAGTTCAGGAGGGCCATGGATTAGCAAAGGCCTGTTCCAAAAGTTTTCTCTGCCCCCAGCCTATCCTTGGGAAGGGTAAATCTGATTCCTCATGATTTGCATAGTGCTGACTTTTCCCTACTACATTCCTATCTCAATTTTTCCAAGGAGATATTTAGCCATTGCTTAGATTTTTGGTCCCCCCTTTCTGTTTTCTTTGGATTGCATGCATGGAAAATTGGGTACACAATATACTAAATGCTTTTATTAATTTCACACTCTTTATGAGCTACTCTGTCTCCTGACCTGTCGCAGCAGCAGATTAAGCTGGAGTTGACCTTTCTCTAATCTGCAAATTGAGACATTTGTTATCTATATCCCTTAGTTATGAAACTGGGATTATTCCAGCAAGGTTAAAATCTGAAGGCCATCAACTGCTCTGGCTGAGCTCCTCACCAGCTGGGAGCAGGAATACATTTCCCCCTACTGTAAAATTAGCTGGGTGCATTGTGGGAGAGTGTTTACCATCTCTTTTAAATGCTACACTTAAAGCTGGGATGTTCTTTGTTTATGTTCTGAGGAGGAAAATAAAGCCCCTGGCATCAAGCTCCGTTACAGCAGGAGTTAATATGTGGTTTTGTATCCAGGCCATTTCCAAGGAGATGTGATGTTTGCAGGTCATCCTTAGCATCCGAGCTTGTCCTACTTGCAAGCAACCTTGCAATTCTGCCTCTGCTGGGGACTGTCACTTCATCAGATTCATTTTTTTTCTCCATCTCTCTCCTGAGCATCAGCTGGAGATCCCTTCATATGCCCCCATAACTCCCTGCATAGGAATGGAGTCGCAGGGTCCCCATTGGTGCCTTCCTGCCGGCTGGTGAAGCCCCAGTGTCAGACAGGCCTCTTCCCCACCAGCCCGTCGCAGCCGGCCCCTCTGACACCACGACAGCATGTCTGAGATGCCTCCCTCTTCTTCTCTTTTCCATCTGTCTCTTGGGGAAAAGCACAAAGAGCATCCTTATCTGCTGTGACAGGAAGGGTTATGCAGAGGAGAGCTCCTCCCGGAAAGCAGATGGGACAAATAGAGAGTGGACAGGGAGATGTGCTAAACAAATCTGGACCAGCCAGTGCATCGGGCAGGTGGGAGGGAGGACACGTGTGCCAGGAATGAAAAGGTAACCACCATCCACAGACCTGATTTTTGGCTGTCATAAACCAGTAAAGCTCCTCTGCAGGAAATCGGGGAACTTGGGGACATTGTTGTCCATGTCATATTTACTGCTGTGTCTAGTGAATGATGAAACCCCTCCTGTACAATGCTGTTTCCCGTATGGGAGTGGCTTCAGGTGAATACAGGTGCTGTTGAGGAGGATGTCAGGATTTCCTCTGCAACTGTGGACACGGTGTGTGACACCTCTCTGGCCCATTGAGTGGGCACCTGGGGCTCAAGAAATAACTAACTAGATAAAAAAACAGATATATGAGAGAAAATAAATGGCCCTTGAGGCCTGTGAGGAAGTTTCAGAGGTATTTTTGCTGTTTTCTTTGATCTGTTCAAAAGAGGAATTGACTGTTGTTTCTGTGCTTAGAAAAACTGTGGAGAGGAGCCTCCTCCAAAAGATACTGAACTGTGCAAGGGGGGCTCACGCTGGGATGCTGAAATTGAGGGCAAAACCCTACGCTGGCAGGCAGAGCTGCAGTCCCAGAGAAAGGTGATTTTCCTGATGCTTCCCACTGCTCCTGCTCTTATGTGAAGCCAAGGAGAGTCCCAGGTTGGTACCTGGCAATACCTCATCATATACATAGGGTCACTGCCCTGGCAATCTCCACCGACATCAGAAAGCATCTCTGTAAATACAGCAAGGGAATGTTTTCCCTGCCCATAATGGGGAAAGCTCCTGCAGGTGTTTGAAAAACACATTATATTTGCCATAACTTTTTGTTGACATTTTCAACAACGTTTTTCATGTTGTTTGCTCCCAGAAGCCCAAATCTCCAGGTATTTGTTGCTCAGAAAATGTAAGCTCTTTGATCTAAGGTTGTTGAAAGCACACAGAGACACAGTGCAGAGAGAGGAAAGGGGGTCAGAAACTCCTGTAGAGAAGGGGGACAGTCTACCCAGTCCATGCTGTCAAATTGCAACTTTTTTGTGTTTGGAAGGAAAAAGAAAATGCCAATAAACAAAAAGTCCAATCTGGAATGGCTTCTTTTATTTTCTATGTTTTTAGGTGCTTATCTCCATCCCTGTTAGACTGTGAGCACCTGATAACAACCATTATGTGTCTGACTGCGTCTCCATCACTGATTTAAAAGTAGGATGCCCTGACTTTCTCTGGAGCCAAAGGGTTATAGCAGCCTATAGAAACCCCTCAGCCTTCTGTTTTGTGTCACTCTTTATTAGCCAGGCATCTTAAGGCAGACAGGGAAACCCTTCTGGGATGCTGCTATTTTTGTATTCCTCTGCATTTGAAACACTTGCATTGCAGTTCACCTTTTAAAGGACAAAAATGCTGATGAGCTTGAGATAAGGCTGGCCCTTGGCCACCCTCAGGAGCCCTGTCTGGTGTCAATCATGAAAGTCTTGCAAGAAGGACTAACGTGGGCAAGGGCTGCTGGTCTCTGTGCAGATGGATCTGGTCCCCTTCCCCTTGCAGAGCCCAGACCTGGGCATAGGCGCCTGCTTGTGTAGATGAGCCTGTTTTATTCCCTGTGCATGGCTCCCCTTAAGGTTGATGGGAAGTTTTTAAGGAAATTTTTAAAATACATTTTAAAATGGAGACAGTTTTAGATCAACTGGTTTTGATTGCCTTTTGGGCTGGTTTCCTGCCATTCAGTGTAAAGGGGTGTAGATAGGAAGGGATTTGTTCCTGAGCAGTTGTAATCCTGCTAACTGTAAAACATGCCCATTGTCGAGTTTGCTGGGTGGGGGGATGGTGGAGAGTTACAAACAAAAAAACAGAACAGCTGATGGTGAAACAAAGGGAGGAGGTTTTTTTCCACTCTTTTCAATTGAAAAAGTCTTTTTCCAGCAGCAGTTCCTCTGCAACTTGCGAGGAGCTGAACAGCTGTAATAAAAGAGTGGAAACAAGTCTTATAATTGTGGTTTTGCCCTCATTGTGTCTTTTGACCGTCATTCTTCTTGTGGTGGGAGTTTCACTGCAGCTCAGGGGACTGAGCAGCAGGGCTGGGCTTTCCTCCTCCAGCCACTCCATTGCACGCTGCATCTTTACAGGTGGCAGACCCCGACCACTGACTTTGTATGGGCTGGGGGTATCCAGAGATGCTCGAGATGTTTAACCAACAGCTTTTCTAGACAGCTGAGCACACCAGGCACTTTGTTCACATCTCTAGTGGCACACACCATCAACTGCTGCACTGAGAGATGGAAAGGGAAGGCTCCATGGGTCAAACATGACACAGCCCCCCTTGCCTTCCCCAGCTCACGATAAAATTTCCTGAACTGTTCAGAGATGGTGAATGGTCAGTAGCAGGCACAAGCACGCAGGCTTTATCCTGTTTGTGCTGCACAGGGTACTTTCTGCTGCTGAGAGAGCATCCTCCATGGGCAGTGGTGCAGGGAAGTGAAGCCTCCATTTAGCCGTCAGGATGGATCAGCCCAGCAGACTTGCCTGCCTCAGCGAGATGCAGGGATGACCTCTGTGTCTGCAGCTTGTGCAATATTTATGCAGCTTGATGTGGTAAACAGCATGGTTTTTACTCTTTGTTAGGTGGATGAGTGCCCCTCAGCCTCTCAGCCATCCCAGCCCAGTCCCTCCAGACAGTTCTGTGGCTGCCTGAAGAGAGATTATGAAGCATCATTTCCACAGTCCTGTGCATATCAAGTAGGTTGCAGAGAGCTCGTACACAAATAAATGCTAGTTTGGAAACATTCAAGTTAGGAATGTTGGGCTTTGATCAAACCTGAAGGGGGAAAAAAAGATACAAAGATTAGGTGAAACTGCAACAAACCTGTTTAATAACCACCAAGGAAGGAGGCATCCATGGGGAAGTGTGATAGCCCTGCCCTTAAGCAGAGAAAATACCTGAGAAAAGAGGGAAGGATGGCAATGAGGACAAAAACTGAGGCCTTTGCCTTCCTTGCAGCAGCCCAGGGTGGGCTCAGGGCTCGGGTGTCCCCTAGGAGCTCAGGCCACTACAGCCCCTACCCTGCTGTCTGCCATGCAGGGAGGATGAGGAGAAGAAGAAAAGGGGGAAAGATAAAGAAATCTCCAAGGACTTCCTTAGAACATAGGGAGGTGTGAGGGTGCCCTTCTCCCAGGGGGTGTCCCCAAAAGGTGTCATTTCCCCAATGCAACACACCTCTTCCTCTTCCCCATCGCCGTGCTGCACTGAGACTTCAGTTACATGCTAATGCTCAGTCCCAGGCTGCTTTCTGCGTTGGTGTCAGCAGGAAATTAATCTCTGCCCCGTGCCAAATGTGGATGTGTGGGAGAGCCCCTGCCTTCGCTCACTGGGCAGGGACTGAACTGCTAATTAGGAGCCCAGGCTGAGGCTGTCAGGATCACCCTGAAGGGGATTTGGAGACATGCCTTGCATTCAATCTGGTTCTATTAAAGCAGTGGAAATACCTGAGCCTAAGACAAGATACCTGTCTGAATCTTAATCTTGGAGCTGGGTGTCTGTGTTGCCTCTCCACCTCTTTCAAGACTGCCCTTTGTGCCACTCCAGCATCTTGCATGCTGCACCAAGCGTGTTTAAAGCCAGCTTTCACCCATGGAGAAACTCTGGAGGATATTTGGTGGTGGGTAACGTGATGCAGAGACCACGTCCCTCCAAATGATGCCCTTAATATTGCACTCTTAAGGTGAGTGCAAGGAAGCATGCTGGATTTTTACTCCTGTTTATTGGTATTCACCCATAAAAGAAGAGCAACTATGGGCCACAAACCAGCCACACACATGCATTTTCCCATTTTTTGCACTGTGTTTTCACCTGGCAGCCATAATGGAGAGAATGTTGATACAATAGCAAATTGTTGGGATGTATTGAGTCCCAAACCTGCTTGGTAGTGACTTTCTCTGGCAGAGGGAAGAACCCCTCATCAGGAGCACATGGAGAAATGTTGAAGGGCTCCTCTCCATCGAGCAGGGCCCTTCAAACCAGAACCCTTATGTAATTATGTGGGTTTTTTTGACTCCAGATCCTAAGAAACTCTCTCTTGAATAGTATGTTTCTCGCTAGTTCGTTCATCTGTGAATTTCCCTGGCAGGTAGCGTATAAATAGCTCGGAGGCACAAGTGATCCACGAGTTCTTTTCAGAAGACAGTATTGAGTCATTTTAAAGCCTCCTACTGTAGCTCCTTTAAAGATGAACTCATTATTTTAAGTGTAAGACTTCTGTGAGAGAACAAATGAGAAAATCCTGGTTTAAGTTGTCCTTCCAACAATTAACTTGTTTAAAAACCAATAAAGAATAAAATTGCAAGTGAGCTGGCCAGTGAAGTGAGCAGGTGACATCTGACCACCCCTGCCACGAGTTGTTCCTTCATTGCTGAGAGCCTCTACTGCTTTCTAGAGCCAGGAATAGAAAACAGCGTTCCTTATTCCCAGGAGCCCTTTGCCATGTAGGGCAGAGCAATCCAGCTGGATCCCTCCAGCCATCCTTGCTGCCTGACCCCAGACACCATTTGGCTTTCAGTAATTAGGGCAGAATTAGGGCAAGATCCCTTAGGGATGGAGGCTGCTGGAGCAGGTCTTGCACAGAGGGCAGAGCTCAGCTATATATTGAGCTGAGCCTCTTTTCCCACCTGGAAATTTTGTCCAGAGGGAATTAGGGGATTTGATACACTTGTATGGGCCTGGCATCCTGGCAGGTTATAGCTACAGCTCTGACATTGCCCCTGGCTACCTGGAAATATCAGATATGTCCACAGCGTGTATGCAGACAAACACCTGCTGTTGGTCCACTGGGTATCCAAAGCTCCCACTGACAGAGCCTTAAAAACTAAAGCAAGTAGGAAAACCAAGAGGAGATAATTTCTTTAGTGCCACTGCCTGTGGAGTGCAGTGTTAGTTGCCTAAGGAACAATACAATGTGGCTGTACATGAGATGTTAACACATTTTAATCAAACAGTAAGAAACTTCCTAAACAGTCAAAGCCATAGTGACCTGCTGTGGAAACCACCCAAGGTGCTTCTTCCCTTGTGCAAAATATCCCCACACTGTTCATGTGTAGTTAAGGGCTGGTTTTATATGGATGTAGCTCAGCAGTACTCAAGTGGTGGGTCAAGATTCCCTTCCCCATTAATTCAGACATCCTCTTTTTTAATTGAGGAGTGGTGGCTCTGAGATCCTATGTAAGTCTGAAGTGGGGCATGTGATCAGATTCAGCCTGTGAAGGGAGTTTTAATAGGATACCTGGGTGGAATTTTCCATTCTTTTGTCATCAAAACATGCCTGACTGCCCTGCCCAGAGCAGCTATCTCCTTTGCTAGATGCATTGTGCACATGTACATTGAATTACTACTGTGTCTTCAGTCCATCCTCCTGCAATGTGACATCCAAATTCTACCCTCGGCATGAAGTGCAGTAGTGGCCCGTCCCTCTGGGGGGTCAAAGGGACATATGCAAATCCCATAAACCATAAACATCTGTAACTTCTCTTAAAGCTCAAGGTGAAAATTAAAAATAGCCATTTGATATCTGAGACTTCTGATGCATCTTTATCATGTGGTTCTGCTGACACAAGCCACGTGGGTCACACATGCCATCAAGACTCTGCAGCTTCCCATTGCACTTTTAGGGGTCCTTCTTGGGGCACTCCTGACACTGCTCTTTCCCTGCCACATCTGCTCTGAGCCACGGGCCACAGAGCAGCAAGATGCAAAGTTAGTGCCCACAGAGATGCAGTTTGCCTGGGAATTGTGGGCTGGGACGGACACCGTAAATGGGAATAATCTGCTGAAGATAAGATGCCCTGTGCTGTGTTACAGATGAACAGTGACATGCTAAAGCCTGTAGCCTTAATGGCTGCTGATGTTATGAAAATGTAAAATATCACAGTTAAAAAAAGAAATTTCTTCTTAAGACCCAAGTGAATAGGTTTGAATCCATCTATTACTGAAAAAGCTGTAAGAAATACGCTACGGCCAGCCTCCTACAGACAGCCTCATGCATCAGTGCATTGCTCCTTGGCTTGGGAGGTTACACAACTCAAACTCACAGTTACCTTCCTGGTGAGTTACCATATCTGGGAGAGCTGAAAATACATTGGGAATTGCCATGCATGGCCCTGGGCATTTGGGATACAGCAGAGATGAGATGGAGGTGCAGACACATGAGTGTGTGGCTTTCTCTGCTCACCACAGCAGCTTAATGTGAAGAGAGGGTTAAAAAAAGAAGGCAAAGCTAAAGATCAGTGGCATTTTATGGATGGAGGATTACTGGTGGAAGGAGATGGTTCTTCATGGATTTAAATCAGAAGAAAATCTTAGATCATTCAATGTGACATACTGCAGAACTCATGCTTAAAGATGTCATCTTATGGTACTATGGCAAGGTCAAACTCACTCTGCAGGTAATTACTTGGAAGTAAGCATGTGTTTCTGGGCATGTCTGTATTTGAAAGGAATGGGAAATGAAGGAGCCTTTTAATTTTCTCCTAGTGTTTGGTGTATTTGAAAGAAGAACTCCTCTTATTTTGTATGGTTCTTCGGCATTTTCATACTGATGATAATTCACACATGCTGCCTCTTCCCATAACAGGGGTGGAAGTATCAGGGCCAACTGAGTAAACAGAGAAATTAAGTAGAGTGCCCAAAGCCACACACCTCTCCCAAAACCAGGCCAACATCAGAGTTCACAGCCCTGTATTGTGTGCAGGCTGCCTGACCCCATCCCTCTCTTCTGCACCATGTGCAACAGTGAAAACACATGGAGACTTCTTTAGCAAGTCCTCTTCTGCTCTGTGGCTCAGAGCTGGAAGTGCTTTCACAGCACTTCTTTCACTCTTCTTTGACAATTTCTGTGTTTAAAAATAAAGTGGTTAGGACACTGGGATAAAGCAGCACTCACAAGTGTTGGATTAAGTTCTGATCAAGTGTTAGGTGGATCATCCAGACCCAAGTGCACCAATAGGAAAGTGATGCTTCTCTTCATTTTTACAAGGACATTCCTCAATAATAGGGGTATTTGTTACTCGTAAGATGCTGCTGGCTATTCTCATCACCAGCTGAAGGAGATGGCATCATGTGAGTTAATTGTTTAGTTCCACAGTGGCTAATGAGCAGTGTATATATTCCAAACTAACAGTTTGCCATAGCTCCACAGGAGAGAGTATTAAGTGTTCAGTGACAACATGCAAACAAAAAGGAGAATGGAGGGACAGCAAAAAGGCTCAGGTTTCTGGGTAATTTTTTCAGAACAAACAATATGATAGTAAAGGAGATCCTTATTAAAAATGTATGTATGCCATTTGGGAACTCAAATTCTCAGCTTTTCAAAAGTTCAAGCCTTTGACAGGTCCTATTGAGAACAGTGGGAGGACATCTGTGAAAGATGTGGCTCCTCAATGTCTGGTTAAAAGCGATCCAGCCTTTTTGTCTGGCACTGGTGTTACAGTTCCCTCCTAAGCAAATTTCTTGCTAACATGTTTTCATGCAACACAGCGCTTGATTCTTATGTCTAGCCCTCAGAAAACAATGAATCAGAGGTGAGCACACTCAGAAAATGTCTTATTATCATCATATTTAACTTATAACATCAATCAAGGTCAAGGCACCATTGAAATCAGCATTCTATGGACATAGCCATTTGAGGCATGACTCTTGTCTTTGCTCAGCATTCAGCTTGTAGGGGTATGTCACTATTGGGACTCCCAGGGTTTATGGAAGTTCAAATAATTAGTAATAATTACTGCCATGTGTGGATTGTGTGCAAGCACATGTGATTTCAGAGACTCAAGGTACCATTGCACCAGATGCCCACCAGAGCAGCAGATTACATTTTTAAGGGTGTTCCTCTTTGGAAGCTTATGGCTTGAAAGCCAGGCTTGCCCATTTGACAAGAACTATTTTTAACTTATTTTAAGCATCCAGTTACATATTCTAAGAACAGTGCCATGTGGAGCCAGGTGAAGCTTTCCTGTCCTATTGGCACTGTGTGAGACAATAAACCCACCTGCAATGCACAGCGGCCAAGCGTTGGGTGGGAAGTGGTTGTATCTCTTCACCTGGATCATGAACAGCTGTTGCTACTGCTCCACCTCTTCTTTTAGTGAGCACAACAGCACCTTTGAAGAGCTCTTGACATTCCCATCTTGTTTCTGTGGAGATGGGTAAGGCTTTCCAGGCTGATGTTTTTTAAAGGGTATCTCATTGCAATTGTTAAATCTAGATCATTAAAGGTGAGTTTCCTTGAGCCCTCAACACGGTGATCACAGGATGCTTGGGCTCTTGCTGGACAATGACAGCCATTGACTTAGAGTAGAAGGATAAACAAATCCATTGGGTGATTGATTTCTTTCTTTCTTTTAAACACACAAGTTGGGTGATTGGTTTCTTTCTTTTCAACATCCTTATAGTGACAAGGTTTAGTGTGTTAAATTCCCTTGGCGTTACTAACTTGCTTTTTCTTTCCCTATCCTTAAAAAAAACCCCAAGCAGATATAGCTAATGCTGTGCTGCATCCCACGCACTGGGGTTGCTCCTGCAGTCTGTTACTTTTTCAGATTCACACACACATTAGCATTTGCAAGCGCCACTATCGCTTTGCAGTAAACACTGCTCATGCCTCTCTCCTAAGAGGATCCAGATGTCTTTCTCTCAGGATGGGGCATGTATTTTTAGCTTTTCCTGCCTATTGCTGCATACATTGAACGTTCTTTGCCTTTGCGTGTAAGCCTTGGTCTGCACCGCAGGCACTACACTCTGCAGTGAGGACAGTGATGGGGAGTGCAAGATGTTTGTCTTCCAAAATATAAGGTTTATTTTCATTCTCCTGACTCCTTTAGGTCCCCACAGGCAGGTCTGTGCTGTAATTGCTGTTCCCACATACCTAACTCTGCCTCTGTCAGCCATGTGCTCTTCGATTGCACATGGTATGTGCAGGTACTTGGTGCCCTTTGGAATCTGAGCAAGAGAAGTTTATTTGTTCAGTAGCTGAGATGGAAAAAGGGGGGGAAAAAGGAGACTTTCAGCTTTTTTTTTTCAGCATAGGAAGGAACAAACTGGCTGAAGGAAGGAGTCAAACTCCTCTTGATGGGAAAGAAGTGTTAAGTGAATCCCAAGCACTGAAGACTGGTGGAATTCCCAGTGAGTGCAGTGATCACAGTATCATCTGTCAAGTTCTACTGCAAGTTCAGTGAGAGCTGGAAAAGGCTGTGTAGATTAGGAAAAGTGTTTACTCGTCCTTCCCCTTCACCCCAGTGTTTATAGCACTATTATTAACACCTCAAACTTGGCCATCAGGGTCATAAGGGTGTTGCAGCCATGATGGCCTAAGGATACAGGAAGCAGAACTGGTAAGGAGAGAGAACTTATAACAGCCCAGCTAATATTGGCAGGGAAAACAGACAACATTCTCAGGCACAAGTGCTTTTTCATGTCTCCTGTTTTCCAGGGGTCTGTCAACAGCATCGAGGGTATTCAGAGTGAGGATTTCTGTCTTCAAAACACAAAGTTCCTGCTTTAGCAAAAAAAAAAAGTGGGGTAAAGGACTATTTCTTCAAGCCCAGCAAAGGTTGAGAGTGATTCCTATAAGTGAGCAATTCTGTTGCATTCCTGGGGAGAAACCTTTTTCTTTTTTTTTTTCCTTTTCACATGGTTTCTCACATCAGGAGCCTAATCATGTTCAGATGGCTAGTGGGAGCAGACTCACAAGCAGCCTCTCCCAAGTTTTACTGTAGGAAGGAAAGGGGGGTTTTGGCAATCAGAAGGCTTTTCTTAATCCTGCCAGGAGAGATGTGTGGGAACTGTATCTTCCTTAGCCCCACTGGTGTGTCTTCATGGAGGCCTGAAGTTATCACAAAAGACTGGAAAGTCTAGTAAAATTGTAAAAGTGATAGCATTATAAAAAAGCCAGCTGAATGATGCCATTGTGCATAGTCTGATGTATACTTGAATGGGGTTAGAAATGAATGTTTATGAATGTACCAGCACAATGCCTGCCAAATGACAGACACAAGGAGAAGATCAGGGCAAAAGGTGCTCACAGAGTAGAGGCACTCAAGGACATTGGTTTCACATGAGACAACTGCAGAAAGGAAAAGAGAGAGAAAAATACATCCCTGATTACAGTGCTTGCTACATCCAACCCTCCATGGAAAGTTCTGTGGAGCTGTTAGGGTTGTACATGATCCAGTCACTGCATGGAAAAAGGCTTTTTAACCACCTGAATGCAAATGCCCTGCTATACACCCTGCTGTGTATGCCTTATGAGCTCTTCAGTCCATGCAGTATCAGAGGGGCATGTCTCACCCCTCCTGCATTGCTTCTCTTGGCCCTGAACCCCTACATGTCTCAGCACTCACCATAGGATCAGCCAAGCTACCAGTTTGTCTCCTGCCTGACTTGGACACTCTGCCTCATGTTCTCCTCTCTCCATAATTTCTTGCAACAGGGAAATCATCTACTGGAGCTTGGTATTTTGCTGGGTTTTTTTAAAGTTACATGGAGAGGAGAAACAAGAAGGTGATCTGATTTTTGATGAATGTTCATCCTTTTGTCTACTTTATAACCTTTACCTGCAGGAGAGGAGTTTTTGTAGGAGGAGACTGGGAGGACTACCATGTCCAGTGCTGGGTCTTTATCAAGGGGAGTTAGACTAACCTGTAACACAGCGAATTTTTATTTGCAAAATACTTTATTAGCATTACTCAGTGCCAGTGTTTTCCATTGTGCACAGGCAGTGACTCAGCTGGTCTCATGCATGTTGAAGATTAGTGGCTAAATGGGGATTGGATTTAGCATGTCCTGCTCTATGAGCTCTCAGCTGGTTAAGTGTGGTTTCCATAAGCTCACAACTTTAAAAAGCTTGTGCCCAAAGCTGGGTAGAGGATTCACATCTGATCTGTGGATTTTCAGTTTACAGATGGGGATGCTGTTGAGGTAGTGTGGCTTTGGGTGAAGATTTGTAAGAGGACAAGTGCCAAAACTAGGAAAAACAGAGAGCTGATGTTTTCAATGTATTGCTTGTGGGTGGAGCTGCTGACAGCCAAATACTTCAGCAGATATATTGATCCTCTTCCTGAGACCTGTCATCACATACTGAGCCAAAGCAGAGTGAGTTAACCTGCTGTGAAAGGCCTTCACCTACGTATCCCCCTATTGCACGTTACACCTCAGCGACGTACTCAGTCTAGACTCACAGCTTCCTGTCTTAAAATACAAAAGCTTTTGCCAGTGCATTTGAAATGCCAGAGTCAGGGCTCCATCCATCACCCTGAGTTTTCTTTGAACTGGCCCACACAGAATAAACTCCCCCCGTTTGCCTCCAATAGAGCCTCAGCTCTATTTGTGCCCTATTTGGAGGGCAGGCTCTGAGCCCCGCAGGAAGGACCTGAAAGCAGCAGGTAGCAAGGACAGGGCTCTGGGGTGGTCCTAGACATGCAAAGGCATGCTGCCTTCTGCACTTACCAGGAGATGCCACTTCTTTAATGCCTCAGGATTGACTAAAAAGCTCAGTATTTTCCCCTAAGAGTTACAGAGCATAGAAGTTTCAAAACTAAAATTGTGAAAATAAAAGAATCTCGGATCAGTTTGTTTTTCTTTCCTTTCATAAGTGCTGTTGAGGATTACTACATTTGGTTATGTAATAATTTCTCACAGCCTGAGCTTCTTAGCAGTTAATTAGTCAGGGATTTTGGGGAAAAGTTGTCTAAAAGTGTTGAATATTTGCTTACTCATCCAGAAATGTGCTCTATTTTCTTGTAGCTGCCATTTCCGAAAGCCCCAAGAGAAATTTCTTTTAAAAACTGGAAAAATCCATAACAGAATTTTTGGCTTTCATTTTCTCTGTCTTTATTCAGTGACCAAGGGCAGGGAGGGTATAAGAAGCTAACATGCAGTTGGCAAGGAGAACACCAGGTCTAGCGCCAACAGGTTACACAGAGCCTCTTCCACCCAGCCAAAGGGATTCAGGTATTTCTTCTTCTTGAACTACTTTTCCCTCTCTGTGTGTTACAGGCAAAACACTTGTGTAACCCTCAGCATGGCTCCAAAGGTGCTGGGAGCTGAGTAGCGTTAGAGTTCTGCTTCATTCAGTGCCTGAGATCAAAACCATCCAGGTTGTTAACACCAGTCTTGGAGCCAACAGCCTGCTCCAGCTGGGTAGTCAGAGCCTTTGAAAGCTGCTGTTTCCTAACAAGGTTTGTAAAACCTTTGACTGCTTCGGGATCTGCAGGTGAACTGTTGGATACAAAGGCTTGCTTACTTCTTAATGTCTCCTACCAAAACACTCCTCACAGGGAGAGGGAAAATCACTGGGATTCCTTGGCTCAGATGGGGAACCTAACAGAGAGCTGAAAATAGAGGACATGCCCTGAAAATATAGGTTATCTATAGATACATCTCTAAAAGCCTACCTGCATTGCTTCAGCCCAATATATACTCTGCTGAGATGTTCCCTATCCTTTGGAAGATATCTTCAAAGATATCTTCACTTCTTTCTCCATCCCTCTCCTTTCTCTAGGCTAAAAAGGGTCATAGAGCATCTTCATCCCTAAGAAAGATATCGCTGAAGGAGCACTTCCAACTTTACGGCCTTCCCTTCTTATTTTTGCCTTCAGACACCAGCTCACAGCAGTGTGATGAGTGGGTGCTAATTATGAAGAACTACATTTCAACAACAGAGCCTTACTGCTGGTGAATACAGAAAAATTGCTCATTAGAGCAGCATGATATTTAGTCAGATTGGCTTCCCTAGACATTAACATTCTGGCATTAATGCAGACTGGCAGGGTAATATTTGAATAAAAAGATCTCAAGATAATATAACGCAGAAGGACTTGTACAACTGTTGTCCAGCCTGCAGGGTTTGCTAGGCATTTCTGCTGGGGGTTCCCACACGCTGCTCCTGCAAAAAGCCCCATGCTTAGGTTTCAGTAACTTGTATGTACAATTTCTCATTTTTGTTTTTATTTTCTTTAAAATTTAAATAAGATGCACCTCACAGGACATGGTACATCATACATGGCCAGCAGGGACAGGGAGGTGATTGTCCCTCTCTACTCTGCCCTCGTGATGCCTCATCTGGAGTACTGTGTCCAGACCTGGGGCCCCCAATACAAGAAAGATGTGGAACTGTTGGAGAGGGTTCAGAGGAGGCCACGAAGATGATTAGAGGGCTGGAGCACCTGCCCTACAAAGAGAGGCTGAGGGAGCTGGGCTTGTTCAGCCTGGAGAAGAGAAGGCTGCGGGGGGACCTCATTGCAGCCTTCCAGTACCTGAAGGAAGCTTATAAGCAGGAGGGGATTCAACTTTTTAAAAGGATAGACAATGGCAGGACAAGGGGGACTGGATTAAAACTAAAGGAAGGAAGGTTTAGATTAGGTATTAGGGGGAAGTTTTTTACAGAAAGAGTGGTAAGGGCTGGAACAGGCTGCCCAGAGAGGTGGTGGATGCCCCGTCCCTGGAAGTGTTCAAGGCCAGGTTGGATGGGGGCCTGGGCAACCTTGTGTAGCTCCAGGCCTGAGGTTGGTGCCCCTGCCTGTGGCAGGGGGGTTGGAGCTCTATGATCCTTGGGGTCCCTTCCAACCCATGCCATTCTATGATTCATATAATTTATTTCACTGGAATGAAACATGCTATGCCTGATTATTTTCCCAAACATCCCACTTTTAGCCACATTATTTGATATGACTGTGCTGTATCCGTGCTGCAGGTGGCATGGCTCCCTGCTTGATGGCTGGCTGTGCACAGTGAGTGGTGTGCAGTATTGAAGCCATGCTGGGAAATGCACTGTTTGTACCTGTTGCACAGAGTAACAGGAGAAAGGGAGCAAAAACTGTTTAAGCACAGAACCAACTTGGAATCTTTAGGTGCCTTGCCTTAATGCAGGAAGACCAAGGACTCATAAAAGACTTTAGCATCAAGTCCCATGTAGTATTATAAGTTGCAGAGCTGCCCACATCTCTAGAGCTGTGTGGGGAGAGCCAGCAGCTCGGTTGGGTGCACAAGCTGGTGTTGGTGTCTGTGCAGCCGTGTGAGCTGCTCCTGCTGCAGAAGCCACAGGGAATTCCTCCATCCCACGTGCTGCCCACTTCCACCTCTGAGCTTACCTCAGAAGTAGCCGCTCCAGTGGGCTGATGTGATACAAACATATGCAGAAAGGATGTAACTACTCAGCAGACAGCAATCCTCATCTATCCACACATATACCAAAGCTTCCTCTTCTGCAACCCTCTGGGCTCCCCTTTGACCTGAACACTGGCTTTTGCTAATTAGCTCAGCTTTACCTAATTAGCACCCAAATGGGGGTAGTTCCCTCAGCTGCCTCTGAGCTTGCAAAGAGCCTAGAGCTAAGGATTTATGTGGAGGAGCAGGGGAGTTTGTTTGGTGTGCTTTTAGCTCTCTGCAATGGGAAGATGTGTAAGTGTGTCCTTGTATTGGTGTTATTCTGTGGGTTGATATAGAAGCTGGATGGCACCTCTTGTCATTTGTTGGGGGTGGGGGGCAGTGTTCTCAAATTAGAGCACAGGAAGTTCTGCACTGATACGTGGAAGAACTTTTTCACAGTGAGGTTGACAGAGCCCTGGGACAGGCTGCCCAGGGGGGTGTGGAGTCTCCTTCTCTGGAGATACTCAAGGTCTCTCTGGATACCTATCTGTGTGGCCTGTCCTAGGGAACCTGCTTTGGCAGGGGGGCTGGAGCTGATGATCTCTGGAGGTCCCTTCCAACCCCTACAATTTTGTAAATCTGTGAATCACACTGTTGCTGTCTCACCTCACCTGTTTCTTTTGGGAGGGGTTTACTGGGTGTGTATTTAATTTTTTTTTAAAATGATGGTCATGGTATTTTGCCTGTAGCTTGCCTTGGGAAATAGAGTGTGTCCTACATCCATGTCTATTTTAAGACTCTGCTCTGTGCTTACTACCAGCCAGGGATTTGGCTAGAAGGAGTAATGGTTTCACATTATGAGGGGAAACACTAGATGTTTCTAAGGAGCCTGTAACTGTGAGATCCTATATGTTTATAACCTAGAATGTTATGCTCTTAGAGGTAGTGCTCATCTCACCTGAGTTTTGGTATTTTAAAAGCTGGCATTCTAGTTTAGCTTAATTAAGATCTATTTGCAGATGATGGAGAATGAGGCACACCCAGAAAGCAAAGCATTGTTTCTAATGTCTGTATTGAGATACTTTTTCCTTTGTGCCAGTTCTGTCTAGTCTTACTTGGCTTTGGAGTTCATGATAAGAGAAATTTTGTGTGCTTAATGCAGAGCAGTGAAAAGGAATTGGGATTTATCTCTCAGGGTGACTTGGGTACTCTTCATGGTGCTGCACCTCTGCAGAAGTCAGCAGAGCCCAACGGGGCTGTGATGTCTGGGTAGCAAATGTTTCAAGCCAAGTAGCATCTATGTAGTAGCACAATGTTGTGCAAAGTGGGGACTGAAGTGAGCTCCCAGTTTGTTGCAGGAGGTGCTGAATGCCTGCAGTACAGTCATGTTAACCCTTATCATAGTATAAGGGTCTGTGTGGGGTTTGTATTTAAGAGTGGGACTTGATCAGGTCCTCCTAGTTGGTCTCACTGAAGGGAGTTGTTTCACGGTGGTGTTGCACACCCATCCTTAGGTTACATACTCAGTAAAGCTGTTGTAAGAACTCACACAGTTCAGTCCTGCTCTTACTAACAAAGTGTTCACCAGACACAGTCCTTCACCGATGGAAACCTGGTACCTACAGTGGTCTGTCCAGATTAAAGTAGCTGAGGGTGATGTGCGTGTTCTTCAAACAGCCAGCCAGAGCCACTGTTTGCCATGAAAGCCTGAGGATGACTTTCAGCTGGGTGGTGAACCTGGCATAAGTGCAAGTTGTTTCATGGTTAATGGTGGGCTTTTTCTCAAGTGCTTCTAGTTTTATTGAACAGCTTTTTGTTTGGCAAGAGCTGGATGGTCCACATGCTGGGCCTGACTGTGAGAAACTATGAGGTGACATTGCTGTTCCAGTGCTAGGTCTGAAGGTTAAAATTTCCTCCCTCCTTCCCTTGCCCCTTGTTTACCTGCATGAGTTCACCTGAGTTAGGTGGCCCTGGCTGTTCTTCTGCCTGTGTGGACAGACAAACCTGTCTTCCTGGATTTAAGCTGAAGCACTGGAAGTAGAGGGGAAGAATCACACTGGTTTTACAGAGCTTGTCCTGGTGAGTAGAGAAACTAGAAAGTAGTCTATGAGGGGATTTGGGCCAGGCAAGGTGATTTGGGTGGGGGGCAGCCAGTACTTGTATTGGCATTGTCCTGGGCTGCATCAAGTTGTGAATTAAAGAAAACAACAACCCTGTGTCTGTTCAGCCTGTGCCATCCATGTGTTACCAGGTAACACTTGATGCTCTGACCAGGCTTTTGCTATCTCCAGATATTCTAGGTTTGCATTTTTGGTTTCTTTCTCCTCTCTGTGGAGGTCTAAAACCACTTGGAATACTGAAGCTCACCTCTGAGGTTGAAAAGGAGGAGAACATTTTCAGTGAGTGTTTTCTATCCACTTTCATCTAATATTTAAGACTCAGCATAAAATTTACAGCTTATGCAGTAGTACTGGGGAGTGAATTTTGTATTGATTTAGAAATAAGTTATTTTTAGCTTACTACTTTATGCATCAGAAAATGCCCTTATCTTTAGTAAGAATGCAGTATATTATTAATATACATCATTAATTTATTCTTGGCATTGGGCTAGTAAAAGCACTTAATTCATTGGCCCGTCCTTAAATTTGGACAAGTGAGATAATAAAATTGTGATGAGGAGCAAAGCCATTTTGGAACAGAGCTGTGGTGCCACCCTTGTGATCCTCAGACATCTCTTACTTTGGGGGTCACTTGCATCTCCATTTGGGTCCAGCAGTGGTGCCTATGGGGATGCTGGACTTGCCTGCTGGAACCTGCGTGTCTGATTTTGGCACCCAGGCCACCTGTAAGGAGACTGGGAAACCCAAATGGTTGATAAAGCAGCTGATTTGCATTGAGGAAAAGGCCTGGGGGTGGGGGTGATCAGGGAATCTCACCTTGCCTGGGACAAGAGTGCTTTACCCTTGTGTTCAGTAGGGTTGGGAACAACCCATGCCCTGGTGCAGGGTAAGTGCCTGCAGCCAGTCAGAGATGAAAAGTACTGGTGCTTCAGGGAAGCCTCCAAGGCAAAGGACCTCAATTTCAGTCCCTGTTCATACACTGGTTTATTTATAAGCTATTAAACATGTATAAAGTGATTTTTGGAGCAGACAGTGGAGCCTCCGTGTCTCTCCGGTACCAAGCTCATGGTCTGACTGACTGTTAAAGACTCCTGCTGCTTCCTTGCATGTGGGTTTTGTGTGTGTGTGTGAGATCCTCCCACACTGGACACTGTAGTTGTTCCATTGACATAAAAATTGATATTTTGTAGGGTATGGTTTAGTGAAAATGATGAGATCTATACAACATACAGATGGGTTTGTTTTAATCTGCCAGGAGAAGCATCCCGTTAAGTCTCCATCCTTTCTGTGCAGGGTGCTTCACATCACACTTTCCACCAGAATTGCTGGTAGCTGCATTCACACTAACTGGAGATATCTCAAATCTTCTCTGCCAGCTTTGTGGGCAAGTGGCACTAGCTAATTTAATGGCACTTCTTGGTTCAAATTTTCCCTGCAAAAGAGCAGCGGTGTCACCAGTAGATACATATCCCTCCCTCTAAAATTACTTTGCCTTCTTGCTTATGGCATCCTGACAACTGCTTTCTTTTTCACTGGTTTGCAAACACAGTTAAGAGGAAAATGTAAACAGATGACCTGCTGCCTCTGAGTACTTGTTCTTCTCTGACAGCAATGTAATTTACACAAAAGTGTGATTCTGTAACAAGGTTGTCTTTTAAAAAAAAAAAACCCAAACCAACCACTTCATGGGCATCATGATTTTTCAGAGTTATTTGCTGAGGCTGTTGAGGTGTGAGATCTGAGTTGGTCTGATCAAGCTTTCAACTATCCCATGCTACTTGATGTTAGTTCAAGAAATTCCTGGTTGATGACAGGTTGGCCATGAGCCAGCAGTGTGCACTGGTGGCTAAGAGAGCCAATGGGATCCTGGGATGCATCAAGAGGAGGGTGGCCAGCAGGTCTAAGGAGGCTATCCTCCCCCTCTACTCTGTCCTGGTCAGGCCCCACCTGGAGTATTGTGTCCAGTTCTGGGCACCCTGGTGTAAAAAAGACAGGGATCTCCTGGAGAGAGTCCAGAGAAGGGCTACAAAGATGATTAGGGGCCTGGAGCATCTCCCCTGTGAGGACAGGCTGAGTGAGCTGGGACTGTTCAGCCTGGAGAAAAGAAGACTAAGGTGGGACCTTATTAATGTTTATAAATATCTTAAGTATGGGATGCAAGGGGAATTGGCCAGCCCCTTTTCAGTGGTCTGTGGAGACAGAACAAGGGGCAATGGCTGCAAGTTGGAGCACAGGAAGTTCCGCACCAACATGTGGAAGAACTTTTTCACAGTGAGGGTGAGGGAGCCCTGGGACAGGCTGCCCAGGGGGGGGTGGAGTCTCCTTCTCTGGAGATATTCAAGACCCATCTGGATGCCTATCGGTGCAATATGAGCTGGGGAGCTGCTTTGGCAGGGGGGTTGGACCCGATGATCTCTGGAGGTCCCTTCCAACCCCTGTGATTCTGTGAAATGCAGCATCGTGGCAAATGGCATTGTTTGAAAGGACTGAAGAATGCACTGCACAACATACTGATGAACCCTGAGCCTTAGAAAAGGCATTTTGTAACCTGGTCTTTTAAAGCCTCTTCAGTCTGCTGCAGGATCCTTAGCATCACTTAGAGCTGGGCGTATGACACCTAGAGAAATGCTGCTGATGTGCTGTTGGGAACAGCCAACAACAGATCATTTTAAGCTCTTGGATATGTGAGGGTGCACAAAGCAAATAAATTGTATAACTATCATGTGATTTTTATTGTTGTAAAAGCAATTGTAGTACAAGTTATGGTAATCCCTGGTGTTCTGCTCCAAAGCCCCTTGAAGTTTGCATAATGGCTCCAGTGAATTTTAGCAGCCTTTGAATCGGGTTTCCTGTTGTAGGATGGTACTGATCAAAACCTGGTGCTCCAAAGCAGTCTTCAGAAATCTCTCTCACTGCTTTATTCCTGTTCTCCTGGCAGTTACAAACACTGACACAACCAGCATTTAGAGAGCTTTCTTAGATCTACTGATGAAAAGGACTGTCTAAGAGCTAGAAATTATTGTTCTGCCATCATAAGTCAGGTTAGTGGGTTACAAAATCTGTGCTGCGGTGAGGAGCATGTTGGCTTGGATGTCTGCATGAACCCATTCACCTCCACTTTTAAGCTATGATGATGGAGCTTCCCTTCTGGGGTTATTCTTTGATTGTGCTCAATAAATCCCCTCTCCATTGCTGCTTCTTTGTTGAAATGCAAGATCAGTGCCTTAAAAGAGGATTTTTAACTTTAAAACTTGCCTTTTTGAAGACCTTGGATTTATTCTGAACGTGGTGCTGCAGTAGATATGTGCAAGTCCCTGGCAGTGTTCTGTGGCTACCTCATCCTGCTGAAGGGATGCATGGAAGGCACCCATTTGTGGGGTGAGGGGTGCTTTCAGATAGTTGTTTGCTTCCTTGGTTCCCCAACATGGCTTTGGGCATATCACTTAAATTTTAAATCTCATGGCTTCCCACCTGTAAGGTGGGAACTACTTTCCTGGCCCTGGCCAGGGTCACTCTGTCCAGCAAGGATGCTCTGCCTGATGAGTGCAGCATCAGATTGGTGTTGAGGAAGCAGATTGGAGACTATCCCTGCTCTGATCTTCCTGGAGTGCTCTGTGGCTTAGGAAAAGGGGATTCAAACCTGCAGCACTGCCTTGTGGAGATGCTGCTTTCCACAAACCTGTCTGTGGTTCTCTGTATTGTGTAGTGCTGGAGCTGTCTGTGTGAGTTCTGATGGGAGTGCATCGTTGCCTGTGCTCCCTGAACAGCAGGCTGTTAGGTGTCTTTTTAACTGACTTTCTTGCTAGTGTTGCCAGTGACTTGGTGACACCTGGAAATATGTTTTCCAATTTAATTGTTCTGGCAAAGCCCATTACTGGCTGATTGGTGAGCTCCCATTGTGCACTTAGCAAAGATGCAGCATCGATTCAGTGCAGGTCTTCCTAGGGCTGAAATAAAGCAGGGGGCCTCTACTTGCAGTCAGCAATTCCTCTCCTTGTTTAATAATGTCTATGGGAATATTCCCAACCCTGAGCACAGGCTTCCTGTCTGCCTGTGTGCTGTTCAGATTATCCCAGGGGGTCTTGTAGCTAGACTATGCCTTTGTACCATTTGTGGGATAATTCCTGTAGAAACTTATTAATTCCTCCCCAGTTTTGTTCCTATAGGGGATGAAGGTGACCTGACTGAAAGCTTTGGTGAAGTAAAAACAATTCAGACTGGCTTCACTGAATTTTCACTTAGGTCTGAAATATGTGAATACCTGCACAAAAGGGATATCCTTCCTAGAAATCTCTGTAGGCAAAAATGCAGTTCATAGTGGACCTTGGCTCTCAGTTTGCTACAACCTTGCAGCTGGGTGTGGAAAGCAGTTTAGATTTATGGGGAGTAGCCCATGGTCAGCTAAATACTGTGCCCCCAAAGAAACATCCAAAACTCAATGGCATCTGCCTTTTGATGTTAGAGACCTGCTGGTTAGGTAGCTCTTGTGCAAAATATATCTCCTGTCTGTGCTGCAAGCAGAGCTGATGGGCACTGCTGCTTTGCAGGACCGTATAGATGAGATGATCTTGTGACTAGTTCTTTATTTACAGCTTCTTGGAGCACAGCAGACAGCTTGTAATTAGAGCAATTGGCTCTGATGTTATAGAAAGAGAGGACAACCTTGTCAATCAGTGTGTCAGAAAGGCAAGAAAGCACATGTCTGATGGGCCCTAGAGAGAGGAGATGATGCTTTTGAAGAGGGAAGCAGGATGTATTTGCACCTTGCTTTCATTATGGATGGAAGATAAAATATTACATTAATGGGGAAGTATTGAACTGCCACTAACTGAAGCTTTTTAAGCTGAGAGGGTTAGGAAGAAAATTGGCCAAAGAGATTTTTGGGAAATGGGAATGCTGAATTTGAAGCCATTCTGGAACATAGAAGACAGAAATGACTGGGGATTAAAGTAAATGTAATGGTGGTACTTATGGATACAGTACATAGAGCAGGATTAGCCTGTGGTTGAATGGAGGGGAATACCCTAGCAGCCCATGGAGGAGGTCACAATCTTGTGCTCTATTTTTGCAGGTGACCCCTCTCTCAGTCTGGTCCTTAATCTGGTCTGGAGACAGTTCTCATGGGTTTATATCCTGATGACTGTGTTCCTGGGCTCAGCTGGTTTGCAGCTACTGCCTTTAGCAGGTCTGTGTTTGGCTGGCTGCTTCTGCAAGCCTTTTGTCTCTGGCCAGTGCCAGAGATTGAACACAAAGATGTAGGATAGATGGATGCCTTTGAGTGTGAGGTTAGAGGGAGACATTACATTGATGGGCCTAGTGATGTAGTAATAGTTTTTATTGAAGCCTGCTAGGTGAAGAAATAGCCAGAGGGCTGAGAACCTGAGAGCAAGAGGGAGTGTTTTGTGAGGGCTAGGAACTGAAAAAGGAAGAACTTGAGTAAGATTGATTTATAGGCAGTAAAGACCTCAGTTTATCTTGTGAATCACAGCTTTTTCTATTTGCTATGGCTTAGAAAAGCATGGGCTTGTATTCTGGCTGCTCCAGTGTTTAATATAAAACAAGCCATTAAGAAGTCAGAGTAAGAACTAGTGGGATCTGCAGAAACAAGCAAGTTGGTGCAGAGGTGGAAAACTCCAGCACAAAGGTTGGAAGCAAGACCAGGGAAACACAGACAGAGGACTGCAGCCCAAGTCCACCTGATCTTCCAGCCAGCTGTGCTACGAAACACTGAAGGCTTTCTGAGGTCTGAGCTTAGCACCATGTCTGCCCAAGTTAATTATGATGGGGACAGTGGGCTTCAGTGCTGTGATTGAAGCTGAGAGAGCTGGGCTTGTTCAGACTGGAGAAGAGAAGAATCTGGAGAGACCTTAGAGCCCCTTCCAGTACCTGAAGGGTCTATAGGGAAGGTGGAGAGGGACTCTTGATCTTATGGAGTGCAGTGATAGGACAAGGTGTAATGGGTTTAAACTAAAAGATGGTAGATTTAGATTGGACATTGGGAAAAAAATCCTTCCCTGGGAGGGTGGTGAGGCCCTGGCACAGGGTGCCCAGAGAAGCTGTGGCTGCCCTCTTCCTGTCAGGGTTCAAGGCCAGGTTGGGTGAGGCTTTGGGCACTCCAGGTTAGTAAAGGGTGTCCCTGTCCATGGCAGAGGGGTTGGAACTAGATTATATTCGAGGTCCCTTCCAACTCAAACCATTCTATGATTCTATGAAGTGCTGAAATCCAGAGTTTGTGATAAAATAGGTGGTACCCAGAAGATGAGGGTAGTGGAATAGGGTGCTTGCAAGTAAGACTGGACATTAGGTACCCAGCAGAGCTGAGGGCCTGATTTCCAGTCACCTGTGCCCTGGATTTCATCAGGGTGGTGAAGTGACTCTCCTGGAGATGGGCTAGGCTGCCTTAGCCCCTCCTAAAGTCTAGGACTTGAAAGCTAACAAGAAACACTGCTGGGTGGTGGGAGACCCTGGCCAGCTGCTGTTGGCTTGGAGCTGAGTATAGTCTGGGTGCTTATGAAATACTGTCCAATATGATGTTCTATCCTGAGATGTATTTAACACAATCTGGCTGTAAATGTTGCACTGATCCCCTTTGCCCTCTGGTGCGGATGGGATGGCAGGGAGCAGGGGTAGGGTGTCTACAACCCCAGTGCAGTAGTGGGTGGCTTACCTGGTTCTCCAGACATGCAGTGAAGGTGACAGCAGGTGATATCCCCTTGAGGTTAATGTCCTCCTCTAATCCCTGCAGAGCTGTGTGGGTGCATGCAGCTCGATTTGAGGGGCAGGGAGGCAGCCCCCACTGCTGCCTCCATGCTGTGTCCTCCTCCTCTGGCAGCTAGAAAAGCTGACTTCTCTGCATGCCTGGGAAGGTGATGCTGGGGCTGCTGGGCCCTTCCTTGCGAATTAGGCTTGTGGCTTTGCCAGAAATGACATCATTTGTTAGGCAGATTTCTTCATTAGGAAGCTTTCTAATCTCAGACATGAGCGACACAGAAACCTTCCCCACCCCCCTGAGCACTGAGAAAGCTGAGCTGCATTGCCAGTCTCTGCAGTACATTTTGCTTATTTATCATTCATAGCATCATGTTTGTTTTATGACAAATGAACTTAATCATGATTTTCACAGTGGAATACACAGTAAAATACCCAAGATAACCATAGCTCCAGGTACAGAAACCCAAACTTAATTTAGAAAGGATATACAGGAGAGTCTTAGCAGCTGAAGAATTGAATTAATTTAATAAAAAGACTCTGCTACATATAATTCTTCATGCTGGAACAATAGCCCCATGAGATAGGATGGTGCTCAAGTTCTGCATTAAAGTTCTTTTTGTATGCTTAATGCTGAACCAAATCATTATCATTATTTGTTGCAGAAAAGTGCACTCAGGTGTTGGGTGTATATATATAATTTTTTTCCTCAGTGCTTCAGAGTGGAGGAGGGGTAGGAGCTGCTCATCGTTTATTAATGCTCTGCTCTGTTGTGGTCTTAATCTCAAACAGATGGGCCAGGATGCTCTGGCTGAAATTCAGTGTGAACATGCCTACTTTGCACTGAGCTTTCCATTTCAAGTACAGCAATTCAGGGACTGGACCAGGGCACTGAGTGTGATGGCTGTCCAGAAATGTGATTCCAGAAATTTTAGAGGCTGAGAGTTAATCACTTCAGCTTAAGGGAGAAGAGGTATGTGTCTAGGTGTGTTGCACATATATGCAAGCATACATAAGGATGTGCTTTGGAGGACAGTTTGGTTTTCATTCTTTCATATGGTATTTACTGTGTAGCCACCCTTGCCAGAGAGACTCTGATTGCTTGCTTCACACTGGCAGTGCTGTGTGCTTCCAATTCCTGCATCCTTTCTGACCTTTATCAGTTGTTTTCTTCCTCTCATGATACCAGAGCAGAAATTAAGATGGTTGAACCGAGAAGAACAATGCTTCAGAAACTAACCTCCTGCTATCAGAGTATCATTGTCATGCTGCTCCAGCCATGTGAAATAATGGGGTGAGCTGTCTGCACTGCGCTACAGCGCGTTGCAGTGTGCAGAAACATCGGTAGAGTGGCTTCAAGTACATAGCACTAGAGAAGATATTAGGAGAGAAAAGAGAAGAAACTTCTCAAACCGTGGCACCAGGCATCCTAAACTTGCCATGAGATTTAGTGTCAGGGTGTGGAGAGCTCTCCTTAAGAAACTAGAGACAGTCATTTGTTCAGTCTAGCAAAATGAAAGTTCTAAGGGAAGGATTGCTCCCTATAAATACTTTCAAGGGGCAAAAGCCAATGCTGACAGAAGAACTAATGGATGTAGGTTGGTGATGAATAAATTTAGGCTGGAAACATAAGACTCCTAAACACTGGAGCGATCACGTTGTGGACCAGTTTTCCAAGGGATGTAGGCAGTCAAAAGTCAAATTGCTTCCTAGGACAGAGGCTGATGTTCTGAAAATAGTCCTGTGTTAGTGTTTGCCATTGGGGAAGGAGATGACTCTACTTAGAGATCCAAACATTTTCCACTTACTGCTACATTGTATTGAAAACTGACTCATTTTCCCATCAAGTGTCCTTAAAATATGTTGGAAAGAGCAGGCTGCTGTGTGATTGAGCAGCTCAGCTCCAAAAGTCTGACTCCTTGGTCTGAATGTTTTGTAGCTGGGGATAAATAGGATGGCCTCGTCTCATTTGACGATGCCAAGAAGTGCGGTTGAGAAGTAAGGTCATGGAGATGGAAGTCATGGTGGTGCTGGAGAGGGCAGGAGCTTGGGGTGTGCAAGCCCTACCCCTGGCGTGTCAGGGAGGCATTTACCCTGCTTCCAGTGAACAAGCTGCCATTTCCTTCCAGCAACGTGGGTAACTCTGGACTGCTGCCAAGTGGTGATAGGAAATAGCTTTATTTTTGAGGGCTGAAGTGCTGGTGGGCAGGAAGGTTCTTCAACAATTTCTGAGGCTGGCAGCAAGCCTCAGATCTGGGATATCCAGATTCTTTAGGTGCTGCATAGAAAGTCTGCAACAGAGATATCAAAATCCATGAGGGTTCTGTTTCTGTGTTGCCCATGCTCTGCGTGGCTTTGCACAGGATAGATGACAGATGAGTCTGATTCCCACCTGGACACGTGTATATTCCCTGCTTTCTGGATACACACGTTCCATTGAATTCACCAAGAGTGTGTTTCACCAACTCTCAGCAGCACTTTTGGATCTTCACAGCCTCTGCTGCTGAGCCACTGCTCCTGCTGCATTTCTACCTGGCTTCATCCTCCTGACATCTCCCTGCATCTCTGGCACACTCCTCTGGGGATGGGACACAGCCCAACCTGCAAACTTCATTAAAGCCACCTCTGCTGTGGCCCAGTCCTCTGGGGCTCCAATCCCAGAGACTTTGGGAATGCACCAGAACTGGGAAACCTACAAAATTTTCAGCAAGAGCCTGTATCTTTTGGAAGGCCAAGAAGGGATTTGGGAGCTTCACATCAATTTAAGGAGTATGAACTGTGCAGCCACTCAGGATCTGATGCATGCTACTGATGTTTTTATCACCTGGCCTCTCAGGAGGATGTGTCTGTGTCAACTCAACTGCTCTCAGAGGTAGTCAGTAAAGTCAGATTGCAGATGGATGCAAGTCTTACTGTGGTTTTATCTCTCATGAAAGTGAAGCCTCTGGTGCTTCAATGTCCTACTTCATGTAGTTCTGGATGAATAAGGGTGCATAGTTTAGGTGATCAGTAAAATACAGCAAAGGGAAGGGACATGTAGGTAGGTGGATAATTGAAAGATGTCTGTGTGAGTACTCCCAAACCTTGGTTTAGCTCCTGTGTCTTTGCTTGTGGTTGTCCCCAGCCACCTCCCAGGGATGGGGAGAGATACCACATATTGAGCTTGCTTTGAAAATCATATTATGGTCAAATGGCATGTGCTGTGAGTAGGCATGTAGAAATGGCTCTGTGTATTTCTGTGTACTGCTACTCCATGCAGAGTCACAGCAGCCTCGAGGAGGGATCAGTAGCGTATGCAGGCTTCTGGGTGGTTCTTCCTATGACTGGATAAACTCACCTCAGCTGATGTTTATAGTGAGAGGCTGAGCAGCTGTTATGTGCTGGGAACCAGGACACTACAGCTTATTTGACTGATGGAAGCATAGAGATGACAGTGGAGGGAAGGCTCAGCCTTAAACCGTTCCCCTCCCTTCCCAGTGTTTCCCACTGCAGTCATGTTAGCCAGCAGTATCCCAGCCATGTTGATGAGAATGGCAGCAGAACAGCACAGAGCAAAGCATTCTGCCTCCCTGCTCCTTCCAGCAGCAGGTCCGTGCCACCCAAGGTCCTCAGACATGAGGTGGAACACAATTAGCATCAGACTGGTGCTGCTGAATCTGTAATAGGCTGTTGTTCAGCAGACTGGTGCAGAGGGCACGGCTTGGCTGTGGTTCCAGAAGAAACTGCCTTGGTCCAGGCAGCACAACAGTTGACATGCTGACCGTGTTGTTCCTCTGCCTTTGTGTACGTGTTGCTCTTCATGCCCTTTGCTGCTCCAGGCTGGAAAGGCTCCTTCCCTGCAGGAAGTCAGATAAAATGCTGGAGCCATACAGGGTTTGCCACCAGCACCTTCTTGTTCACTCCCAAGCATCCTCTTCTTTGGGGCTGTGCGTGCATCTGAGAATAGCTCCTTGCCACAGCCTCCTCCGCAGGAACAGAGGTATTTATTCATAGGCATTGGGTTTGCTCTGATAGTCTTTCTGAATTCATTCTAAAGAGATTTGCCTTGTGCCTGGGAAGTGCCTGGCTCTTCTTCCAAAATGGAAGAGAGAAAAGCTCCTGGCGTGTTTTTGTATGTGGCTAAAAATAGTGTCCCAGAAGTGTATGATGGATAAACTTGAATGAGGGAAGTGTAGATCAAATGTAGTAACCTTCAGACTGTACACACAGGTATGTGTGTCTATCCCAGCCCCTGGAAAATTTCTTCTATCTCCGAGTGTCCATTTCATACTCCACCCTCTGCCTTCTTCTCTGCCTTTCTTGTCCTTTGTTCCCATAACTTTTTAAATTCTGCATCACTTGTCTTTCATGTAATTCTCACTCACCACCTGTTTCTCTCCAAGTTAGTGTCCTTTTGCCCCTCTGCTTTTCACCCTGCTCCCACACCACCCCATCTCTTCCCACTGTCCCAATACATTTTCCTCTTCTTAGCACTGTGCTCTCTCCTCTGCTCTCCCTCTTGTCTCTACATCCTTTTTGCTTCCTTTCTTAGCTATTTCCTTCTCATCACAACCCAAAGTCTACTGGGGGTGCTCTGACTATGAAGCCCCTGGGGCAGCAGGTGCTAAAGATCTCTGGTGCAGTTTAGAGACCTGGTACAGTGATGACCAATATCTGTGTCAGCTTAAAAGCTGACTTGAAACCTAGCTGAAAGGTGTAGAGATTGAGTAAACCAGGCTGGGGGGTGAAGCATGTTGTGTTGAGGTTACCACCTGTGATTAGGATGGAACGGCCATTTTTGCTCTCCTCCCTGAAAGACCAGTCTGACCCTGGTCTGCAGTTTGGGTGAGACCTACTTGGAGATATCTTGACAAAGGTCCAAGCAGGAGATAGGGGCTCTTGATCCCCAAAGACAAGGGCCTGACTGGAGTTCCCAGCCCAGCCTTTGACTTGGGAACAGGGATGGCAGCCCAGGGAAGTGTTTCATTGCACAGCCAGATCTCTCGCAGGAATGGCTGCTTACACTTGTCATCTTATTCAAATGCTAGCATAAAATCCTTAAGCCTTTATCTGATATATTTAAGTGGCTCAAAACACTAAAAATGAAGAGTCTGCCTGTATGTTGTGAGTGCCTTACAGTGACAGGCCTGAATGTTTAGCCGCATGAAGGCCCTTTCATGCTGAGGCAGTGTTAAATGGCTTCTGGGTAAGTGGAAGTTGAGCCAGTAAGGGTATAAATAGCCTGTTGGAAATATTCTTCATGCAGTCTCCCATCCTCATCTTCTCTTCTCTCCTATTTCTGTTTGTTTTTTTTTTTTAAGGAGGAAAGCATCAGTTATTGTCTCTGGGCTATTTCAGATCAGGCTGGGAGCTGAGCAGGCCTCAGAAGCCCTTTCTGTATTGCAGCCCTGTGGCAGTTGTGGACATCTGCTGGCCTCATGGGCAGTGAGAGATGCAGCGCCTGAGCCATGTGGCATTTGGATAAGAAGACATCAAATGCTATTGTAGATTTCCTGAAATTCCTGATTTATTGTGGAAAGCCATTGCCTAACAAATTAGTTGTATTTAACTGCTGAGACTTAATTCTTCTTCATGGAAGGGGGAGTTTAGTAAAAGAATGTAGTGACTTGTGGTTGAGAGCAATGTACAGCCTGATTCTGCTTCCATTCAGCATCCTCAACCTTGTATGGCTTTATTTCATGTTTATTAAGGAATGTGTACTGTTCTAGCATTCAACATCAGAAAAAAGAACATCCATGGTTCTTTTTAGTATAAGGGAAATGTTCAGAAAGTTCTGCTGCAAAATTTAACCCCTGCAGGGTCATACTCTAAATTCTTGTGAAAAATGAAGAGGAAAAGGGGCTCAGGTTTTCCTTCTTTTTTTTTTTTGCTTGGCCTAACGAAACCACCTGTTGCCTGCATTTAAAATAGAGCATGTTTTGTGCATTCCTTTCTGGAAAATGTGTAAGCAAGTCGCTGCTGAGCAGCAGCGTTAGACAACAGCTGCTTTGAACGAGCTGAACCAGGTGGAAGTGGGATGCACGTTGGTTCTTTGCACTTCACAGCTCAGTGCTGTATCTGATAGAGTTGGGAAAAGACAGGGCACGGTTAACCCACCACCCAGGTCATCTGCTGTTGGGAGCTAGGGGGACTGGAAAGCTGTGCAGGCAGCCATGGCTCTTAGCTCTGCTGCACAGCTCCTTCCAATATATGGGATTTTGGGACAGTGTTTTCTAATAATACTCAATAGGGTGTTACTATAGCAACTATACGATGTGGTGAATAATTTCATGGGCTTAAATCCAAAACGCTGGGAGCTAAGTGTGGTCTGAGTATGACTTAGGTCTGTGAACTTTGGTCATGTGGTCATTGTTCAGCTGTGCTGAACTGATTGGACTTGGAAAGAGGATAGAAGGTATTTCTTTGACTCTGAAGGTAGGGGGGTGCCAGATAGGGTGGGGTAGGGAAAATGAAGGCCACCATGCAGAGTCCCCCTTGCATGTACTGTGTTGTGCATGCTTCCACAACTGATCCTGACATGCAGTGTTTCCCTTTGATATTCGAAGCTTGCTGTAAACCAGATCTGACATTTAGCTTCAGGTCAAATTAAATTGATTTGACCTAGAATGATTTTTATTGGTTTGTTTTTGTATTTCACTTTAAAAAGAAAATCATTAAAACCCCCTATCTGTTGTAGCTCAGTTCCAAGTAGAATTACTTCCCTTTAATTTTGTCTCTTGCCAGGCTGGAGAGTCTCTTAGTTGCCCAGATTTCATCTGAAGTGCTAATGTACAAGGGGCAAATTTGAGCTATTGACAGTGGTGCCAGAAAGAGACATCTGGAACACCCTTCCAGGGCAGAGTGGGAGTTGGTTCCCTGCTAAGGCCTATCCAGAGGTGCTGTAAATAGGGAGATGGTATATAGGCATGTATACACACCCTGTGGTCCCTATGCCTCTCCTCTGCCCTCTTCCATCAAACCTTGACATGTAGCCTAATTTTGTATCTTCAAGTCACTGCTCTTTTTTCCTCCCATCCTCTAAGACTGTGACTAATTCCCTCTCTTCACTTATACTGGTACCTCAAGAGTATTTATAGACTGTGATCCTGTTCTCCCTTCCCCCTTCCATACAATATAAATTTATCTCTTACCCCTGCTCCAGCCTGGTCCCAGCAGTCTTGCCCTTCAGTGCTTATGCCACCAGCATCTTCTGTAGCTTCTCTGCACCTTTCTGTGCTTTTCCTAAATGAAGAAAATAAACCAGAAAAGTACCTGGCATTTGGTTCATCTGTGCCAGAGGATAAACTACAGAGTCTCTTTGCCCTGCCCATCCCGGTATGGGGCCACTTCTGGTTTACATCACAGGGTTAGTCTGTGAGCTCAAATTGATTTTGCTGCCTGTGGGCTGCCTCTTGCCTCCTTCACTGTCCTGCCTGGGTACTTAGTTACACTTGTTCTGCAGCACTGCACACACCCGCTCAGTTCGGGTTTCTGCCCAAGGGGTATATGCTGCATCCCTCAGCATAGCATCTTCTGTGGATGCATTTACACTGTGCTGGCTGAGGCTTTTAGTGCAATGATTATCTGATATCCTGACACTGCATATGAAGAATTTACTCCAGGATATCTTAGTGTCTTAATTCCCTTGTTATCACTTAGTCCATTTGACTGATTTCCTGTACATGTGTTATGGGTTGATTATCAGAAGGGCTGAATGCCAAAAATACAAGAAAAAGCAAAGGTTCCCTTACTTGCTGCTTTTCCTTTGCTTCCTACTACCAAGCTTAGAGCCAAGAAGGCTATTAGATTTTTTTTTTAAGTACAACTTAATGCTTACTTTTAGCTAGTAGTCATGTTCTTCCAGCTGCCCTCTGGCTCACTGTGATAGACTCTGAAAATGGGCTTTTCCCAGAGGGCATACAGCTTCACTTTCCCTGAAGTTTTCTGGATGTTCTCTTCTGTCTTTGAAAACACAGCAGAAAACCTGCTTGCCATGTTTATCTTTTTGGCACAAACCTGTAGGTGAATCAGCAGTATCTGCAGAGATGTCCTGTCCAGAACTTCATCTAGAAGCTGCTTTCTTCTCAGATGGACCAGTCTACCTGGTGTATCTGCTGGGATGGAAAGCTCCTTGTTTGTGATCATAATTGCATGTCTGACTCTTGTGTCACTGGATTTTCAAATGTAGCTCATGCTAGAGCCTGAATCAGGAAAGTTGCTCTGGAGGGCATGTGTTTACCTCATCTCCCCAAGCAGGAGAACCTCTACTGACAGCATTCAAGAGTTATTTGTGTAACTGCTCTTGAAAAAATTGAGTATTTAGGACCTGAAACCTTCCTGGGCTGAATGGGAACTATTTCAGTGCTTTCTGCTCTTCTAAGCTCAGGTTGGCAGCAAAGTCAGAGATTTTCAGGTTTGGAGCTGGATGCTTCATGGAAGGGATGTCCTCTGGAGGAATCACAGCCCTCCCTGTGATTGAAAAGCTGAGTTTTCATTGCAGCCTTTAATGGCAATCTCCCAGCAGAAGTGAGTGAGGCAGTGGTGTGCAGTGACCTCTCCACAACCACTGCTTCAGCAGCACTGTGGGCACATGGATGGGAGCTCAGGCAGAGGAGAGCAGAGCAAAGGGAGAGCTTGCTGCTCCTGCCTTTCACCACAGCTTCCACAGTTACCTGGTAGTTGACCTTTCCTGAGCAGCAGAGACTCTGGGAAAGCTGCACAAGGTGTCATGATCTGGGTAATTATCCCCAGCTTTTCACTTGTGAAGGCAAAATCCAGGCTGTGCTGCTGAATGCAGAGAGAAGTGCCTGTCAGAGAGGTTGGTCCTGGCGCTGCTGTCAAGCTGCTGCCCTCCTCCTGCTTTAATAACACAATAATTCCAGCAAATGGTTGGTTTGACTCAAGGTTGCTCCACCACAACCTCAAAAGCTTTCAGTAGTGCAGCCTCTGCTGTCTTTAAATCTGCAGAAGGCTGTGATTTAGCCACCAACTCTGACTGCAGGGAGCTGGGTCCCCTTGCAAACAGCGGAGGTGTGACTTTGCTATGGCTTTCCTCAGCTCTCCCAGAAAAGCGGAGAGCAGCAATTGCCCCTGTCCCCCCTGACTGCAGCAGGACAGAAGAGAGGTCAGAGCCAGAGATACCTGTCTCCCAGGTTTCCTTATCCCAGGAAACAATGAGTGAGTCTGCAGTGCTATCTGTTGCGCTGCTTGCACCCAGTGTATGTATAGGGGGTAGAGGACCTGTTCCTTTCCCCTCATCTTGGTATATCCAGGGCTAAGGAGCTTGTGAGTGACATCCAAGGTGCCTGGGAAAGGTGCCCAAAGACAAGGCAGCCTGTTGACCAGGCCTCAGCTCACCACATTGCCCTTGCAAGCCTCCAGGCTTTGCAAATGAAAAGAGACTGAGAGCTGCATAGTAAGGAAAGAGCAGCAGCTTCTCCTGGGCTTTCAGTGAGGGGGACAGTCCAACTAACCTGTGTTCCTTGAAATCTTAATTATGCCTCTGCTCAAAGTACAGGCTTCAGACTTGCTGGCTGGTCTCCTGGGTGGGCGAATATTTTTGGTGTCACAGGAGATGGAGGGGTTTTTAGTTGAATCTGTTCCTTGCTAAAGGAGAGTGAAGGGTGGGATAAGTCTCTAAAAACGTCCTTCAGGGAAGTGAGATGTCTAGGGAGGGTTTTTTCTGTCTCTGCTTGGAGTAAATTTGTCTCTTAGGAGGAGAGACATAATGGCAGGTAAATAAAGGAGAGACCTTGAAGACAAGGACATTTATAGCATTAGTATAGGACACATGGCCCAATCCTCCTTAAGCAGAAGCTGGAGCCAGCAGGTTGATGCTGATTTATGACTGCAGTGGCTGTGCCCCACATTCTGCATTACTTTGAGAAGTTTAACTTTTAATATACTGGAAAAGCTGTTTCAAAAAGCCTGGAAAATTTTTGATTGACTTTCAGATTCACCCTTGGTGCCCCCACTTTCTAGAAACAGTGAGAAATCATTTAACTTGCACAGAAAACACATTCATGCTGGGATCAGCCTGCTGCCTCACCTGCCTCAGCAGAACCTCCTTTTGTTTTGGTGTGTTGTTTTTTTTGTGGGGTGGGGCTGGTTTAAATCTCTTCTGATGCAGCTCATACTTTCTCACTTCCTGATGTTATATATTCTGGATCCTACTTGATGCTACACAGTCTTTTCTCCTAATGTTTCTATTGCTGCCAGTGAAGGTAGTCACCAAGGGCCAGCGTATGCGCATCTGTTGGTCCTCCTGGTAGGTCATGTTGTGAGGGGAAAACCTTGGCTGAAGAGAGAGGTAGATGGTGATTTTTGATCTCTGTCTACTTTGCCTGTATCAGCCTTGTGTCACTGTGTCCTCTCTGACCTAGATTTCCTTCCTGTCCCCTGGGTATTAGATTCAATCCAGACTTGTGGCTGGTAATGTCTTGTCTTCAGACTCTTTTTCTTGGCTCTCATAGTTCCTTCCCTGGTGACAGCTTTATGCAGGTATAACTCTGGTGCCTTTAGTGGAGTCAGTCCTGATTTACCCCAGCCCTGAGTGCCTGACAGGAGGTGTTCTCCCTGCATTACCATGTCTGACACATCGCTGCAGGTGTTACGCATTGTCACGAAATTAATTTTCCTCTCGAGAGCCCTCAGTGATTTCAGCTGAGCTTCCTCACGGCTGCCGCTCCGTCTCCCTGGAAGATTCATGCTGCTGGGGTGGCCCTAACCTTGGGGGATGGGGAACTGAGCTCAAGAGCAAGGCAACCTTTTCTTCCCTTTTTTTTTTTCCCCCCTGATTTTTTTAATAGTTGGGTTTCCATGAGATGTTGCAGTTGGGTATGAGTGGCATAGAGAAAACCCAGCAGCAGGTATGAGTGGCATAGAGGAAACCCAACAGTCCCTCCAGATAAGTATCAAACTCTTACTCACAAACTTGCATTTCAGAATCACAGAAACACAGAATTGTAGGGGTTGGAAGGGACCTCGAGAGATCATCGGGTCCAACCCCCCTGCCAAAGCAGCTCCCCAGCTCATATTACATAGATAGATACAGTAGAAGAAGCCCTTCTCCAACACTGGCTTTTACCTCTCTGCTGCGGAGCCCTCTATCCCCAGGCGTGGAAGAGCCTGAAGCTGTAGGGCAATGATTTCTGTCCTGAGTTTATTGCAGCAGCAAAAGCAGCTGGGGTTGGCATTTTTCTCTTTTCCAGGCTGAGTTTAAATCTGCAGCTGCGTGGCTGTGGATTGCCTTACAGCAATCGTGGGAAGCTGAATTCATAAGTAAGCTGGACTCAGAAGAGACAAGGATGGATGTGCAGGAGGTGCCTATGGCAGAGCCCTGGGATGGAGGCTGGGCAGGGGATGAGGGTGTTTCTGCAGGGAGTATAGAGAGGCAACCTGCTCTGAGTTTGGAGAGTGACTGACTGCTTTGTAGCAGTCTGGGGGTAAAAAGTAAATAGCTGGAGTTCCTACATCACATGTGAAATGGGATTTAGGTATTTTAGAACTTAAAGACAAATGAGACTCAGACAAATGCATTCAGACTTTGAGAGATGCTCTGGTGTCTGGTGCCCCAAAGGGAGTTGGGCCCTGTTTCAAGTTATTGAAAAGCATGATTTAGGTACTAATTCACTTAGTGTTTGGGGTATTTTTGTCATGGAACTTGATGGAGTGTGATCATTCCAAGGGAAATGTGACTACAGTGAAATAAGAATGAATTGCTCTCATAAGCTGGGCTTACTTATCCTTAGCAAAATGCATTTAATAGCATTTTAGACAGCACCTTAGTTGCTGAACCCTGCTGACCATTCATGTTACTCATGACAGTAACATAGGAGTGAAAACGTGCTTTTTTTCCTGAACAGGGATTTTGTTAGAACTTACCAAATGATATTTGTATCCTTTTCTGACAATTAAGAAGATCTGCTGCAGCTACACCTCTAGTAGGGCCGTTTGCAGCTTTGTGTGTTTTAAATTGTTCTTGTGCTCTTCTTAAGGCACTTTTTTTCAGTGTTCATTATTTTTCATGCCATCTAGAGTATTGGAGAGGGCTGTCATGGACCTTATAGCAGGATTTTACTGCTGTGTCAATTTGGAGCTCTCTGAGAACATTTATTGAAGCAGAAAGCCTGGAGGGCATGTGGGGTTGGGAACTGCTGAATCATTTAATATGGGTTCACTTTACACAGCAGCTTGTTGGCTTTGGGGAACCTGCTGAGCATCCCCTGTCAGATGTCCTGATCTCTGTGGAGGTCCACGGGAGCTGAAGATACTCAGCATTACTAAACCAAGCCCTGCTCCTCTGTTCGACTTGGCTTGGTCTGGGTGCACCACGACACCCACAGTGCCTGTTCAGCAGCAGCAAAAAGCTGGAGCCTGGTACCTTATCAGAGCAGTGCTGGCTGGAGATGGTAGCTGTTTTAGTGTAGAGTCCATGATGAAGTCAAGATGCTGTTAATAGCCTGCCAGGATGGCAGTGCTGGCTGCACAGTGCACCCTGCGCTCCCCAGAGTGGATCTGTTTTAATCTTATTAAAAGCTCATCAGTGTTTCCTGTACATCCCTCCTGCAGACAGGGCTGTAGCACTCAGCAGCTGGGCCAGGGCCTGATTTGTGTCCATGAGGGCCTGATTTTTTGTCCAGAAGTCATTTGGGCAACAGAACCCCTGAGATGGGCTCTTGGGAAGTCACATGGAAGGACCATGCTTCTGTGTAACATGATGGTGACCTGACACCAGCTCCTAGGGAGAGTGTCTCAACCAGGCAGCCCCCAAACTGAATCTCCCAAAAGTGTTAGGGCCTCCAGGGTTTGGAACCTGAAGGCAATTTGTCGCCTCATCCAGCCTCTATGCTTACTAGGAGGTTTTTTTAGGTGCCTGGATCCCAGCTGACTCCCACATACTGGTACATGGAGGACCAAAATGGGAGAGTGCTGGAGCTGGAATGCCTGTTTACAATAGACATCTAAAGTGCTGGAGGTTGTAGTAACTCATTGTCTGCAGACTGAGCTGGAGGAGGGATTTCACATGTGTCAAAGCACACTGTTAGCTTGTTTGAGTTTGAGACCCACTTTCCATCTCAGCTGGGTTGAATCAGAAGTTGCTCCAATGAAGTGAATGGAGTTACCAGAGAGGAAAGAAAATGGAGCCTGGTTTTTCCACCCTGTCCTTTTTCTGTCCTACCTGTGCAGGAGACAGCACCTGCTTCTCTGCATGGCAGCGTTTCCTTTGGCTCCTGCAGAATCTCCAGGGACAGGATGAATAACTCGCCCAGCTGATGCACTGACTCACTCCTGTCCCCAGGAGCTAAGGGGCAGCTCTGGCAGCGGCTCTGTGACAGCAGGAAGCAGCCTGCTTGCTGTTTGAGTTTCCCCAACACGTTCAGGACCCCCACAGAGAACCAGGGAAAATAGTAATAGAATAAAAGCATGTATCCTTCTGCTACATACAGTTTTCTTATAGCATCTGTTGTGCAAATAAATGCAAAATAACCCTCAGAGTATGAGGGACACTCGTGGAGCTGTATCTTTCACACAGGCGCGATCAGGATAATTCTGGAGGAAAAGTTGCTAACCTGTACATTGGGTTTGTAAATCCTGAGCTAAACCGAAGAGCACCATCTCCTGGCAGCTGGGAGGAGCTGGCACTGATGCCGGGGATGCACGCCTGGTGCGGTTTCTCTTGCTGGTCTCTGCCTAACCCATGGCATCGGGGGTAGGGCAGCTCAGGGCTGGCTCTGGCTAGTGAAAAGGCTAATCTAGGGGAGACTTGGATTTAAGCAGTCAGCCTTGCTGTCTTTTTAGAATCATAGAATCTCTTGAGTTGGAAGGGACCCATAAGGATCGTCAAGTCCAACTCCTGGATCCACACAGGGCCAGCCACATCAGAGCATGGGACTGAGGGCATTGTCCAGATGCTTCTGAACTCAGTCAAGGTCAGTGCTGTGATTGCTTCCCTGGGGAGCCTGTTCCAGAGCCTGACCACCCTCTCAGGAAAGAACCTCTTCCTAATATCCAGCCTAAGCCTCCGCTGTTGCCAGTCCCTCAGGTTCTATCCCTGGTCACCAAAGGGAGGAGATCGGTCCCTGCTCCTTTGCTCCCCCTCATGAGGAAGCCACAGACTGTGATGAGGTCTCCCCTCAGCCTCCTCTCCTCCAGGCTGAACAAACTGAGGGACTTAAGCCTCTCCTCATAAGACTTCCTCTCCAGACCCTTCCCCATCCTCATTGCCCTCCTCTGGACACTCTCCAATAGTTTTGTGTCCCTCTTGTACTGTGGCACCCAAAACTGCCCCCAGTGCAGTATAGAGCAGGACAGTCCTGTCCCTGGACTGGCTGGTAATGCCGGGTGTGATGCATCCACCCCAGGGTATGGTTTTGATATCTTTTTAAGAGCCAGGCTCAGGTGAGTGCTGAAGGGAGGGCACTGCCTATCTCTGAGCTCTGCAATGTCTTCAGGCACCTTGGATCAGAGCAAAGCTGCTGTGCTGGAAAATGGTCACTGCTCAGTTTTGGCCTCTAAATATCTCTGGGTGACACCTAAAGGGCTGAGATACCCTCTAGCATCATTTGGGGCTGGTCTGACAAGAGCGTTCCCCTTGCTTTATAGGGCTTTGGCTGTGATCTGCATGGACATGTGAGGGAGCTGTGGAGACCCTGCTCCTGGGAACTAGCAGCCCTGCAGCATTGGGGTAGCTGGTAACGATTCCTGAGGCTCAATATCCAAAGCAAAAGTCAGAGCCAACTGTTTAGAAGGCTTACAGGAATTTGCTGGAAGTTTTTGCCTGAAAAGGCTGCTGAAACCTTCATCCCTCCAGTTGCAACCAAAGATCCTTCCTCTTCTCTGTGCAGCTCCAGGCTGTAAAAGCAGCATCATCTAATTAAAGATTAGTTACCTCTCTGCTCTTCTGAAAAATTAATAATTCTGACCGAATCACTGACACACAATAAATACTGAACCTCATGTTGCAGGGTTGCCAGCTGTTCCTCAGACCTACACTTTCATGTCCTTCTGTGTCAGTCTGTCTCTGCCATTGAAGGTCACTGGACTTGTGTGTGAAGATAGGTAGGTAAATGTGGAAGCCAGTTATTTTGTTGAAAATTGAATGCTACATTCTGAACTGACTGATTTTAAGATCACTGTTGATGCTGGAATTGAGAGGAGAAAAAAATATCAGTTTTGTTTAAATTAGCACTTTTTCTTATCTGTTACGCTCAGCTAACTTTTTGCTTCCTTTTCAGTGTGCTGCAGTGGTTCAGTTTGCATTGATCCAAATTGGGCTTCAGCTGTCTTTCTTAAATTAAGAGTTACTCTGCATGGAACCAGTGATTTCTAAATTATTTCCTGTGTCAATTGCTAAGTAGCTCTAAATCCAGCGCTGTAGGAGAGGATTTCTGGAGCATTCACTTACTTACTCTGAGGGAACAAAACAGTCATTTTCAATTTTATTTTTTTTTCCTCCTTTACAGATGATGAAAACACATGTAACTTGCTGAGCATCTCAGCTGTGCTGGAAATGACTGAATCAGACCCATTTCTTCTTAGCTGGTCGTAGGAAGCGAAATGGTTTCCCGAGGGCTTGTGTTACAAGAAAGCGTGACTGTGCCCCTCAGGCACTGAATAGCTTTGGTTTACCTGAATTGGCAGGCAGGTTTTGGGGCATATTTGAGGGAAATCCAGATTTTTAAAAAAAAAAACCCAACCCTTTGTAACAAGGGTAAGTTCAGATCTGATACTGCCATCCATTACCAGGCCTATTCAAGGCTTCTCCTTCCCACGGATATTGAACTAAATAAACTTAAAGTCAGAGAGGGCATTGCTTAATCACCAGGCTCTGAATACACTATTCTTCAGCAAAAATCTGCTCAGCTATTATAGGTTTCCATGTCTTTAATAGCCAGGCTAATAGCTGAGAGATTCACACTTCCCAAATAAGAGGCACTTTTTACCAATGGCTTTAAATCATTCCCTGTGGAAATAGAAAGTTGCATTAAATCTTACATTAATTAGGCAGTTTTGGCTGTCTTCGGTGCTTTTGACTTTGTGGATATCTTGAGAGTTGAGATCCCTCTGTGACCTGTCAATGTGAACCCTCTCTCTACTCACACATGTGTGTGGACATGCTCACACCCCCTTTAACTCTTTGCCTCCCTCCTGAGCCCCAGTAAGAAATGCATTTTCTGGTTTCATCATTATTTGCAAAACCACTGCATAAAAGAAGGAAAGAAAAAAAAAGAAAGGTCTGTGATCAACAGTGAGTCTGTTTGAAATCAGCTCTTGTGCTACCACTACAGCACTGGCCTTGTACTGTTTGAAAGTGTGAAGTGATGTTTCTGTCGATGACTATTTCAGGTTTATTTTTTTTTCTCTCTGCTGCTGAATAACACAAAGAATAGGAGGATATTTTCCCAGGCACTCTCTATCACTCACTCCCCAGGCTTGCTATAACTCCTGCTTCGAAGGACCTGACACTAATGCATTAGAAACCCTTTCACTGCTCTATTGATCAGCGTTACTAAGTGCTGCAAATGCATGTGCATCTGGCTGCCATATACTCTAGACAAAGCTGGAATGAAAGCTGCAAACAGTATCTATGAATATTGGTTTGATGGCAACTCCTATCTCTCTTGACTGTGTTTGTGTTCCCTCTTTACTAGCAATAGTGGGATGTTTGTAGAAGTGGAGTTTTGCTGATGGATGGTATTGTGGTTGTGTATTTTTCATGAGCACTCAGAGCAGAAACTATTGCATAGACATCTTGAGCTGGTCCAAAGCTGCTCAGCATCAATGGGTCTTTTTCTGGTGAATTTGTTGGGCTTTGGATTGGGTGCAGTAGGCACCAAGGAATCACCTAATGAAAGAGCAGCCCTGAAACCCCATGATTTAGGTAGCTACTCACCCAGCACAAATAGTAAATTATAAAAAGCAGATACTGGCAGCAACAGGCAGGAATAGGCTGTAGTCAGCAATTCACAGCCTGAAGTATGTTGGCATAAACAATGCATCAGATAATTCCAACTAACTGACACATTTGTGAAAATCCAAGCCTGTTTATGGACAATTTTCCAAAATGCAAATTCAGCAAAAATTTTTTCAAAAAATATATTTGCAAGAGAAAAGAACCCATCCCTTTCCACTTCCTGATCATTTAGAAGTGTGTTTTGCATATGAGTTGTTCTTGCAAGGCACTGGATGACCTCAGGTAGGACCTGATGTGGGTGCTGGGCAGCCCAGCTCAGCCCTTACTCTGCTTTGGTTTCACTGTGGTTTTCCACTAAGGCTCTGTTCTGTACCTTTGCTGATGAAACAGAGTCATTTGGAGCAGTGAGGATGAGAGCTGCTTGCAGAGAGTTACAAAAGGCTCTAGCAACCCTGAGTGAGCTGGCAGGAAAACAGAGGGTGAAATTTAGAGTAGTGAAATGTGAAGTTACAGAGGAGGGAAAAATTAAGTCCCAAATTGATGTGTGTATGAAAAATCTTTGCAGTGACCCTCACCACTCTGAAACAAGACCTTGGCTTGACCATGAACAGTTCTATGTAGTGCTCCGCAGCAGTGAGAAGAGCTGAAGAACTGAAGGCTTGGAATGGTGATGATAATTTGTCACCTTCTAGCTCCAGCACCCCTTGCTCCATGAGTGGCTGGAGAGCTCCCTGGAGGAAAAGAACCTGGGGGTGTTAGTGGACAGCTGGCTGAACATGAGCCAGCAGTGTGCCCAGGTGGCCAAGGCCAACAGCATCCTGGCCTGTGTCAGGAATGGTGTGGCCAGCAGGAGTAGTTCCATAATACTCAGCTCTGATGAGGCTGCACTTCCAGTACTCTGTCCAGTTTTGGGCCTCTCACTACAAGAAGGACACTGAGATGTTGGAGTGTGTTCAGAGAAGGGCGGCAAAGCTGGTGAAGGGTCTGGAGCACAAGTCCTATGAGGAGCAGCTGAGGGAACTGGGCCTTTTTAGTCTTAAGAAAATGAGTCTAAGGGGAAACCTCATTACTCTCTACAACTACCTTCAAGGAGGGTTTAGAGAGGTGGGGCACAGCCTCTTCTCTCAGGTAACAAGCAATAGGATGAGAAGAAATGGTTTCAAACTGCACCAGAGGAGATTTAGGTTAGATATCAGGAAGAATTTCTGTAATGAAAGGTTTGTCAAGAATTGGAACAGGCTGCCCAGGGAGGTGGTGGAGTCACCATTCCTGGAGGTATTTAAAAGGCATGTAGATGAAGTGCTTGAGGACATGATCTAGAAGTGGACTAGGCAGGGTTAGGCTGTGGTTGGACTCAGTGATCTTAAAGGTATCTTCCAACCGAAGTGATCCTGTGATTCTATGTGATTTCCTCTGCAAAGGCAGCTGCCACGAGTCCCTGGCTATGGGCCTTCAGGGTGTGGGGACAGAGCTGCTCTCAGTATCCTGTCTGTAATAGCAGATTAGTGGGGAGGGCTGGCTGGGGACCAGCAGCACCCAGAGTCAATGTGGATGGACACACCAGAGCAGGTAGCGTAGGTATGCTGAAGAGCAAGGTATGGGTTGTTCCCCCTCTCCCATGCTACCAGGGAGCATGCCTTTTGCATGGCAAACGCAGCAAGGTGGTGCAGTAAAATGAACCCTGCAGCTACACACTGAATGGTGCCAAGGGGAAAGAAACTTGCTTCAGGGCTCACTAAATGAGCTGCACGTGCCTAATGCTTGGAGGGCTGTGGGAGCGAGTAGTTGTGATGGTATTTAGAGGTGGTATCATTGCGTATGTCCAAAGAGAAAGGAAATATCCTAATGCAAGAAGCTCAGGAGCTTTCACCCTGATGTTTCCCTGCTTCTGGCTTTGCAGCTGCAGCAACATCCCTTTAATATTCAGTTTGCTGTGCACGGTAGCCCAGGCCACAGCATGTGTGGAGCCAGTCAGGAGCCCCACATCCTTTGTGGAGTGAGGAGCAGAGGTTGGAGGAAGCTGGCCAGCCTCTGTGATGCAGCATACATCAGCACACAAGTGGTTAATGGGCTGATTCCCCTTCCTGTAGGCACCAGCTCCTAGAGATATTAGCTTTGCTCCTCCCCATCCCTGTTCCCTCAGCCCCTATAAAATTTTGTCTCCCCACCTCCTGCCTCCCCCATGGGGGATCTTGCCACTCCCATCATCGAGCTGTGCTTTATATTAATGCTGCAAATAGCAAGTGGCTGTTGTTTGTAATTTAATTAGTGTCATCCCCAGGAATTTAAAGCATGACAGAGGGAATTAGAGGCAGCCTAGCAAAATGATGCTTGGGTGTGGGTAGATGTTTAACCACTTTCATCCCAGTGTGCTATGGAGATGATGCACACAGGAGATATCTTTCTGGACATGGGGAAATCACTAAATGGGGATGATTAGTCTCTGCCCTGGTAGTTCTCAAATTTAGAGTAGCTACTGTTAAAAGACAAAGTGAAATTGAAAGTTGCCTACTGATTTTCCATCTCAGTTTCTGTCCAGCAGAATTTTTTGTTACTGAAAAGTTTCCTTTGTGTGAAATGTTTCAATTTATCTGTATTAAAAATAATATGCCATTTTGCTCAGGATTGGTTTTGTGTTAGACAATAGATTCCTTTTTTTAAGGGTATTGGATGGTGAGTCCCTGAATCAGATTGTGAGGGAAGTTGTGACATTGCCTTCACTGGAGATTTTTATGCACAGGTTGGGCAGATGTTGGCCAGGAACATTAGCAGTTTGCAGAATCATTATAGCTAATTTAGGGACATCAGCAGCTGGAAGCTTTGTCTGATTGATGTGCCACTAAGTTGGCCAAAGGTATAGCAAAAAATAGTCCCAAAGAGCTTGCAAGTGAAGCCGAGCCTGGTGCAGAAATCAAATCTAAAATCAGCAGGGAGTGAGTACAGCATAGCAGGAAGATTGATGCATGCAGGAGGCACTTGTCTCTTCATTATGCAACGTTTTTGTCTCCTTGTTTTAGGTGTCACAGCCTCATCACACCTCTTTGACTATGGCTCCACTGCCAACGGCGGCGACAGCTCCTTCTACACCTCTCTGATCTCGGATGTCCACTACACCACCCCGCGGGACTCCACCTATTTCACGGGCATTTATCAGCAGGAAAACAGCCCCATTCCCTGCTCAGGCAGCACAGAGGGGTTTAACACGCTGGGGCATCCTGTTCAGGATGTGACTGGGTTTGAGTCCCGTGGCTTGTTTAGCTCAGATTCGGGAATAGAGATGACTCCTGCAGAATCTACTGAAGTTGATAAGACCTTAGCAGAACCCATGAAAGTAGAAGCTTATAAATACATGGACATAAGTAGATCAGAAGAAAAAAAATACCAAGAAAAGCCTGACCCTGACTCAGAAGATGAAAGCCCAAGCCTTACCGATCAGTACCGGGGAATACCCACAGGGTCCAGCCACACTGCTGAGCCTCAGCGGACGGCTCTGGAGAGCACGGAAGCAGCCAAAGAGCAAACCCCACTTGAAGACACAAGGTCTGGAGATCAGCACAGTGCCTCCGTGGTTACAGCTCCTGTCAAGATCACGCTCACTGAGATAGAAAGCACTGGGGAAGCTGCTGGCAAGGAGTCAAGCCTGGCTCAGTCGGAGACCGGGCTGAAGCCGAACCGTGAGGTGGTACCAACGGTGACGGTGTCAGAGCCAGAAGATGACAGCCCAGGGTCTGTCACACCACCATCCTCTGGCACAGGTAATGCTGGTGCATGGCACTGGTATTTTTTGGTATTCAGAGAGTGCTTGCACACTGGAGAATTACTATGGGTTTGGGAGGTAGGTCTAAGGGGGTGCGAGCAGACATTCACTAGTGGGCATTGCTGAGGGTATCATCAGCCAGGCAATGGTTTGGGCTGGATCCTGGTGATTTTGGGGTCTCTTGGTCATCACCCTGGCTGACTCTGCTCCCCAGAGGAAATAAGGTGTGTGGGACCAGGGTGCTCCTAATGGCTGGGTTAATTTTTAAAAAAAAATTAATAGCTGTTTTAACACATCTCTGCTCTTGCAGAGAATAAGGTTAAATTGTTAAAAATAAGTCCTGACTTCGAGTGGAAGTGCTGCTTTTAGAAAGTGCTGAGGAGGGAAATGCTGTCACCTCATTTATAAAGGGGACTGGAGGGATGAATCATAGAATCATAGAATGGTCTGGGTTGGAAGGGACCCCAAGGATCATAGAGCTCCACCCCCCCTGCCACAGGCAGGGCCACCAACCTCCAGGCCTGGAGCTGCACAAGGTTGCCCAGGGCCCCATCCAACCTGGCCTTGAACACTTCCAGGGACAGGGCATCCACTACTTCTCTGGGCAGCCTGTTCCAGCCCCTCACCACTCTCTCTGTAAAAAACTTCCCCCTAATATCTAATCTAAACCTTCCTTCCTTTATTTTTAATCCATTCCCCCTTGTCCCGCCAATATCTTATTATGAAGAGCCAGTCTCTTTGAAAGGCTCCTGATTTCTGGTAGGGGGGCACCAAAGTCCCGTATTATCTGATTACTGCAGTAGTGCATAATATCTGGTCTTAATTTTCCCCATTGTACATTGCTAAAATATGGAAGTAGTGTAGTATTTTAGAAAGGAATAAAGTTCTGTGACAGGAAACAGAATTTTCAGACCTGAAATTAAATTTCAGCCTCCTGGATCAAAACCCGTTGATGATGAACATCTGACATTTGACAATAAACATTCCTAAGCTGAAATTGCTATTGCTTTGATGGCATCTAGAAGCATTTAAAAATTGACTGGAATTTCCTTAAAACGGCAGTCTAGGATTTCCACCCCCCCTGATACCTATCCTTAGAGAAATACCTACCTCCTGTCCCAAACTGAGTGTGCATTTGTACACGCTAACACACACAGATGGATAGAGCCTACCACAGCTGTGAGTTTATCCTGCCTCAGTCAGCCAGAAACTTTAGATAATAAATAGACTTTAGAGTCCCATCTTTCTTCTTTTATTTGACTGGGTGACATCACACACTTACTTCTGAGACATGCTGGGTTTTATCGATTTACACTTTTTATGCTACAAGGTAATTAAGAACTTCAGGCACTAATTGTTATTTATTCAGTCCTTGGCAATTGTTCAAGGCTGGCTCTGTGACACTGGATAACTTCATCCCATCATAACAGCTGAATAGTACGTGGCTGAGCCTCACGGCTGCTGCCTTACTGGGAGGCACTGGTGAGCCCAGTGTAATTGCCGGTGCAGAGATATTCCTCTCCAGTGATTCCACCATTGACCAAACAGCCCAGGGAGGTCCCACCAGCTTGCATTGAGGTGCTGGGAAGCCAGAAGCACTGCTTATTGATCACATTAAGGAAAGAGGAAAGAGGCAGGCATCATCTTTTAGGGGCTGGCTCCCACAGGGTGTCTTCTCTGGATTTCACCCCCTTCCCACAGCCAGGGACACGCTGCGCCCAGACCCCGCGTTCAGAAGCAAGGAAGAAATGTAAAACCTGCCCTGCCCAGTGACCCAGCAAAGTCGTCACTCTGAGATACCCCTTAAGAATCCTGGCGAAGCCCCCAGTTCCCTCCTGCTCGGCTCAGGACTTTTGGAAATGGTTTGCTTTTAACTGCTGGCCGTCATCCTCCTGAGGAAGGGGAGACGTGATCTATTCATACGCCGCAGTGGTGCTGAAAGGCGGTGGGGATTTCTGTGCTTCCCCGTGCCAGGGGTGGATATGACACCCTGCTGCTGGCCACAAAGGGCATTCTTGTTCGCAAGGTAAATGCGGTGGCTGAGAGCTACGACCCGCCAGCGCCGGCAGGAGCAGGGTGAGGCCGAGGGACGGCGCGTTGCTGCGCTACGAGGACTGGCAGTCACACGCCTGCTTGGACTCCTGCCGGATTTAGTCATCGCTGAGGGAGAAAGTGCTTAGATGCGGTAATGCAGGAGAGTGGCGCAGCTCCCACGGGCTTCCTGCAGCCGGGGGGCGGGGGG
>VZTU01010850.1:108467-203263 GCA_013400835.1 Zapornia atra
GGGGGGGGGGAGAAGGGTGCACCCCCTTCTGCTCAGTGCGCCCAATTCACAGAGTCGTAGGGGTTGGAAGGGACCTCGAGAGATCATCGGGTCCAACCCACACTAACTTCTTGGCATCTGGACAGGAGCGTGCCACAGCAGTCCCAAACACCTTAATTTTGTCTGTGGCCATGCTCTGGGTTGCAGAAGGACTTTCTCATGCGAGAGGGATGTGCTACAAGGGAGCTCTTTTGTCGGAGGAACTGCAGACGTGCCAGCAATATGTGCTCAAAGCTGCCGATGACATGTGTATTGGCAGATGCACGAAGCAAAACTGCTTGGAGGGGTGTGGGGAGGCTGTTTTTCTTGCTCATCACCCAGAAGGACATCATGACTCGAGTGCTATCATAAAAAAATCTCTCCCTTTACCTGATTCAACTTGGGGAAGGCATATGATCAGGAAGAAATAATCTGTGCAATTGCCATGAGAAATTCAGTCTGGAAACAGCCAGAAATAGTTGTTTTGTCCCAGGTCATATCTGATACAATCTCTTTCCTACTCGCTGTTATAGCGGAGCTTCCAGGGCTGGCCAGCAGGTCTGGGTGGGCTCAGGGGACCAATACCAGTGGCTGCACCCAAAGCAGGGCTGGGCTGAAAGCAAATACCCAGCAGGAGTGGGCTCAGATCAGCTCTGGGCTCCCCACACCTGCAACCGCTTGCTCCACTGTGGTCCCCAGATGGGCAGACTCCAGTGCTGTCCTGCCATGGTCATCTTTACCAGCATCAGCAGGAGGAAACTTGGGGGGATCTATTTTCCTGATGGCTTTCTTGAACCTTCACTGCCTGCAAAGTCACTTAGTGACATGTTAATAGAGATACAAAATCAGTGAACAAGCACTTGAGAGTCCAGAGGACAAGTGTCTCTGTGTGCTTGTGGCTGTTCCAACATTCCTCAAAAGGAAGAGTTGGGCATGGGGATGTCAGCTATCTCTGAGTCAGTGAGGTGGAAGGTGGGAAGAGCAGGTCAGGAAGCAGCAATGGCCAGGTGCTGGCAGGGGCTCAGGTGCTGTAGTCCCCCTTGGCACAGAGAGGTTCAGCTGGCCTTGCTGTGATGCACCAGGTGTAGTCTGGCATTGAGGCTGGCTGATGCTCTGCAAATGGTACAGCGGAGCCTGTTCTCCATATGGTGACTCAAGGCAGCTGCTGGTGCACCTCATGTTGCTTCTGTTCCCTCTTCTTGTGAACACTTCACCAGCAATTTTACTTTCTTGGTTATTTCATTACAAAACCCCACGTGGTAAAGAGATGTGCAAGGAGGTAGAACAGGTGGGAAGTCTGCTGCTGGGCTTCTCTAGCACTGCATGTGGGCTCCTTGGTAATCCTGGGTGACCAGTCAGCCTTTTCCACTGCTCGTGTCCAATCTCTGAGTGTATCTTCTTCCAGTGTGAGCCACAAAATGCAGGGAAATTTGTTTCAAATTTTGGGTAATGAGTTGGTCAGTTATTTTGGATAGTGTCATTCTTAATGATATCAAGAATTACAGAATTACAGTTAAAAATGAGTTTCAATCTTGGTCCCATCTGAAATAAAAGCATCACCCACTTCCTTGGGAAAAAAAAAAAAAAGAAAAAAAAGTCTAAGAAAAGTTCCTGACCTGGAACTTTTCACAGCTTTAAGTTGAAGTTTGACAAAACTACTGGTAACTACACATGGGTTGCTATGTTCACTGGTCTCAGGAACCCACCAGCCCTGTGTACGTGTTTGTCCCCAGAACAGACCCATCTCTGCCAGTGACAGGCAGGTGCTGTCACACGTGGCCTGAGCCCATGTTCCTCACAACTGGTGATTTTCCTGGTGAAAACCATATTGCTGAGCCACTGGCCAAGCCCTGACCAGCACTGCCTCATGCCTCAGCTTTCTCCTCAGTGAATGATGCCAATGACACTTCTTTTATAACGAGTACGTGCATGGGAACTGCTCTGTAAGGCGACTTTCTGCTGTGTTACCAGCCCAGCTAGAGTGCTGGTGTGAAATCTATTGTGTTTGTTGTCTAAGCAGCCAGAAAATTCTGTTCCTAACCACTTCTTTCTCTTCTTTTCCCCCTTTCTTTCTGGGTGGCAGAACCATCTGGCTCAGAGTCTCAGGGCAAAGGCAGCCTGTCAGAGGATGAACTCATCAGTGCCATCAAGGAAGCAAAAAGCTTTTCCTTTGAGACCCAAGAGGTACATCGGTCACCAACCCTTTCTGCTGAGAAGAAAGACCAGCGGGCCAAACCTGGGCGCCCCACCGTCTCCTCACCCATGGATAATGAAGCCAGCAGCGCTGAGTCAGGGGACTCGGAGATCGAGTTGGTCTCAGAGGACCCACTGGCTGCTGAGGAAGTGTTGCACTCCAACTACATGACCTTCAGCCACATTGGAGGGCCTCCTCCATCACCTGCCTCCCCCTCTATCCAGTACAGCATCCTACGGGAGGAGCGGGAGGCTGAGCTTGACAGCGAGCTCATCATTGAGTCCTGCGATGCCTCTTCGGCCTCTGAAGAGAGCCCAAAGAGGGAGCAGGACTCCCCTCTGATGAAGCCCATGGTCATGGACATTATCAAGGAAGAGAATGGCTCACGCACTGACGCCTCAGACTACGAAGCAAGTAAAACAACAGAGAGCAGGATGAACAGGGAGAACCTGGCAGAATCAGCATCCTACCTGAAATCTTCCTTTGCTGCACCAAAAGTAGGTGCTGAGACCCCGACCTCAGCTGTCAGCACTGAGGAGCTGAAGGAAAGAATAATCCTGAAGAAACCCATCGAGGAAACTGTTGTTAACCAAAGTAAAGTGTCTTCCAAGGACTCTGGCAAAAGAAGTCCATTGGCTTCACCCCTCCTTCCGTTCTTAAATAAGCAAAAAGGTAAATGCAGATTATTATGTTGTTTTTTGCAGTGGTGCTGAGAAGGGGGAGGAGGGAGAAGTGCCTGTTCTTTGCAGGGGAGATGTTAGTAATGCTGAGCCCTGGATGACCTCAGCTCAAAGGTGGGCATGCTTGTGACAAAAACATCTCTGACCTTCCCATCCTCTTCTTTTTCTCATTTTCCTTTCCCTTAGGAAACAAATTAACGCCAGCAAACAGTAACTTGTTAGTCTTAAGCATATAGATACTGCATCAAGCTGGAAACCCAGTAATGTAAGGCTGATTAACAGTAACATCAGGTGTCTGGAGGACAAAAAGCAACAAATGATCATTTTTCCTTTGAAACAGGCCGAGCCTTGCCCTAGGGAAGGGATGCAATCAGGAACGTGGTCTTGCCTCTTCCAGAAATGTAAGGATAAATGTACATTGAGGAAAAAAGAATGATTTAGAGGAGGAGAGGGGTTGGATTTGGTGGGTCTGGGTGTTTCTAAAGCTAGTGCAGCTTAAATGCATCTCTCTTACCCTCTGTCCTGCATAATGAGGGTTTTGTGTACCCTTCCAGGCAGGGCAGTGGGTAGCTTGGGGGTGCTCATCCCAGCTCTGCTTGCCTTTGGGGTCATCCCATGTGCCCCTCTGAAAGCCCTTTCTGTAGTCCAGCTCTGAGGAAGGGAAGGATAGGACACTTCCATGGTGCTCAGAGCTCAAGGGCACTTGTCTCCCTGTAGGTTTCCCTCAAAGCCAGAGCCAGCTAGGACCAGGCTTGCTGTGCCAGGCACTGATGTCTGAATGGACCTACCAAACCTCTAGAGCTACCACCAGGTTTTGGTCTCATCTAAACCCTGAGGACAAAGGTGTAGCACATGGTCACTGCACACTGAGACTTCCAGGGGTCCCTGCAGTCTGTCATTGGTTTAGTTCAGAAAGGGAAAAAGGCTTTTTATTCTTTGCAAGATGCCAGCTCTAAATAGCTAGGATCTTCGTGCACCTCAGGCTTTGTAGGCTGGCATGGGCGGGAGGGACACTGGGGCTGCCCCCCTCCTGCCCTGTTCCCCCTCTGCTGTCTCCTCCAGCTGGGCAGCAGCTGCTCAGGGCTCTTCTGTCCAATGGGGGTTTGGAATTCTGAGAGCTGGAAGGAGATGGAGAAGGGGGGTGTCCAACTCCACCCCTGCTGTTTAAAGAGCATCTTTTCCCTCTGTCCACATTTGTGCAGACATTTGACCACATGATGGCCTGGAGATGTGGCAGACACAATTAAGTGGCACACTTTTACAACTGATTTATCTAGTGCTGTGAGAGCAAGCGTGCAGGTCTGATAAGGAAACAGCCTGCATGTGCACGATGTGCTGAGGGCTGCAAGATCTGCAGTGCAACTAAATATGCTAATCCTGATATTCTTGGTGGTAATGAACTAATGATATTAATGGGCTGAGTAAGAAACATATCATTATTGCTCCTAAATATGTTTTCCTGACAGATTCTCAGAGTTTGCAACATCACGCTGTGCATCAATTAGCTCTCTCATGAGCTTCAACCCTTTTTCTCCCCCTTCTCAAATTTCCCTTTTGCAGGACTGGCCCAGGCCCTGCCCAAACCCCAGAAGCTGCGAATCTGGCTGAATTTATATTACATAACCCTTACTTCCCTGTCTGGCGTTGGGTCTTCGCAACCCAAAGAGCTGTCTGTGTGCTGTTCTGGGCAGATGACTCACAATTCGGTCTTGGATTTGAGGGAAGTAGCTAGGGAATACCACAGGGCCATCTAGCCACCTGTCCCTCAATTTGGAGATTTCAGGCCCCATTACAATTTGTAGTCACCCTTGATCATATTGAGATTTTCTTGGCTTAACTTTTGTATCTCATTTAGTTTCTGTCGTGCCTAAAGCGATGCCAGCAGAGGCTCGTTCTCATATGCTGGTTGCAGAAAACCCTTGTGTAAGTGAGCAGACTTTCTCCCTGCCTTGTAGTGTGTCCGTGTGTCCCATCTGTATTCCCGTAGCAGGAATGTTTCCTCCAAGACAGACACAAGACAACTAATTACTATTTGGCAGTGTGTAGAGGACTATTTCAGGATGTGCTTTCCTCCCTTGAGACACTCTGGTACCTAAGGCAAAGGAAAAAAAAACCAACTACAAAGCATCTCAGCATGATGGACTGCATCAAAGGGAGTGTGTTCAGCAGGTCAAGGGAGGTGATTCTGCCCCTCCACTCTGCTCTCTTGAGTCCCCACCTTGAGTACTGTGTCCAGTTCTCAAGTACCCAACATAAGAAGGACATGGAACTGTTGGAACAGGTCCAGAGGAAGCCACAAAGACGATTAGAGGCCTTGCGGTACCTGAAGGGGCCTACAGGAAAGCTGGGGAGAGACTTTTTAGAAGGTCGTGGAGTGATAGGATGAGGGGGAATGGTTTTAAATTGGGAGGGGGTAGATTTAGATTGGATATTAGAAAAAAAATCTTCACTATGAGGGTGGTGAGGCGCTGGTACAGGGTATACCCAGGGAGAGGTGGTAGATGCCCCCTCCCTGGAGGTGTTCAAGTCAAATGAGGCCTTGAGCAGCCTGGTCTAGTGAGAGGTGCCCCAGCTCATGGCACAGGGGTTGGAACTTGGTGATCTTTAAGGTCCCTTCCAACCTTACGTATCCTATGATTCTGTAGGATTGTTGCTGAAACCTGTGTAACATTTTTAAGCTGTGGGGAGGTGGCCTCAAGATAAGAAAATATGGATGAAGGTGGCATCCAATTTCTAGTACTTTCTAGTAATTTGCTGCGTCAGTCATTGTGTCTTGGCACTAGTTGATTTTAATTTGGAGGTGGAGTATGGGGCTCTCTTTCTGGCCTAGGAAAGGACCGCTTGTCCCTCACTCAGAGAATGCATGTGAAAGTGTTTTTTTCAGCTATCAGAGCTGAACTGGGGGATGTGTTAAGTGGCTCGGTAGAACCAGAGCACCCCCCATGGGTCCTCCCAGGCTCTGTCAGCCTGGAGCCACATCAACTGGCAGGGAAATGAGAGCACATCCAAGGGGACGGTGTCTGCCTTCATAGCATCAACCTGAGGTCTTGGCAGGGCTTTACATCATAGCATCATATATGTCTCACATGCCAACTCAGATGTACCTGACAGGCATTTGGCGTGGGTCACACCCAGCCAAAGTGATAAGAATTGAGGGAGATGTGGCAGTGCTGTGCAATGGAGGTACAGCAGAATGATGTCACCCAGAGCAAGAACAGTATCATCATTCATTAATTAAGAGAATTATCTGAATTTAATCATCTCTCATTAAGAGAATACCAACAAGATGCAACTATGTACTTGTTAAAAGACAGAAAGCAGAAACCCCATCTTTGTTTCCTGTTGCCTCCTTGTTACATGTCACCTTGGAGGTGTTCTCCTACCACCGTGCATCCTTATTAAGACAAGATGACGATGTTCACAGAATCCAGGTGGGGACTGATCCCCCTATGGCCATTGCAGGTCCCACCTGAGTCACTGCTAGCCCAACGTTTCCAGAAGTTCACAGGTAACTAACTGATGGATCAGATGAAGCTGTTCCACACACTTGGCTGTGTTTTCAGTGCCCAGCTGTAAATCCTTCTGCAGCCCGTGGCCAGATCGTTGCCAGGTATTTGAAAATAGCCACCAGCAAGTGCTAACTGTTTCAAAGCATCATACTGTAATACCATGAAGGAGTCTTTTACTTCTACCCATGGCATTAAATATACTTTGCATGGCTCATCAAAAGGGGTTGGACTGGACAGACAAGACAAAAGTTGATTTTACTTGCAGACTCCGGGAAATACATGGAGAAGCTGTACAAAGGAAAAGCCCAGCATTCAACCCAACCCCAGGAACAGTCTTGCTGATTGTGTTAGTGCCAACCCCTGGCTTAATCCCTCAGAGACCTGTCTGGTGTGTCTGCTAGGCGTGCCTTCCCCTAAATAACAAGGTGGAGCACAGCAAGTGCATGTGTGGTGTTTGCGCAGTGATAACTGAACCTCTCTGCTTAACGTCTGTTGCCATCCAGTGGCAATAACAAAAATGGGCAGGGACTTCCTACCTCCATTTTACTGGAGCTGACTATCAGGATTTGAAAGTGTGGAGCTACTCCTGTGCTGTTAATTGATAAGCAGCTTTGCTTGCTTTTCCACATGGTCAGAGCACATTGCTTGCTGTGTCACAGCCATAGTTTGGGCCAGTGCTGTGCAGATACTACCTTTGTTAGCAGTACTGATTCTCTTGTCTCCTGAGGAGCAAAGAGGGGAAGGCAGAGCTGTAGCAAGACTTTTGCTCTTTGGCTGTCACTGCCTCCGCATCTCTACTGGTGTCTCCTCCCAGAGATGGACACATCCCTTCCACAACAGGGCTTGGAGCCCCTGTGGCTGTGGGTCTCCAGGAAGGAGGTTGCCAGCTCAGTTTCTTGCTTTTTTTTTTCTCCTTTTTTTTTATTATTCACCCACAGAGAGGGAAAACCAGGTGCATTTGTGTTTTCCAGTAGCCAGGGCAAGGAATGCAGACTTTTAGGTTTGTTCTAAGGAAATCCTGTCTTACAAGAGATTTGCACAGACTTTGGAAAATAATGCAAATGATTGGCATGGTGCTGTGACATTGCATCACACTGCCCAGGTGACATCCAGGCTGGGCTTGCACATAGCTTGGGCACGCAGGAAAGAGATTTTTGTTGTCCTAGAAACATGCATCTTTTGATCTTGGGCAGTTTGCAAGAAGCCTGGACTAAGGCAGGCTGGAAAGGAGCATTTTGGCTGAGTTCTCTCCTGTCTTCTCTTGAGATGCCTGTCAGTAGCTCTCTGCCAGGGTGGCTTGGCTTACTGCATGCTGGTGTCCCACAGCCTGGGGACCTGGTCCTGGGAAGACATTTCCCTTATGTTGGAGCATCATGTCTCTCTTCAGCCTTTCCTTCATGGACAGTGTTAGGAGATTCCTCCTGCTTGATCCATTTAATGAAATGTGCAGCAGCTTGTTACCTCTTGGATCAGATGTCTGAGGTTAAGCAAAAAAGACAAGACATGGACATTCATAGTAATGTTTCCTTTCCTTTTCTTTTTATTGCATAGGGAAATTTAGCACAGGAAAAGGAAAACCCAAACTTGGGGTGGTGGGGTCATTCTGTCATTCACATGCTAGGTGTCACAGCTAGCAGGACCTGCTGGAAATGCAGTCAAATGATTTAAAATGCATTATTCTGCAGCATAGTCCTGTATAGGCTTTTGTAGCATTAATGTGGTTAGTCCCTTACAAGAGTGTGTCCACATGACACACCCTTCATAGCTGCTGTGGTTCTAAGCAACTGTGAGGGACACCAAGGCTCATGGCCACCCATCTCTGTGTGGTGGCCTGGTGTCTCTCAAGCAGCGTCACAAGCTGCAATCAGGACCACTTCTGATTTTGGGGTGACAATGGAAAAATGCCCTGGGTTGTAGAACATGTTTTCCCTCCTCCCTGATGCCTCTCATGCTATCCCATAGTGTCCAGGGCTGTCACACAGTGGAGAAGCACAAAGCACCATGGGCTTTTCCCCTTTAACCTCTCACTGCGCCCACCTCTGTTGGATGCCACAGAGAAGTTGATTTTACAGTTTCTCAAGCAGAAACCATCTCAAGGAGATGGTTTTCCAGCAGAGATCTGGGAGAGACCCTGAGTTATTTGGAATGGTTTTTCTTTGGCAGAACATCGTTTGCATCTCATTAGCACATCCCTGCTGTTGGAGGTGTCGCTAGTGAGGAATTTTTCCATGGAAAAGGGATGTTTGGGAGGGTGATTTAGCATTCTGAGGCTCATTTCTCATCTGTGTGCTTTCACCAGGCTGGCTCTGCAACCAGCAGCAAGCCAGACCGTGGCTTAAGCATACGGTAATGTTAGTTTAATATTTTAGTGCCATCTGCTGTAAGTGCCTCCACACTCCAGCCCATCTGTTTTGCGTGCTTCAGTTTGCTTTTTATGGGGCTCTGGTAATGTTGCATCCTTTGGAAAGCCCCTGCTTGGAAAAGGTGTGGGGGAGAGGGATGTCCTGCCTGGGACTGGAGTGTCTTCACCTTGCAATGCTGTAGGAGGAGTCAGGTAAAAACTGCTTGGAGAAATAAATGTGTGAATCTAGACTTGCCCTTGCCACAAAATCTTGGAGTAGACTGGTGAACCTCTGTGCACTTGCCTCCCACATGGAACAATATAGGGGGAAGGGACCTGTGGAGGTCTCTCGTCCAACTCCTGGTTCAAAGCAGTTTGGCCAGTTTGCTCAGGCCTTTGTATACCTGTCCATCTTCTCAGCAAAGACAGAGGTTTGGGGGTAGCTGAGAGCTGGAGCCTTTGAATTTTTGGCCAGTCCCATGGTGCTGCCTCAGCACCAGGAGCTGCAGGCACACTGCAGAGCAGGGTAGAGGACTGTCACCATGCAATGTAGCTTCATACAGAGTGCACTGGCAGGAACTTCACAAGGTCCAGAGAGCCCATCTCCTGGCCCACAGCCAGGATCCCTGGTAGAGCACTCTTCACAGATTCTTGTGACTTGTCTGGAAAGGCAGATCCACCACCAGCTCCCAGGCATCTAATGAAAACAGTTGCCCTTCTTCCACCCTCCTTCACTTGAGGCTAAAAAGTTGTATCTTCTTCAGTTTTTCCCCTCTGGTCATGTTTTCAAGCTGTCTGAACTGTCTTGTTCTCTTCATTCTTTTCTATCACTGGATTCTATCCTTCTTAAAGAGAACTGGAGAGGATACTTGCATGGATGCTGTCCCTATGCTCACGATGGGTTACTTGCCTGCCCTACACAGCATTGGCTTCTATTGCTGCAAGAGCAGCTGCAAAGAGATCTCTTCCATACTGCTTGGAAATGTTTATTCAGACTCCTGCAGCAGGCTGTGCTGACCCATCTTTTCCTACTTGGACACATTTGGCTCTGTTATTTATCTGCATGATAACACAAATGGAATATTTTTTGAAAGATTGGGGAAGCCCAGTGGAAAAATAGAAGTTAACTGTGATCATCTTGCTGATTTCTGAGAAATGGAGAGTTTGAATGACTTTCTGCTCAGATGGTTGAATGGCAGCTGGAGTGGGGTTGATCTGCTAGTGAGGAGCAGATGAATTTAGGGGGGACGGGTGTTTTTCAAGAGCCATGAGCAAGTATTGAGTGCAATACTGGCAGGCATGACTTACAGCTTTTTCCAGAAATCTTCCAGAATCTTCCCCTGAGCAAAATGGTTTATTTTTCTCCTAGACTGTCCAACCTCACAGCCCACTTAGGATCATGAATCTCCTCATACTCTGTCGCATGCAGGGCTCTTCCTCAGACCATCCCTTTAGGAATGGGTAATGTGCACTCTCCATTTGCAAACCAGTGAAAACAGGCTTTTGTGTAAATGATGCTAAAGACCTTTCTCTGAGTTTTAACTCAGAAGGTGCTTAGGGAAGTACAGAGGGTCTTAGAGGAAGAAATGAGGCCTGCATTGCTAAACCCCACACTAGGAACACACCTGGAGTACTGGCAATCAGTCCGTTGTCCAGACCAGTTGTCTTCTTCCACACCTCTGTTTGACTCCCCTGAATGTGAGGTGAGGGATGTTTAGCTGGTGGACAGGAGGGAATGCAGCTAAGGCACACTCTAGCCTGCTCTTGTGTCCCTGCTCTGATGTGTGTTCTTCAGTGGCTTTGTGGCCTAGCAACGCAAAGTTATGGCAAAAATGGCCTGTTAGCCAGACCAAGAAAACAGTTTTAAATTAAAGTGCCTGAGCATTTCGCCCATTTCACCTCTGGCACCTGTTTCCTTCCATGATTTTTGGCTTTGCTCATGAAAATTACTCCCAGTGTGTTGGGTGATGTCAAACTTTTAACTCATGAGTGTCAAAGCATCTTCAACACAGTGGCTGGATACTCTGAGGTGGTTTTAAAATTGGGCATAGCTTAATGTAGGAGGATCATACATCTTCTCTTGGGACTGCTATCCACTCCACTGCCTGTGTGTGAGTTAAGTACAGGGCTACAAAAATTTATAGACCTTATCCTTCTGTTTTCATATATCTATAAGAGCAAAGGACTACCTCTGAAGAGCTGTCATAAGTCAGAGCAGTCAAACAGGAGCATACAGACCCTTCTGATAGATACAACACAGGATGGTGTTTATAACATATTTCTGCCAGGTCAAGATTACGTTGTGACAGGTTTAAACAAAACAAATCAAGACTACTTGTTTGACTCTGTACAGGTACCTGATGGTTATATCAAATGTTTAAATATCCAAGCCATGAATGGCAAAGTGTGAGCAAAGCACAGCAAGTTGGTGGACATCCATATGCAAACAGGAACGTGCTGAGAAGAGGTCCAGAGAAGGAAGATGTGCAATGTGTCAGTGCCTTCCTCTGCCAGCCAGGCTGCACAAACAGAAAAACTTCAGTTGTAGAATTATTCACAGTCCAAGGGCATTGCAAAAACCAAAATCCTGAAACCGTGTCCCTTTCGGTGTCCTTTGGTGTCAACAATCAAGGATTTGGATTTCAGGCAAGGCTGTGACAATGCCAACCTGATGGTAGCCAGTTTTTCCCTAGATGGTGCAATGCTTTGCCTGGGTACCCCCAGCAAATCTTGGAGGTTATTGACAGAGAAACCTAACAGCTATGAATAACTTTTCTGTGGCTGACACAATATACAGTAAGAAGAGGTGTTTATTCTGAGTAGAAACAAGAAAAAGCCCCACCAAATCCCATAGGTAATTCAAGGGAAAAGTTATACTGCCTCCAAGGCTTTTCTGTAAATGATGTTAAAGACCTTTCTCTGAGTTTTTAGCTCAGAAGGTGCTTAGGGAAGCTTATACACTATCACTCAAATTAGGTGTAGGAAAATTCAAAACATTTGGGGTTTATTAGCACAGAATGTTTTGCCTCTTAATTCAGTCTTCTCATACATGTGTTTTGCAGGGAACTTGTGGAATATTTTGTTTTCTGATTTGCTAGAAATGCTTCTTCTGAACCTCTTCAATGCTCTGTGAGCTGGGAATCATGGGTTTTCACCAGCTTTATTGATGAATTCAGATGAAGAGGTTGGACTCATTTCATGTCAGATTTAAATCTATAATTAATGTGTGGTGATATAAAATACACCTTCTCTCTCTCAAGGAGAGGTAAAATACGAACTTTTGAACATCTCTGCCTGTTTCAGGCTGATTGTAATTCTTCAGATGGAATGCAGAATAAGGACTTCTCTGAGTATTGCTGCCTGTGTCTGGTAGGTAGCATGAGATTCAAATTAAGCTATTTGACTGTAGTAAAGGCGGGGGGGAGGGTGGTGATAGGAGATATCCATTGGGAATAAAACCTGGAGGTGGGTATTGATTTTACTGATGTTTTTCCTTAGCTACTGAGAGTGCACTGCTGATTGGGACATAATAACAATATTGACTGAAAAGGGGATTTATTTCTTTTTTCTTTTCCTTGGGAGGCTGCTTGTTCATACCAGTTCAGAACAATATAGAAAATAAAGGATGTGCAATGATCCAACAACTCAAAGGGCTTGATTTCCCCTCTGAAGAAGGAGTGCCTGTCTTTGAGTCTGAATCTTATCTTGATTTCCACTTTCTTTTGTTTGATTCCTCTGTGTTTTTTGGGGTTTTTTTAAACTCTCTTGACCTTTACCCAATCTGGGCAATTTTGCCCACTGTTTTTTCCAGGGGGATCACAGATATCCTTTCCTCCCTCCTCTGGCTCTGACAGCAGCTCGGTGCTTATGTGGGAACTGTAGCAGTGAGAGATCATTCTGGTGTTTTGCTTTCCCAGCATTTCATTTGTGTTTGAGGAATACAAACAAACATGGAAAAAAATTACTGCTGCCAGAGAACAGGTCGGATTGGATGGCATAATCTTCTACCTCCACCATGGGTCTGCCAGGCACTAGGCCACCTGTAGTGGGGACATTTGGTGATGTCAAGGTTGCTTAAATCAGCTCTAGCAATGAAAGTGAAGGTTGGTCATTTTGGTTAGTGATAATAGAATTCACAAGTGCTATGTGTTTAGGAAAATTTGGTATACAATGGTCACTGTACTTCTGAAATAGGTGATTATTTGAGAGAACTGAGTGTTTTTCTTCCCCATTCAGAGCTCAGAAGACACAAAGAGTGAATGTTTTGAAAGCTGCATTACATATTTTTAATATTTTGAGGGGGAAAAACCCTGCCAGCTATGTTGCTTTTAAGTGAAAGGCTCTTTGCTAACCCAGAAGCCTTGTTTTAGGGTTTATCTTCCTTGCAGCTTCAACGTGACTCATGGGTCTATGCGCTGAAACACCTTTGGTATCACTTACTCAGAGAAACCCTTCCCCAACTGGTGCCATGTGATTTTATGTGGAATTGGTGATCTCTTCCAAAGGTTTCAGCTAATGTTGGAGTTTGCTTCACGTTGCAACTCCCAAAAGGGGTCTTCTGTAACATGGGCACTGATTAGGTCTGCTGGACCGCTGCCAGTCCTCCAGCACTTCCCTGCCATTCTTGAGCATCACTGGAAAGGATATACAGCTTTCTCACTGTTCCTATGAAAATAATCCACTACTTGGCTCATTAGGGTGCAAACTGCTGAGAGGTGACCTCAGGAGTCCTCTAGAGCTGGGGTAACTTGAGAGGGACAGAAAGAGCACAAATCATCAGTATTACCTCTGCAAAAAGCCATGTCTTAGAGAGGAAAGGCTTCCAAGGCAGCAAATTCAGCTTGCATTAAGGATTTGGCATTAGACCATCCACATCCTCAGGTCAAGTAGGAATTTCAGTAATGTTTGTCCCCTTTCAAACTGGATACTAAAGAATAATTTGCTAGGGAAACAGCTCTTGGTGTTGCTACATCATCTGGCTAGATGTAAACATTGTTGGAGCAACACATTTCATACAAATGAGCAAAATCTGATTTTTTAAAAATTGCTCTCATCTTTTGAGTAGAAAGTGCAATGAGATTGCAGGATATAAAAAGGCAAATGCATGTTTCTGAGGTCTGATACCATTCACAGCCTGGCTGGTATCAACCTTGCTTGATGCTATTTGCCTTGCTTGATGTTACTTGGGATCCATGGTGGTTTAAGATAAAAATGCAGTCTCTGACAACCCCAGAGACACTGTTTTCACAGCAACTCCTTTAAAAGTAGCCTAGGATCTTTCCCACTCAGTGTTGTTGGCAGATGAGGGCATTGTGCAGACAGGATCTTCTGCTCTCTTTTAGGAATATAGACAGTTCCTTAGAGGCAGGGAAGTTCTAAGGTACACCCTAATGAAGTGCTGATAACATCCACAAAACAAGGTCTGTATCTGGGCAACCAGCAAGGAGCAGGGTAGGAGAGCTTACAGAAAAGCCAGCAGTGATTAACAGTCAGAATTTCTGAAGGTTACTTTGTTGACCAATGTACCACTGAAACAAGAGCAGCTATGCCTACTTGCTTAGGTTCAGTGACAGACCTTTTCCAAAGAAGGGAAGTTACTTCCCAAAGCAAGAGAACGGGCTGCCTTCCCTGCACATCCCAGATGCTTGCCCTGGAGCTGCTGGAGCTTTGCTGCTGCTGCTGCTGCTCAAACAGCAGGCCCATAGCTGAAAGCAAAAGGTTAACTGCCCCAACCAGAGAGTCAGAAACCGAGTGGGATTTAAGAAAAGCCATAGTAGTAATGGTGCCTTGTGAAACGAGCACTCACCTGTACACTTTATGTGCACACAGTTATTGCAGTTGGATACCATGTGCTGGCTCTGCTGCCTGGTGCTCTCAGACATGGTAACTGCACCTGTAAGCTGGGTCAGGAGTTTGTGTGTGCAGTTATGTCTGATGTTCCAGAGACACAGCCCTCAGTCTGTGCGGGGAAATGGTCTGAGTAGTCACACTCCAGGAGGTGGCTGAATCACAGGGACAGGACTACTAGAAGCTGTGTACCTACAGGTTTGGTCCCTGCTGACAGCCCCACTCCTCTCAGCTCTGGAGGCTGGCAGCGGGGGATGGTGAAACAGTCCACATCTCCAGGCTAAGCGAGAAAGAAGATGCTGTCATCTTACAGATGCTGAAACGCCTGCACGCCCATCTTAAAGCCCTTGTGTCTAGAAAAGCCAGTGGAAAAGGGACTGAGACTGACTAATTTGTCATATGATTAATTGACTTGTTGGGTATGATGAATTGATTTCACTGCAATAACACCGTGAATACACAATGCAAGTGGGAAATGACCCTGTTTCTTTCTGAATCCCGGTTTGTGAGAGTTTTCTTAATACTTGGTTATTGACCCTTGTATATGATAGATGTCTGTGAAAAAATAGCAGCCTTCTGCATCATTCAGAGTGACAGTGAGCAGGAGCAGCAAGGCCCATGGATTGAGCAGAATGTTATCAGTGCACCGTTTCTATGAAAGGGGTGATTTCCATATATATAGCTATATTTCCATATAGCTATAGCAGTGAGCTTTCTGCTTGTAGATCTTGCTCCTCCAGCGGCAATGAAGGGGAGATTATGTTGGAATTAAGTTTAAATGGAGAAAAGGGCCTAAGAACTGATCCTACAAAGTGCCAAAGGGGCTTTGACACGTGCTGAATTATTCATTGAGCTGGCAGGGCAAACCGACATTGCAAAGGGAAATAAATGAGGGTGCTGGAGAGAAAATGCCAAAGGATTGTCAGCCAAATGTCCCAGTGTCACAGATTTCACAGACGATCTGGCCTGGGATCCCACCCCTTAAGTGCTGGTTGCTGCTAGGTGCAAGCTCTTTGTAAAGGAGAGAATGAATGTTTTGGCCATGCAGTCAGGTGTGACTTTGGTGATGCTTTTGGGGCCAGATGAGCTCTGTTTTTGATGGAAGACTTTCCCTTTGAAGGGAGGTATTGCAAAGAGCTGAAAGCAGCCAGCAAGAAGCTGTCTAGGGCCAGAGATGTTCATGGGGCAACTATGGTTTTACCCTGTTTTTCTTGTCAGTCCCCAAGGGGAGCTGCTTTGGATCCTGTGTGGCCAGAACCAGAGCAGCAGATGTTGGTGCACAGGGGGGTTCCCCAGGTTTTGCTGAGGAAGGGAGATGATGAGGAAGCAGAGAGACCCATCCAGAGCTGGAAGCTCACGCGGGAGTCACTGATGAGGCATGGGTGTTGCTGGGGTGATGACACGCCTCAGGGAGTGCCAGGCATAGGTTGGGCTGACAGTGTGAGGGTGTCAGGTGGCATGGGGTGTAGCAGTCTACAATGGAGTGACTACATTGACGGACAAGGGAAGGGCAATGGATGTCATCTATCTAGACTTCTGCAAGGCCTTTGACACAGTGTCCCACAACATCCTTCTCTCAAAGTTGAAGAAATATGGCTTGATGAAGCTCTGAGCAACCTGATCTAGTTAAAGTTGTCCTGGTTTACTGCAGGGGGGTTGGATTAGATGACCTTTAAAGGTCCTGGCCAACCTAACGTGTTCTATGATGCTGTGATGTAACAGATAGGCCAAGGTAATCCTTGTCACCCACAGCTGTTTGGACAACATGCCATCTTCCCCCAGTGCTCCTTCTCCAGGTAAGAACATCTTTCCCTGACCAATCTGGGCAGTCTGCAGGTATCCCCCACCCTGCCTTGCCTCCATTTCAAATTCCATTGGAAGAAGGGAACAATATCTTGTCAAACTGTTCTGCTGTAACACCTCTGTGTTTTGAGGGAAGGGAGGGAACTGAAGCCTCACCTTTAGCATGGTTAGGATCTGACCCTCTTCTCAGGGACAGCCTTAACAGAGACAGTGCCTTTGCAGTGTTCACTGCAACACAACCCACAGCAGCAGCTAAGAGGAGTGCCTGGGATGAGCAGTAGCTGTCTAACACATGCTTGATGCTACATGGAGGGGGAGCTGAAAAGATCAATGTGATAATCGCGGGCTCGCAGGGCTTGGCCATTCTGTGGTTTGAGTCCTGCCTAGGGAGCAGAATTGTTTCCTGGCACCTCTTTGTCTGATAAGACTAGAAACATTGTCTCAAACACCATGTAAATGGCTCTGCTGCATGTAGCTGTGCTCTCTTGGGTATTCTGTAAGAAAATATTCAGAGCACTTGGCTTCAGCTCATGTTGTTGTTGTTGCTCTGATTTGGAGATGCTGGCAGCAGAGATTTTCAGGATTTATTTGGATGCAAGCTTTGCTTTTGCCCTGTGGGCAAGGGTGGAGTTCAGATCTGCAGTTTCTATTCATGGGTTTGAGTCAGGCACAGCTATGTCTCATACCTATGTGTATAATTCTATTCCTAAAACCTTCTTCCCCTCCTTCCTGCTTTGTGCTTGCTCAGTAGAGTTCCCAGTGCTGCTAAATGGATGTTATGCAGAGAAAGCAAGGGGACAATCATGCAGCAGAACCACAGACAGCAGGAACTGTCTAAGCCTTCACAAAGCCAGTATCAGCATGTCCAGTGTTTGCATCCAAATTCTACGTCCTTGATTGCTTTGGGCTCCTGCAGTCCAATGCTCCTTCTTGTTTCCAGAGCTGAAAGCAAAACAAGCTCTTACACCATCCTCACCTGAGCTGAGCCCCACTCACACCTGCGGGTAAGACCATCCCATCCACTTCCAGAAAATGCCACAATACAGTTGTGACAGCTGGGGTTTGTAGATGACCCTTCTTTAAATATGTTTCTTTAAACATGTTGTGGTGAGCCCTGAGGTCCTGGTCCCTGTGACTCAGGACAAGGACTCATTGTAAGAACCCACAGCGCCGCCCACCCCTTCTCTCCCTCCCCCCAAACCTGTGCTTGGGTTTCCTTGGTATCTCAAGCCAGGTGTGATGAGGCACGTGGGCCAAGTTATCATCTCATTCCTATCAGCACTGGCTTGGGAAAACGAAGCACAAACAAGGAAGCACGCACAACGCATGCGCATCCTAAAGCACCGAGGTTTGTGTCTTCCCAGGCTTGGCTCTCCCTCAGCAGCAGAGCCTAAGGAATGGGGGAGTCCATCTCTTTTAGTTTATCTGTGGTGATCACCACAGAAAGGAAAAGAGATTTGAAAAATCAAATCACTGAGGGAGTTTGTGCCACACACTGTGGCTTTGTGCAGTTCTTTCAAACAAGATTTAACTGTAGGGTTTTGACTCTTTCCAGAAAGGTGAGAATGCAACACTTTCTGCTGTCACTCCTGCAGGGTTTCACTTTTGCTGACCAAAGTGAAGAGTCTGTAAAATGCTGAGGCACTCCCTGTGCATCCTTTTAGCATATTTCAAACCAAAATAGGAAGAAAGAGGATGTAAATATTGACTGGAATTGTGTATTTGAGAACACCCAGGGATCCACATTTGGATAATCTACGTTGTGAGAGACGTCAGGGGAATAGCAGATGACTTTGAAAGGTGGTAGTGCCAGACATGTTTCTTAACACACACAAATTGCTTCCTGATTTCATAAGGAAAAAGAAACCCCTGTGTTGATTATTGGTTTTAGATCTTGTTTTAGGAGTAGTGCCTGGAGACCCAGTCAGGATCAGGATCTTTTGTAAACTGAGATACGAGCACACAGTGAGGTCCTCTGCTTGGAGAGCTTGCAGGATGGCTTTTAGTCTAAGGAGGATGGTTTAATGCATGAATCCAGGCATTGCCACCATTTTGTGTGGGTTGAAGGTCAGCCCTGCTTTGCCTGGTGCCCACTCCTTTTTCAGCCCCTCAGTCTGCTCACCATGGTGTTACCCTTCGGGTAGACAGGTGGGTGGAAAGGTGAGGGAGGGGGGAGACAAGCAAGGAGGCTGGGGTCTGCTTTTCTTTGTTCCCAAACCTTTTCCCTAGTTGAATCCATTTGGGAAGTGAGAAGTGGTAAGCTCTTGTGCTGGTGAGTCACTACCTGCCCGGCAATATCAATCAGCCCCATATACCCCAAGTGCACCTGTTCTGTCACAGAGAGGAAAGATGAGAAAACATATCTAATATTTGCTTTATAAAACAGAAATACAGAAGCCTGCCCACATCCAGTGAAAGAAGGGACAAGTCTCTCCTCTTCAGGAACTGTTTTGGTGCATTACTTGTGGGTGACATGAACAGGGGACGTTATCTCCAGCTCTACCCTTGCCCATGTTAGCTGTGCGGTAAGGTGTGGCTGCCTTTCCATCACAGGTCTCTCATTTAACACCCATTCCCATTACGTTTGCACTCAGCTTTAAACCCAGCTCATGGAGAAGGATGCAGTGGGTTTGGTAGGAGATGAAGCTCTGCAGTCTGTATGAGCACACACTTCCTCCTGCCACGTACTATAAATGATGCTTCTGCTGTACATTAGAGGAACGGAACTACGTAAGGGCCAGAGGACCACATAGTCTGCTTAAATTATTCATCATTAGCAGTAGCTATTATTATTTAAGAGCTGCCCTTTGCGGCCAGAAATACTGACTGCTAGCCTGCTTCTTTCCTTGATTGTTACAACCCAACAGCCTGCTGCACTTGCTCTTGTAGTGTGCCAGAGGAAAGGTCTCCATCAAGTCCAGCTCCCACCTATAACTGTCCCCAGTAAGACCAGGCCTCCTGGACCCCCACTCGGGGCTCTTCTTTGCAGTAATTCTTACCAAGCCACCCAGTGCTTAGCTTGTCATGTTGATCCCAAACGTGTGCTGGGTTTCCCTTGCTGTGCTCCATCGATATCCCCACAAGACTCACTCAGATGTACAAGGGAAGAGTTCCTACCAGCGGTGCCAGCACGCTTTACTATTATCTCTGTTCCTCCCTGAGAGACACAGGCCTTGTTTACTCTTCTTTTAATAACACAGATGGTTTTAATAGTTCTCTGCCTTCGCCCCCAGTTCCTTCTCCTTGTCTGTAGTCTGTTTAATGCTTCCTTCTAAGTGATGGCTTTGTCACTTAATCTCATTAAAACTTCTCTCCACTGAACTCGGTGAGCTGCTTATCAGACCGTAAGCCTAATCTCCCATTTGTAATTAATTTGTTCTTTGCCTCCTACAATTTGGCATCATTAGATAATGGCATCACTCTCAAGGTCATTGATAACACAGCACGAGGTAAACACCCATGGCTCCAGCACTAGCTGCCCTGCTAGCCTCCTTCTTCCTCCTCTCTTCGCCACACTGCTTCGTTTTATTGACAGCTTTCTCCCTTTCCCTCAGCCAGTTTCTGACGCATTTTGGATGCTTCCTGTCCAGCGTGTGCTGCTATGTGAGTCTGCAGATCAATAGCCTGCACTGTCTAGAGACAAATGCTTTCCTGATTTCCTCCAGACTCATCTGCACTAGTTTTCCACTTGGTTTCCAGTTCATTCCTATTCAGCCCAAGAGTTTTGGTTCACTGTTCTTCCTTTGCTGAGTTACATCTTTGTAAAACTTGCAGAGCCTTGTCCTCATGGGCTCAGGGTTGGGAATGGGATGCAGGAGGCTTTCACCTTTGGGCCACTGGGCCCAGTGGACACTCAGTGTCTTGCCATGGGTATAAACAAGCCATGAATCACTATAATGATTTAATTTCCATAGTTTATAAATAGGAAAAAAACCTGGATTATCACAGTTCATGGTCCCAACCAGTACCACCAGGAAATTCCTGTTGGTAGAATGAAGGAAGAAGCCAAGCACTAACCAGAGATGAAGACAAAACCAGAACTTCCCTACTCCCTGCAGGTCCTGCCAGGATGCTGGTACTCAACAGTTACTCAGACTTTGCCTCCAGCCTGTGTATAAAGGTGTAGCAGGGCCCTGCCCTGTCTGGGTCTGCTGGCTCGAACCCCCCTTTAGCAATGAATTTCACAGGCTAGAAAAGGCAAGAATGAAATGTTTGGCAATACTGCAGTTTATTCATTGGGCTGTGCTGGTATAGAGCTGTCTGCGACCTTTGCAGGGTCTGGAAATAGGGTCAGTCCTGGTCCAGCCTAAATCATGGAATCATAGAATGTGTTAGGTTGGAAGGGACCTTTAAAGGCCATCTAGTCTGACCCCTCTGCAGTAAGCAGGGACATCTTTACTAGATCAGGTTACTCACAGCCCCATCAAGCCTGACCTTGAGTATCTCCAGGGATGGTGCTTCCACTACATCTCTGGGTAACCTGTCCAGTGTTTCACCACCCTCAGAGTGAAGAACTTCTACCTAACATCCAACCTAAATCTCCCCTTTTCTAGCTTAAAACCATTGCCCCTCGCCCTACTGCTACATGCCCTCAGGAACAGTTCTCCCCCAGATTTCTTGTAGACCCCTTTCAGGTACTGGCAGGCTGCTATAAGGTTCCCCCGGAGCCTTCTCTTCTCCAAGTTGAACAAGCTCAACTCTCTCAGCCTCTCTTCATAGCAGAGGTGCTCCAGCCCTTTGATCATTTTTGTGACCCTCCTCTGGACACTCTCCAAGAGGTCCATGTTCTTCTTGTGCTGAGGGCTCCAGAGTTGGAGATAGTACTCCAGGTGGGGTCTTACCAGATCAGAGTAGAGGGACAGAACCACCTCTCTGAATCTATTGGCCACGCTTCTTTTGAAGTATCCCTCCCTAGATTTCCTTGTACCCAGAAATTAAAGTGTTCTCCTTCCCTAAGCTGGCTGCTGATTCTTGTAGGAGCAGAGGTGGTTCCCATTTAAATGCATAGTTCTGTGGAACCATGAATAGCAGCTGATGTACGGCAAGTTAAAGGTCTTTGAACCTCACAGTGAATCTATGCAGTCCTAAGACTGCGTGCTTGGCTCAAGCTGCAGACCATGGAAAATCCATACTTCAGTAACCATACCTTCATCTCCAAGCTGACAAAGACTGGCTTTTGGGAAGGATGAGGAAAGGTGGAGGATGAAGAGAAGATGGGAAAAGTTCCTAGGGTTCATCCATCCAGCTCGTCTAAATCATGAATGCCAAGTAAGTTTTGGTGATCCTAGCTGTCAGATATTTAAGAAATAACTTTCTTTTGCTCAGACAAAACCACATTGCATTCAGAATCCTTCCAGATCTCTATAAATAAATTCCAGTAACTGTTAAATTAGAACCTCCCCCAATAGATTTATTTTCATCTCACTTCTCATTGAAAAGTGATTCTGCCCTTCTACTCTTCTCTGGTGAGACCTCACCTGGAATACTGTATCCAGCTTTGGAGCCCTCAACACAAGAAGGACATGGAGCTGTTGGGGCATGTCTGGAGGAGGGCCACAAAAATGATCAAAGGGCTGGAGCACCTCTGCTATGAAGACAGGCTGAGAGTTGGGCTGGTTCAGCTTGGAGAAGAGAAGGCTCCAGGGTGACCTTATAGCAGCCTGCCAGTACCTGAAATGTACCTGTAGGAAAGCTGGGGAAGAACCATTCACACGTGTAGCAAGAGGACAAGGGGTAATGGTTTTAAGCTAGAAAAGGGGAGATTTAGGTTGGATATTAGGAAAAAGTTCTTCACTCTGAGGGTGGTAGATGACTGGAACAGGTTACCCAGAGAGGTGGTGGAGGCCCCATCCGTGGAAGCATTCAAGGCCAGGCTTGGTGGGGTTCTGAGCAGCATGATCTAGTGAAGATGTCCCTGCTTACTGCAGGGGAGTTGGACTAGATGGCCTTTAAAGGTCACTTCCAACCTTACACATTCTATGATCTAACAAATTCAAGTTGATTTTACCCATTCTTTCAGTTTTTGCTGTCTTCCCCCTGAAAGCTATGTACTAAACTTAATCAAGAGATGCACATAGAGCTGTCATTAGATCATAGGTATTGGTATTCAATACAGTATCGATCACAGCATTCAGAAATTCAGCGTTCAGGCAGCTATAGAGAACAGCTCCAAATCCATTACACAGTGCTGTGGGGAGGAAATCTCACAAGCACTAAAAACTCAGCATTTTTTACTCACTGGAGACTGCAACTATATTTACTAATTGGCATTTTTTATAAGTGTGCCTAATTATTTTATAAATTTTTTTGCCTGGTAGTCAAGAAAGAGAGAGAAAAAAAAATTAGAAAGCTACTGGTGAGAAGTTCTGCTGCCTTTTGGGAGAAGGCAGGCTGTGGTAGATTCTTTTCTGAGGGGTGTAAATGCAGGAAGGACACGTTGTGTTTGCTGCACACACGTTGGCCCCGCTGCCTGGCTGGGAGCTGGCGGCCAGGTAGATCCAGCTCAGTTTCAGGAGAGCAGCTGTGTGGAGCAGCTGCGTTCGAGTCTCTGAGTGCAACGTTTTGGGTAAGAGACAACTCTTACCTGAGGATATATGGTAATTACTCCCAGTGAAACGTGCCTGGCTCAACAGCAAGGAGATGTATTTGCGACACGCTTGCAAGCTGTTAGGAACTGCGTGTTGTGTTTGAACGCAGCGATGCCTCAAGATGCTGGGTTTGGAGGCCAGGAAAACTTTGTGGTTATAGTAAAAATAAGTTTCTGCTTAAAGGACATGTTGATAAGAGCGACTGACTGACAGACAGACTGACTTGAGGAGACTCCTGGGATCAGAGCGAGGTTTGGATCAACAGATTTCCTAAAGCATCCTTGTTTTGGCCTCTCTCTGCAACACACTTCTTCAAAGCATGCTGAAAACATCTTTTCAATCTGTTTATATAACTCCCTTTGTGCGCTGCACTGTCATTCTCTGTGCTCACACAATCACTACACCAATGTGATCAACAAAAGAACAGAAATCATTTTATTCAGCTCATGCTCCGTTTCCCCTGAGAATGAGCCCAAGTTTGGTTTGATTCAGCGGTGATGCGCTTGGACCCTGCTCCCTAAGAGCAAGATTGCAGCACTAAATATCAGCTACCTGTTATCAAAAGGGATTTTTTAGATTTCAGGGTTAGGGGGTTTATTTTTTATTTTTTAATGATCCATTTGTCTCTTCAGACTGGGGAGCAGGCAGTGAGATAGCTGTGATTTGCAGCCGCAGGCTGCCCGCTCCCTCCTCTGCTTCCATGGAAACATGTGTTGGATGAGACGAAACCAGGCTTAGACTTGAAGTACATGATTTCCAAAATATTTGCTTTTTCTTGCAAGGAATCCTTTGCCTCTTGTTTGTACAAAACTCTGGGTGAGGAAGAAATCCCTTTAAGGGAGAGGCAGCTTTTGGAGGTGCCTGACTGGTGTTGCTATGGGGTTGAAAACATCCTCTCTGAGAATGTGAATGTGCCCCTTTGCTGCTCAGGGGTGTGCAATGCATGAGGCAGGGCAAGGAGACCAGGTTTTGGAGCTAGTGTCATTATGGCTGTGGCATTTGGGGTCAGGAGGGTTCAGCTTTAATGTAATCCCTCTGCTTTACCTTCATCTCCTCCCTGGGGAGGTGAAGATACTACCCTCCTTTGCATTTTGGGATCCCAAAGGTACCCAGTTTGCTCATGTTATCATTTCATAGTCCAATAGTCCACTGTGCAGCCTCCCTCCTCCATGGGTAACAGTGAAAAACAGACTATTTACAGTTTAAGGACAAAGCAAAGGGAGGGCTGAGGAGGGCACAGGCAGGGCTCAATACAGCTTCTTGGGTGGCTGGTGAGTTTTGTATGGGGAATTGATTCAGAAAGAAAGACCTTTTAGGAGCAAACAGACCTTAAGTGACAGCCACCAGCTCTTCCTGCATTTCTGATGCAGCAGGATGTTCTAGAAGGTCCCTCACCAGGGACAGCAGCTTGTTCCTCCACTGGGGACGGAGCTGGAAACCCACCACTGCAGGCATGACTGTGTGGGGCCTAATGCTGCTGCAGGAGCCAGGTCCTGCTGTAGTCATCTGGTTTTCAGGAGCTGAGCCTGACCCCTGGCAGTCACACACCCAGTATCTTCTACTTCACCCTTGTTTGTTGGTGAGATGGAAAAAAGCCTCTTAGATCCAGTGCCTGTAACGAGGCACTGAGGCAAATGGGTTGCTGGGTGGTACTTATGCAGATGTCTTTCCTGCATGGAAAAGCAGTGTATTTTATCTTCCATCACTTGAAAAGCAATCAGATTTTGAAGGCTGCTTCTGTCTGTGGCAGCCGAAGCAAAAAGCAGGGCAAAAACCTCCAAAACAAATCCAAAGCCAAGCCCTTTCGGCTGCAGGACAGTAGATGGGAAGCCCATCCATCCTTGGCCTCTTAACAAGAGGTAAAAATAAACATCACTGCATGCTTTCTGATGGTTCCACAAGATTCACACTAATCACAGCCCTTCATTAATTATTTAGCTTCAGGGAAATGTGCCAAAGGGTTCTGACACTTCAGATATGCAAAGTAATTGCCACGTTTACTTCCCAGCGAATGGGGAGCACAAAATAAATTGTCCTGAGCTTAGTAGGTGTGTGTGGGTGGGCAGGGGAGGGGGAACCAGGACCTTCCTGCCCTTGCACGTGGTTTCATCCATACCCCATAGCCCACAGAGCTTCACTGTGTCTCAAAGAGCTCAGAGTTGTCCCCTTGTCTGCGTGGGCTGCGCACGTCACATATGCTCAGCCCCAGCCACCTCCATCATCCCCTCTGTGCATCCCTATGAGCAGCCTGTCTCCATGCATCACGCCATCCTTTGCTTTCTGCCTGCTCCGGGGTTGCTCTGACTCCTCCAGGCAGCACAGGGGCTGCTGGTTAGTTTGCTCTGAATTGTCAGAGCAGGATTGGATCCTGTGCTGCGAGCGGTGCAGAGCTGCACCCTGCATGCAGGGCTGTGCTGGTTGTTGAAGCATGTGGTGACAAGCAGCAGCTCACCCTGCTCCAAAATAAGTAGGTCTCGACTGCAGGTTCGCAACCTGAGGAAAACAAACAAATGCAAAGCAGCACAGCTATATTTATCTGAAATTTAGAAGCTGTGGTTCACAGGAATCTTTGATCAGATCACTTAAAATGTCAAGCAGCCTGAGAAAAAAAAAAGGAGGAGGGAAAAAAAAACCACAGTTAAAAATTAGGTGCTTTGGAAAAGGTAAGAGCTGCTGCTTCCAAAATGAAGCACAATCCCTTCTGTTCTGGTCCCCCACAGTAGACATCCTAATCTAGAGGGATGATGTCTCAGCCTCAAACTGGGGGTACTCAGAGCCTGAGGTTTCCAAAGCCTGTACCCGTAAGTGCTGAGGACCAGCAGGACCCAGAGACCTGCTTGGCATTCAGCAAGAGCTGATCAGGTCTGCCATACCTGTGAAAGAGGAGGTTCATCCAAAACTAAATATGGCATTTAGGTTTGGGGTTGGTTTGTGTGCATATACAAAGATTGTGGTTTTCTTGAGTTCATCATTTAAAATTAACATCATGCCATTATGTTCTGTCTCTGATTTAACTGCAAGAAGTTAATTTTAAGTATCTGGCATATGAAGAGCAAGAGCTTTAGATGGGACACAGGGATAGTGTGCTTTCGGATTCTGGATGCTTTTATGAAGAGTGAGGTATCTGATACAGCACAAAGAGGTATTTGGTGGTCCCTGTCTCAGGGAGTTTCAGCAAAGGCCCATGTCTTTAAACATTTGCAAGGGCTGAAACACTAAGAGAAAGCAGTTCAGACCTTTTACAGTGCTCACCCAGACCTATTTTACTATTCTCCTCAGAATTCCCCAGTTTCTGCAAAAGCCAGACCTGTTGCAAGGGAATTCACTGTTCAAGCAGAAAATGTAGTATGCTATCCTTCCCCCTCACATTGTTCATGTGCAGTGCTCTAGGATAACAGCTATTTCTGTATCTCTGCAAATCTACTCCATTACTCTGAAATTGCTTCTGCTTCTACCACATCCACGTGCTATCTGTTATTGAAGCAGAGAGGTTAAATGTACTGGGATAAACAGAAAACATATTCCCTTGTCCAGTTTTGCCCAGTGAAATTTCATGCTGCTTATTAATTGATGAAGACGGCAAAATAGTTCCATTTTACATATATATATGTATATATATTAAAATTCACTGTATGCCTCCTATTCATGCTCATCCCAGAGTAGCATTTCTTTGCAGAAGCAGTCAGGAAAACGTGGCTTATTGTGTTTACGGTAACATCAGGGAAATCTGAATTCCCTGGACCTTTTAGTTTGGTTTTCTAAATGTGAAATAGTCTATCTTTAATCCTTTGGCCTTCAGAATGGGAAATTAAGTTGTCTTTTTGCAGATACTTGATGTCAGCATCCAAATCAGGACTTTCTCATTGTGTGCGGAGAGGGGGAGTGAGGATACATGATATTCAAGTACTCAGAGATGAGATCTGTTTATCAAAGAGAAGCCCATTTCCACAAATTCAGTGGGTTTATCAAGGTTCTGCATTTTCTTCTCCTCTCTCATTTTGCATCTGTATGCAAAAGATACCTGTTTTTAGGGATGACTGATGCTAAGTACCTAATGAGCTGGCTCCAGGGTGTGGATTTTCATTGCATATTTTGCTGATTTGATGCTTGAGGCTTGCTTGACCTTGCTTATAGTATCTTCCATAAGCTATATACGTATCATCCATCCTTTCCTCTTCTGTCTGCCCCATGTGAGGGGATATGCCATAGCAGGGCCAGCCCCCCCTCACTACCTAAACCATTACTGCTTTTCTGTGTAGCTCTTCAAGCCAATGTCCTAAAATGCCCCACAAAACCATTTTCCTTGCTCATTTCCCCAGCAAACACAACTCTGACCACTTTCCAGGCAACACTTCTGGCACATCATTTCCTGATCTAATTTTTCTAATTACCCTAGGGGCCCATAATAACATTTAAAACTCAGAGTGCAGCTTCACTGTCCAAAGCGTTTCTCTAGCAAGCTCTCACCAGAGCCCTGATCATATTCTGTCTCTCCTTCCCCCTCCCACAGCCTTGCACTGACAGTCCTGCCTTGCACATCAGTGGTTTATGTCCTTCATTTCTCCTTTTGTTGGTTGTAGGTTTTATTCCCTTGGACAATACTAAGGCACTCCTCATTCATCAGCCCTCCGCACCACACAGCACTGATTGCATCGCTGCAGTTCAGGGCCACGCTGCCTCCTCCACCCCCTTTGTGAGCACTGCAGGGTGCATCTCCTCAGGACAGGGGCAGCTGCTTTCTAACCTCCCCCCCTGACCTGTCCCCCCTTCTTCTGCAACCTTGGCCAAGATTTTTTCCATATTGGCAGCCAACTTCCCTGCTTGATAATGATGGAGAGCTGTGGCTTGGCGAGCACCATCCCTGTGCTTGCAGAGTGGTTTGGTACCCTGGTGTCTCACTTCTATGGAGCAGGCGGTTCTGGCTATTACATCCAGCGGTGTATTAGTGATCTGTTGCTGTTTTTCAGGGAAAGTTGGGGTTGCCATGACAATTGTGTGTCAGTTGAGCTGGTGTGTGCATGGCCACAGCATCTGCACTAAAGCATTTATCCTCCTGTGTAATGGGGGCAGTGGTGGGGGGTGCAATGATGTCCACGCTGTGATGCTCAAAGCAGGTCTCCAGTGTGGTGCAGAGGGATGAGCAGCTCAAGGCCTGCTCAATGACTCCCTTCCCCAAAGAAAATTACCTTTTTTTTTTTTTGGAATGGGGGCTATGCAGGCTGGGGAAAGGGGCCTGGTTTGCAGTAAGGCACTCTGCACCTTCTCCCTCCTGCCTGGTTTGGGCTGGTTTGGGCTCCCTGGGTACAAGGAGCAGAGAAGCCAGAAGAAATGCTGCAAACCAGAGCCCATTTGCAGGCACCCCGGGCTGCCTATGAGAATCCCGGCCTGAGTTAGAGGCTTATGGCACTGCTGCAGAAGAATCCTCGGTCTCCTGAGCCTCTGCCTGCAGGCTGTCGGTTTAATTTGCCGTCGCGCTTGCACAGTTTGCAGTTGCATTTTTGCACTTGAACAGAGTGTCCCAGCCCCTGAATCGGCACCTGGAGCTTCAAAACTTGGGCCTGATCCCAGTAGGACAGGAGCTTAGAGGCAGCCCCTGTAAGCTGGAAGCAAGGCTTTGTGCATTTCTGTGGGCACATGTTCCCTGGGGCCTTCATCAGAGCTGCCTTAGCTCTGGACCTGGATATGTGGAGGAGCAAAGGGTAAGACTTGACTGGGCAGGATGTGCCCAGTGCTGCCGTGTGGCAGAGCTGGGTTGGTGTGGCACTTTTCTGGGCTTGCAGCAGGGCTGTGTGTCTGGGACACAGCACTCTCTGTGCACCACCGTCACACGTCTCTGCATGCTTCTACCTGCATGGCAGCTGCTCATGCTCTTACGTCTGCCTCTCACCTCCTTGATCTCCCAGCAAACCAGCTCTGAGGGGCTGTGCCTGCCAGCATCAGGGAGTGAAAGCCAGTGAGATGAGGTGCTCCAGGGCCACCTCCTCTGCCCCTCAGCACAGGATTTTGTCCTGGAAGGAACAGGGTCCCTGGTGGCCTGTGGTCATCCATGGGGTGAAGTCCAGGCCTCATCTCGCCAGCTCAGGTGGCTGCCAGACCTTGCTTCAAAAGTTTGCTAAAAGCATGTCTTCATCTCTTGTGGGCATGCTGGGCCAATGAAAAGCCTCCTCTGCCTCTCACCATCTTTGCCCAGCACTGGGCAGGATTTTACCATTTCCAAGAACAATGCAATCCCAATTCATATTTACAATCTCGCTTGATCTCCACTGGTCTAAGAATGACAGCCAGTAACACCTACCTGCAACTTGCACTGCAAAAATGCATGAGGCTCCTTTGCTAGAGCAGTAGATGTTGTGCTGGGTGCTGCAGAAACAAAGCTTAAAAAGGAGATGATACCTCAAATTTAAGTAGACCCATCGGAACCAGAGACCTAAGAGAGGTGATTCCCCAGGTCACGTAGGAAGCCCGTGGCGGACACGGGGACTGAACATAGATCTCCTGATGCCCAGCCATGCTGTGGTCTCAGGACTGTCTTCTCTTTTGTCTTCCAGTCCATTAGGAAGATCAGTTAATGAAATGGAATTAATAATGTCAGCTACAGCACCAGCAATGCTATAAGGGAGACAAATTTAGCAGCACATGCTTAAAAGCGGCAGGCTTGAAAATGGGGGTAGGCTGCAAGCACCATAAAAGCCTGCTCTAATGGGGAAATGCAGTAGGTCAGCCAGAGTTTCAGGCTCTCGTCAGCTTTACTGATCAAATCTTAAAGAAGAAATGGAGATGTACCAACTACCTCCCCCAAAGGAGAGAACCACCCAATTTTAAGGTTCCCAGCAATTGAAAAAAGTAGTCCCACTGGAAAGAATCAAAAGACTTTTCTAGGTCAGTGGCAGGAATAGAGCCTTCGTTTCTATGATCCTCGTGGTTCAAAAATAACATTAAAGAACCCAGAGAAATTAGCCGCTGAAGAGCTGGGAGTAAATCAGATTTGATTCTGATGTGTTAGACGTGCTGTTGCCTGCAGTAGTCGGTGAGCCGAAATGGCACTGCAGCAGTGCCAGTCATCTCTGGGATGGCTGGTGAGGAGGATCTGCGCGGGGTTCGCCGAGGGGCTGCACATCAGCAGTTCAAAAACTGAAATGGAAAACTGGATTTTAACAATAGCACCGCATCTAAGGACCTCCCCTGGAATGGCTCGCTTGCTGGGATTCAAAGAAAGGCCACCTCATTCCCAGGGAGGAAAGTAAGTGCAAAGGATGTCTCACCTGATTCTTTCCCCCACTCATTTGACTCGTGTCACGTGGTGGTTGCTGAAGACCTTGTGATAATCTCAGACTTTGAGCAAAAATGGGAATGAAGAACACTTCTGCTGAGCAGAACACGAAACAGAGGCAGCAGAGCAGAAGCTTAGCAATGTATCTCAAAACACACTCCTTGTCCCTGTGAACAACTTAAATATTTTGACTGATCATTTAAAAAACCCCTTATAAATGCAGACATTTCAAGACTTCTTCAAGAAATCTCAGAGAAGCCGGAACATTATGTGACATGCCAGGACACAGGGTTTCTTTTGTTATGAGTATTCAGCTCCAGACTTAAAACTGCACCAGCGTAAGACCATATTGTTTTTTTACCAGTTTATTGATTCCTTTTGTGGTCTAAAGACCTGAGGAAAAAAGTAGTTAATCTCCTAAGAGAAAATACTAAAGACCTGGGGCAAAAGACAGCAAGGCCAGAGCTGCCTGTGTAACTCCTATACTGAACAGTGATGGACCTGAAATTGCTGTCAGCTTCTCCCAGCTCATGGCCTTTTCACCTGAGCCACCTTGGAGCGATTTTGCAGCTCAAAAAATGTGTAGTGCAGGAATGAGTGCAAGACAGTGGGAAGGATGAGAGCAGAGCCTGGATTTGGCCCATCTCTCTGCTATTGACAGCCTCCTCACGAAAATGTAATTGCTGGCTGCCCTTGGCTTGGAGTACTCAGGCAAAAATTCCCCATTGCTCTTTAGAGCTTCGAGACATATTAATGCAACTTTTAAAATAGCATCTCCTCTATTTTTGTTGCTAATGCTAAGAGTAAATTAGCTTAGAAGAAAAACCCAATCATCTCCTTTAATGCTATTGTTCTCCTAAAGTGCTAAATGTCAGGATCTTACAGCAGATCTGGCACTGCCCTCAATGTGTCCGAGGGAGCGTTGACGTGGGTGATGCAGAGCGCTGTTCTGAAAAGGATAATCAGTCCAAAATGTCATCAAAGTCCCTGAGAGCAGAACTGGCAATGGTTTTGGCTCTGTCTTTGAATTTGTTATCGTTAGATATTCTTTGAAACCAATGCTGATTTCTTCCCTGCCCTCCAGCAGGATTGCTAAGGGACAGCCCTGAAGTTTAGGGCTTTGTGTGATCCTTCCCACGGTGGAACAGCAGGCACTTCTGAGCTCTTATGGACTGTTATGTCAGCTCAAGTGTATTTACCTAAAAAAAAGCCTGAAATGTTGCTAACTTTGCCTTCATCAGAGCTCATCAGTGGTGCACAGGCAGGCTGGGTCACCATGGCACTGGGAGGACCTTTGGTGGGAAGCAAGGTGGCTGGAGAGCTAGTACTGACACAGGGCTTTTGGGGTCTCTATGTAAGCAGCACAACCCTGGTGACCTGCACACTAGGACAGGGTGCCGTGTCCTTTGCTGAGCTGCAGTTAGCACCTCCTCCACCACACTCTGCTGGGATGGAAAGAAGTGAGGCAGACAGCAATACCTTCCTCACGTGTTAACTTGGACAGGGGTTTCCCTCAGTGGGATGTTAGGATGGGCTGAGAGCAACCCGGTAAATTTATTTTACTGCATCCTTACCCCACACATCCTACACACATGGGCCATTATCTCCAGCAGAGCTACTTAACAGGCAAATACTTATGAGCCCACTTGGCTTGTGGCTTTGCCATCAACACTGAGCTGTAGGTGACCTCAGTAAAATATCTTAAGGTCTGTAATCATTTCAGTAACATTCTGCAGCAGAAGGAGGCTTCTGAGCAGTGCCCTGAAAGGACAGGAAGCAAGTCCACTTACAGCTTTTCATCCTGCTTCTATTCATCATCACAGGAAAACTGTCCTCCAACACTGCAGAATCCTATGGTTGATGCTAAGATCTCTGACCTGTGCATGTCTCACCCTTATAAGATCCAGGCAGTGCTACACTTATCTGTGCCTTCCAGTCTGCTCTGTAAATAAGTTTATTTGGTGGTCCTGGTTTAGTTTTGCTGCAAAGTAGTTTTCACCCTTAGTCTATTGATGGCCAACTGGTCCTAATTCTGGCTCACCACTTACTAGATGCATAATTTAAATTCTCATTGTAGATATGCATTTTTGATTAATTGCTATTTTAGTCCTGGATCTACCCAACTCATTGGGATTTTGTTAAAGTTTTTGTGCAAGTGTATGTGGACACATGTTAATGCTAGGTGCTGCCTCTGTCCCTCATGAGACTCAGCTCCTGGGATAAGTGAGGGCATGCTGCAAGACTTTCTTAGCCCATATTTGTTTTCTAAATGTGTTTATCTCACAGTTCCAGTCCTGTTTCTGACACAAAGGCATTTTTCTTCTTCCCAGTGATAACGTGATGGGTTCTGGTGCAGATGAATTAAAGTAGCTCTGGAAGTAGAGTGGGACAGTCCATTCACATGGCCCAGGACTGAAGAGACATTTTTCCAAAGAGAAGTAAGATTTAAACAGGAAATCTGATGGCATGGTCCATTTTGGCCTGGGGAAGGAGGTGGAGTGTCCTGAAGTCTGGGGAAAGAAAAATCCCTACCAGTACTGAATGAAAGGAGAGATCATCACTGTTTATTACAGCACTGGGTCGTTAAATGTACATGGACCACTCTTCTGTCCAGAGTCAATTTGTCTTTTCTATCTGACTGAGAAACATGGGTTACAGTGAGGAGACTCAGCAGAGATTTTGTGTCTTCTCATCACTGTGCTGCTGGTGGTACGTGCCCATACCATACTCATAGCCAGGAGTTTCACTGATGCACTAAGTTTGAGGTTTCCTTGGCTTTTTTTTTCCCAGGGACTCCAGGATTTGGAAGTTTCATGTGAATGATGGCTCAGCTTGTAAATACCTCGTGTTATAGACTGGTGATAGGATGGGAACCCCATCACAGAGCTACAAACACTGTGTGGGGCAAAATGTATCAATAAATCTATTTTCTGTTCTTGTGAAGGACCTAAACCAGTCAATCCATGCTGAGAAACCATCCCTTGCCAACTTGGTTTTAACAAAGCCAGGAAGGACACAAAATCAAGACTTGTAACATTGTTGATGGTTTAAGCTTACTCTAGGTAATGACAATTTCCCTGGTATGGGACTGAAGATGCTGGATCTTCAGGGAGGGTTTTGAGTCACCATCCTTGGATGTGTTTAAAAAAAGGGCAGGTGAGGTACTTAGGGATATGGTTTAGCATAGGACAGGAACAGTTGGACTCAGTGATCTTAGAGGTCTTTTCCAACCTTGTGATTCTGTGTAATTCTGTGATTCCAGCATAGAGCAAATTTTTGTGGGGATTTCAAAGAGGGTTCTGAGACATGAACTATAGCTGTTGGCCTCTCTAATCCCAGAAGAGTTTCCTATGTAAAGGTGAAGATCACACTGTGCTGAATTTCTCCTAAAATTTTGGCTGTCTCCTATGATATGAGTTATCTCAGGGAGGGGTAAGTGACCTACTACTGCCAGTTGGAGGAGATTTCTCTTAACTCAGTCATTAAAGACCATTTTGTTTTGGAGCCAAAAGAGCAGTGAGGTTCAAACTCTGTCCTCTGAAGCGTACGTGACCCACCATGTCTGTTTCCATATAAAAAAGCTAAACTCAGTATAATGTCGCTAAGGTAAGATCATTTCATAACCTGGCAGGATCTAAAAGATTAAATGCAGCCTCAGAGATGAGAGGTCCCCAGGTGGGATTGTTCTGCCAACAGTGACAGGGCCAAGGCTGATATGCTGTGCCTCAGGTCACTCTTCAATGAAACGGGGTGACTTTTGGGGGAGTTTCTTTGTGATGAATAACCACCCCAAAATCTGAAAAAGGAAACAGGTTGGGTGGATGTAAAGCGTTTCCTTTCCCAGTATTTGGCAATAACAGCCATTGGTTAATTATTATATCTCTGCAAGGCTACTTAGTTTATTATTAGATGGGGAAACTGAGGCAGAGCCCATGTCTTACTGGGAAAGGAGTGTCAGAGTCGGTGTTAAAATCCAGTGATTAATGGGTGCCGAGTTAGTACAGAGAGCACATGCTTTTCACAAATTGAATCCTGGTTTACCAGGATTTTTGAGCAGGGGGAGGAGGCACCACTTGTACCCCACACACCCTAACCTGGGCACAGCTTGTGGTGCTCAGCATCCCAGTGTAGCTGGGGTTGGTGCAAGGAGGTGCGGGGGGCTGTGTGGACTCATCCCATGCCTCTGGGTGTTCATGCCTGCAGGGGGGAGAAGGGTGATGCCTGGTGCTGTGGGTACTTGGCTGTTTTCTTCTGGTTTTGGAATAGTTTTGGAAAAAAATAGCAAAATAAGTGTTGCTCTGTTAGAGTCAGATCTTGACCTTGCTTTTCTCCTGCCTGCATCCCGACCTCACCCTGCTGTGCAGAGGCGTGGGGGTGGGGGGCAAGGGGGAGTGTGTCAGAACCTGGAGGGGTTGGGTGAAATTTGGCCCTCACCAAAAAAAATGAAGAAAACACCGTATTTCATCACTCAAGAAATTTCTGGAACATGAATAGTCACAACCATACAGCCACATAGGAAACACTGCTCAACCACCCACCCCCCCCTCCTCCACCCACACCCAATTTGTTTTTATTTCTTTGCCATCAGGTTGCCTTAACCATTTCGATGGCTTAGGAGGCTAAGCCGCCGAGCGCAAGCTTTTGATTTGAAAGGGGACTGCATCCCCTTTTCAAAGGAGCCTGCTCCCTAGGGCAACCACATCACACTGCTGATTTGCTGCAGTGGAGACCGCAGCGCGTACAATATGCCCTCCCCCCTCCGCCTGTGCTGCTTACAGCATCAGTCCGGAGCCGAGCGGGGAGACGGGAGCGATACCCGCTAACCCACCCATGCTCGGGAATGCCTGACTGGTAACGCAGTGCCTCCGACGAAAGGACCGGCAGTTCCTCAGCCCTTCGAGATGCAAGCCAGTGCCGATTCCACCAAGATGGACTGTCTTTGGAGCAACTGGAAATGTCAGGGTATTATATCTATTCTAGTGTTGCATGCTAGAAGGACTGCATGTCAGAGGAGGCAAAGGCAGGATCCATCCATTTTTGCATTGTTCACCTGTGGGCCTTTGCATGCTGCTTTATCTCCCTCCCCGTGAATCTTTTCTTTGGGGGTAATTTAAGAAAGAAAGATTAAAAAGCCCTTAATTCTGTTCTTTGAATGTATTTCTCCCATCTCCAGCTGTCTCACCCTGAAAGCATCCAGGATACGGGACCTTCCTCCCCACCTTACAGCTCATTCCCAGAGCATCCGCCCTTGCCGTTAGCGAGAGCATTTCTCACCCCCGATTCTCTCCGCCGGGCTAACCGCTCGGCATACATTCATACCTTGGGGGGCTTTAGGAGAGCCGGGTGATGGTGAATTTGTGCCTGCTTGGGCTGGCGGGGGGTCCGAGGCGGTTGCGTTGGGTGCCTGGGTGCCTCCTGCCCACGGACACACCCATAGCCAGGGCTTAGCCTAGCGTCGACACAAAGAAAACGCAGCTTCGGCAAGAGGAGCGATAGCGCCCGGGCAGCCCCGGCATTGCCACCCACCTCGGGCTTTGCTGGAGGATTGCTTTAAAAAGAAAAAAAAAAAGAGAAATAATCCTTTTGTTGTGTTTTCCTGCATTCCTCTGAGCCGTTCGGGGGGAGGGAGGGAGGGGGAAATATCGGGGTGGTGGTGTCTTGCTGCCGAGTCGGTGAGGGGAACAATAGCATCTCCCTTTTTGGGTTTATTTTCAGCGTATTTTGAGCAGGTCGGTGTCTGCACTGGGTGGGGCTGGCTACCTTCCCGGGCGCCTCGGACAGCTTTTCAGCCATTTTTAGTCGGCTTCACACTTACCAGCCAGCATCCAGCCTTTGTTTTGATAAAAGACGGTCTCTGTGACGCTGCTGCTCGGTGGGCAGATTAGAGGGAGAAAAGCTAGCGGCTGATCCTGCCGGGCAGGCTGCTGCCTGCTTTGGGCAGGCTTTGTTTGAATGTATTTCTTAATTTTAAGGGGCACGTTTATGCCGAGTAGATAGTACATGATGTTGATGCTCACAACAGGCGAGAGATTACTCTGTAGCATCATCTCATTAAAGGGTCCAGGATGCTTGCAGACATAGTTTCATAAACGCAGCTTGATGCAACAGAAGCCAGAAAACCATCTTAAAGTGGGTTTTTGTGAAGGGGAGGGCAGGGGGAGACCTTTCAGACAAACAGACACTTGTCTCTAGGGAGCTTGATATTTTTGCAGTCTCAATTCAACACCTAGTTGTATTTATAGCTTAAGGGTTTGGGGTTTTTTAGGGAAGACGAGTAGATGGAAAGTAAACAGATGCACCTGTTAAGTGCCAGCATCCAGCAGCTCAAGCTTTTCATCCCTTAATCAAGGACTTGGGGTTTTTATAGGATTGCACGATTCATTAAGCTTACATGGGAGAGCCACAGCCTAACTTCAGGGGCTTTTCATCTGAGCCTTGCAGATAAACTTCCTTGTTAGGTGGGGTTTGGGTGTTTTGTTTGTTTTGTTTCCAAAAAAGGCTCAATATTTTGCTGATCCTTATAAAAACAGGAATTTGCTGAGTCAGATTGCTGAACCACCTGTATTTAGAGGGAAACCAAATATTTCCCCCTCTTTTCCAGAAAAAAATAGTATTTTTTTATAAATTAAACAGGGGGCAATAACAAAGGACATACTGCTATTGTTTAATCAATAATTAATAATAATAGTGGGCTTTCTCTCCTTCTCTGCTTTCCTTTTTGAAACTGAGGTAGATTTGCTGAAAATTTAATGACACAGTATGTCCCATGGTGATTTGAAGAAAACCCAGAGATGAAAAAATGAACGCAGCTAAAAAAATAAATCCCTTACCTCACTTCCACATCATTTACATATTTTTCCTTTTCCTTGGGTGGTGCTTTCTGATTCAAAAATGCTGCTGCAGAAAAAAAGATAATAGTCTTAGAATATCGTTTCTGTCTGCAAAATTCTTTGATCAGTCTGAGATAAAATAGAAGAAATGCAATATTCAGGAGAATGAAGTCTAAAGACTTGATTCATCGATTCCTTTAATATCTATTATTCATGTAGTCTCTGTCTCAACCCAGAATGCCTGTTTTGTGCAAACCTGGAATTGCAGAATTTTGCCAGCTTCACTATCAGTGGGGTTATGGTTCCTCTCTGAAAATGCTGGAATATGTCTGTGAACATAACAAATGCAGACACAGACCTAAGTAAATATGGTACATTTATTTACTGAAATGATGGAGATTAACATAAGTTTTTATTAACAAACAGTCGAGCCCATAACTAGCTATATCATTGGTTCGCTCTCATAGTACTCATAACTGGTGTAAAATTGGGTGGGGATGTTGAGAAGCTGCAGGGATACCTGATGAGGCTTTGGCTTTGCCCTGCTAAATCACCACACTGTTATTTTCCTTGCAATGAAGCCATTGCTGCCGCTGCATACGTTTGGGAACATTGCAGAGTGTTTTACCTATCCATCCTGCAGGTACAGCCTGGTTATGTCAATGGCAGATCATGACACAGCCCCTCGGGGCAGCGGGAGAGGAATTCGTCCCTGCTGGGCATATGCTCCATTCACAATATCATCATGGGTGGCTTTGGGGAATTGCAGCCGGCTTCCACGCCCAGGTCACCCTCTGCACGGGAAGATGATGTATTTGAAGGAGGCTGGGATGGAGCCATGCATAATGCATGAGTGTGCGGAGACCCGTCTCCGGCTGGGCAGGCTGGTTGGTGTGGGCCTTGGCGTAACAGCGTATAGGCCGTGCCAGCCGCGTGACACACCGTGCTGCGCAGCTCCCAGAGCAGGGCTGCTGGGTGAGGCGTGTCTCCAGTTCCAGGCGGTGGAGCAGGTCTCCGTGCCTTCCCCAGGTATCCAGACCCAGCTCGGCAGGACTCATCCCCGTGCCTTGCTGGAGAGGTTTCTCTGGATCAGGAAGGTCTTTGCACCACAACTTGGTGTAGCTATTTTTTGCCAGTACACTCCTATGAGTATTCCTTCTACCACTATTTTACATGTCAGCTCTTGGGTGGTCATAAGTGACACACTTGTTCCTGCAGCTTCAACCTCCCACAAGACTTATCAGAAAGAGAAAATCTGAAAGAACCAGAGAGAAAGGCCTATGAACTGTTCATAGAAATTATCCTAAATCTTATCGACCTTATAACTTAATGTGGGAAAGGACTGCAGACTTCATCAAATCCATCTAGCTGACATAACTCCACTGGGACTGGAGTTATTGAGTAGCATTTTCTTGGCAGTTCTTCCCAGAGAACCAGCTTCCTTCCTTGATTGATATATCAATTGGTTTCCAAAGGGTGCTGAGAAGCTACACCAACTATTCACGGCAACATTCCCAACCTTAAGACTGATAAAGAAGTTCAATGGCAATATTTTGGATGCATGCTATTAACCTATAATCTTATTGACAGTGATGCCTGTCTAATTACAGCTATTATCATGAGAACTTCAGCCAGTTGGTACCTTCACTGCATTCCTGAAAGTATTGTACTCTTAGCTGGGATCCACCTGTCGTGAGCTCTCCCCACCTTTTTAGCAGCTAAAGACCTGTCACAGTAGTTGGTTCTTACATTGGACCTTAGTAGAGATAAAATCTTGGAACCAGGTCATCATCTGATGTAACCAGTTTACCTAATAGCTTCACAAAACTACACTAATTTATGAGGAATTCCTAATTTCACAGTAGATATTCTGCAAAATTTTAATGAAATTTGTCAAGATTTTTTTCCACTTTCAGATTATTTCTTTTTTTGTTGCTGGTACAGAAATTGTATCAATCCTTCATCAAGGCCATTCCTGTTGATAGCAACAAAACTGCAAGATCAAGACCTCAGAGGACAAACTCTCTTAGATGAGTTTAAGGCTGACTGCCAATGATCCCAACAAACACCTTAACTTAGTATCAAAAAATCAGTGGCATTTCAATAGCTCTGCCAAAATGTGCTCTGCACACCTGCTGTGCCCTATCTGAATGTAACTTTTTTTCTTTTAAGAATAGATGGACAATATTCTTTCATTACCAGAACAAAGAGGAAATTCCCTCCAAGTAAAAGTATTTTAAGGTGCTCTCTGAGGAATAATTTAAACTCTTGCAAGAGTGTGATGATGGGGCAATAGCTGGAGGAAACGTTGGAGGGCTGCTTTTGCTTTCATCATGTCTCTGGGAAATTAGTTTTGGTGTGGATTTTTTTGATATCAGAAGGGATGGTCTCTCCATGTCATATTTAATTCTCACAAATAACATAGGTCTGAGCCATTCATTTGGAAATCTGCAGATTTTCAAGTGTTTGGATAGAGTTATGTCCAGGAGCATCTCAGGAACATCTTAACATTTCCACAGCATTATGGGCATTCAGGGACTCTGCTTGGTCTCCTCTGTTTCTGCTCACTTAAGGTAGGAGCAACAGCATCCTCCATAGAAACTGGCCAGGGCAGGTAGTGAGCCTGGTCTTAAAGCATCTCTCATGTGAAAATGATAATAACAACATCAATATAATAATGATGATACTGATAGCGTCATTGATGATGATGATGATGATACAATGGGCTTGTGTGTGAAGTGATTGCAGGGCTGACTTTCTTATTGCAAATCCCTTTCTGGCTACTCAAGTCCTCTCTACTGCCTCACATAAGGCAGTTAATCAATACTTTTTTGCTCACATCTTGATCTCGCAGATGGAGTAGGATATAATGTGGAGGGCATCCTATATTAAGACTTTCCTTTTCCATGGTCCTATTCCTGCTCCATGTCTCCTCTAATCGGAGTTTGGGGACCAAGAAGGTCTGAGCTTTCAAGTTGAGACTTGGGGCAGGTGAACGATAAAGATATAAAGCTGAATGAGGACTAGAAGGAAGGATAAAGTGTGTACAAAATGTAGAAGTGTGGAGAAATCCCTCCAGGCTGGAGGTAAAGGATACAGAGAGATGCCTTCTGTCTTGGCTCTCCTGTTACAGCAGTCACCTGAAGGCACCAGACCGCTCCTTAAATGTTGTTATCTGTTTGTATTACATTTGAATCAGATCTGTTGTGGGGAAGGGAGCAATGACCACATTGGATCCCACACTGGAGAGAAGAGAGAAAGCCTGGTCCTGCAGCCTCTGGTTAATGCTGCAAACTGGAATTGCTTTGAGTGTGAGCAATATTTGCTTCGATTGAAACACTTAGAGCTTTGCTGCATTTGTTGTCAAATATCAATGCGACAATGCTATAAACAAGATTGCCCTTCTTAAGTTATGTTTCCTGATCTTTTGGCTTCCAGTAGGTCTGAGAAATTACTTATGAAGTCATTTACATTTATGAAGTCATAATATTACACTGTATACAGAATTAAAGGCTGTGTGTAGGCAGGTTCTCACTTCTCATTAAAGCCAATGTTATGTAGGGAATGAAGCTGTACAACCCATTGATTTTACCTCCTGAGGAGGCCCAATGGGACTTCCATTGTGGGAGGGCAGCTTGATCACATCTAAGGGTGTTTTTAGTACACTGATAACCTTTTATTCGATCTTCAAGGCCCATGGGCCTCATTTGTTTCTACACTTTTTATACTAACCCCCATGTAAATGCTGCTTGGTGCATGTTCATTTTCCATGGACTTGTTGCAATAGGGGAAAATCTTGCAAAGTCAGAAGGAGAGAACAGATGTTTTCTGAGGAAGGGAAGGAGAACCTGGGGAAGATGTAAACTGTCCAGTCTGTGCTCAGTTCTTTATTAATTTTCTTTGAATGCTTTTCTTGAGACATGGGATGGAAAGATCCTAATTTTCAAAAACATAACTACGCAGGAGTCGAAAGGTATGAGGACATTTTAGCTACAAGGTGCTTTGGATCCTCTATTCTCCCTCTGGTGTCTCCACTTGCAAGGCCTTGGGCTGCAGCTACCACATACTATGGTGCTTCTGAGGACCATGTAAACCACCAGAGTCCAACCATCATGTTTCCACCAGGTGCTGAGGAGAATGGATTCAGGAGCATCACTACTTAGCTTCAAATCATTCACTGGCCTCTCCTGCACCCATGGCTGTCTTCTGGCTTTTTTGATGCCAAACACTGAGGAGCAGAAAGATTTTCTACTGAAAGCCATGATGAAAGCTGGCAGAGCTTCCAGGCACTGCCTCAGGAGCAGTTCCTTACTGGCACAAGCATTGCATGCTGCGAGGTTGCTCTTAGCTTGCCTCACTAACACCACTGGTTACCAGCTACTCATGTTAACAAGCGGTTGGTTGGATCGAAGAGTTTACATTTGTGCATCCTTGGTCTGGGGATTGGCCCCAAATGTAGGACTCACATTAGTTTCATGAGACAAAGTTATACTATAAAGTATAGCTGAGACGCAGATTTGGCACCCTTGAAAACTTGTCCTTTCAAATAGAAGGCTACTTAAGAAACTTTTTACTCAGGAATTCTGCTGCCAACACAAGCAGAGATACGGTCAGATAATCAGCTCATCAGACACGCTTCTCCCAAAAAATTCTTTCAAGGGAGTGGCAGTGACCTGCAGCACTCCTGTCCCAGAAGTGGCTGGCAAGTTCTCCTTACTAAATACGAATACTTTTGAGTCTGAGGCAGTTCTGGCAAAACACAGGGTCTTTTCTACTTCCACAAATGAGCCAGAGCTCTGATGTGTTGTACTGGAAAGAGTGCAAAGTGCCCTGCACTGCTTCCCTCCTTTGGGAGGCTAAAGGGAGATCTTGGAAGGCTACAGCTGAACAGCTTCTGCATGCTAATGGGCATGGACAGGACTTTACAGTCAGGGCTGTCAAAAGAGAAGGAACCCAAACCAGGGTGGAGCTGAGGCTTGATTTCTCTTTCTGTTTTCCAAACCCTTTTTGCACACCCTCACTTTCTGGCTCTCAGCAGCATGCCTTGCCTGGCCAGGCAGATTGACCCCCTGTCCGATTGCATGCACATCACATATCGACAGGCTCATGTGGCACCAGCCTCCTGCTTCATGCATATTCAGCATGCATGGCTCAGAATCGTGCCATTGTGGTCAGGTCTGGGCAGTGCCTCACACACACACACGAGTGTGCACGCAGACACACTGTCTGCAGCACACCCAGCACTTGTGGCACTCTTCACCACACTAGGACCTGTTATTCTTTCCCTACAGATTGACAGAAGCACTTAATTATTACGTTATTAGCTCATACTTTGAAGGATGGCCTCTCCTTTCATTTCTCTGGGGAATGTTGTACCTGTGTAACAGCTGGACTCGAAGCCTGGCTGAGCAAGGGGCTGACAAATGGCTCTGCAAAGAGGTGTGTGTGCAAAGGTGCAAGCTCCAGCTTAGCTCCTGCCCTCCCATTCTCATACTCACCCTGTCAGAGTGCAAAGAAAGGGGTGCAGGCACGAGCAGGCAGCTTCCTTCACCAAAGTCTTTGGCCACGGCTTATATTTTGTAACCTGTTGAAGGTCAGTGAGTGTTTGCTGTCTGAATCAGTTTTATATGAATATAATAGAATCAGATAAAACTCAAAGTAGACATATAAATGCGGTGGACAACCTCATCTTTCACTTTTATTCCTGCTCAGAATAAAAAACAGAGTGTGGAAGGGGTTGATGCAGCCAGCCCTGAGTTTGTTTGGTGGTGAAGGAGCAGATTTCTCATTACATTGGCCCTTGGTATCTATTTGCAATGCCAGTTACTGATGTGAAGGTACTTTTGCTCTGGTGTAAATGGGTACAGGAGGAAATGGCACCCCAAAGAAGCCAGGCAAAGGATCCCAGCCAGGGGGTTCTGCACCCTGTGTGCCTCTGTTCATTTTAAGGGAGTTTTGTTTATGTAAGGAAGTGTGGGACCAAAAAAAAATAATGTAAAAAGCCTTGGAGGTGACTGAAGCTGTGACTGAAGGTGCAAACATAGCTCTGACACATAGCTCAGGTGTTTTCAGCAGCATCTGAGTTCCAGGGGAACTGAGACATTTTGAATCTCTGAGGTCTGTTGGCAAAAACTGCATTCTCCAGGGAAGCCCATGGACCTCAGCTGGACCCCACATGTCTCCACTGATTTCTAGCTCTGGACTCTCCTTCTCTTCCTTCCCTGCCCAAGGAGCTGTAAGGTTCCTCTTCTGCATTGCCTTTTGCACAGTGGTTTGGCTCACCCCCTTATTCCTAAGGGAGAGGAGGAGCAATGGCTGGGGAAGCAGCAAATACCACCCAAACAGCTGGACGTGGCAGCAGTGCTGCAGCTCCCCATCCCTGCAAGGGAAATGAGGGGAAGGCAGGTGTGGTTCCTGCCCTTGAGAATCTTAACTGACCCACTGCAGGCTGGGGGTGGGGGTGTTGTGTTCCCAGGCTGGACCTGGACACTGCATAAATATCATTCTACTTGTACCTCCCTCCTGTGTGCTGAGACTTTCCACCCAGCAGTTGGCAGATATTTTTTTCCATGCACATACAAATATTTTCCTCAGGTGTAAAGGACACAGGATCCCTCTCTCCCAAGTCTCATTTGGCTGGTGAGAGAGGCCAGCTGCCTTTCCATGTCCTCTCTCACACACGGACACGTCCCCAGAACTGTGTCATTTGGCCTCTGTCCATCTTCCTCTGAGTTGTGGCAAGTCTTTCCTTACCTAGTAAGTTCAGTAAATACCCCAGCCATGTCATAGCAGAAAGGGGCATGTTGCAGGATATACACACTCCTGGTCAAGTCTGTTTTGAGTCATTCAGCATCTTCCCTGGGGTGGGGAAAATGAGAAAATGCAGTTTGGCATCACTCTGCATGAGAATACAACCCACTTCTAGTCTGCAGGAATATGAGGCAGATCCTAGAAAGAAAGAGAGAGGCTTTAGCTGTTAATTTTTGGGTCTTATCATCAAATGGCCTTAATTCAGGGAACTCTGCTGAAGTGGGCCTTTGTATTTTTTGGCTCAGCTCTCATTTCTTTGCCTGTCTACTGCCTACACTCCAAGTAGTGTTTTCCCCTGGTGCATGTCCTTTTTTCTTTCATCGGTGGCTGATGTTCCATGTACAGCATCCTGAGCTGGCTCACTTGTGCTCATTTCATTTCCCATGAAGGTTTTGTGTGATAGAAAATTTCAGTATCTCAAAAAGTGAGAATCTGTTACATTTCCTATGCTGTCCTGTGGCAGGGGAATTTTTAAGCACAAAAATGATCGGGCTGGGAATGATACCTCCTGTCCAAATCCTTGCTGGTGAAAGCACACCAGCTACTGTGCTGCAGAATTTTGCAGTGTCTTGATTGCAAGAGCATGAAAAATGGTAAAAAATCACACATTTGTGTTCTGGATGCCATTTTGTAAGGGTGGTTGCAAGTCACCTACTCAAGCATCTCAACGCTATGAGCAATTGGTGGAGCTCCAGCTGCCTACATCAATACAGCTGGGTCTGCTGCTGAACTCCCTGCCATAGGTGTGTGTTCCATGTTGTAACAGCATTTTGGAGCACTCCCTAGTCCATGCCCCTGGGTTTCTGCAGGAAGACCTGGGGATGTATCTGGAAAGACATTGGTAATGTGTAAAGTCAGCACTCAGGACGCCAGCACGTACCACCAAGATCCCCATCCATGCAGTCTATAGCTCTCCCCATTCATGTGTGCTCACGACCAGTGTGAACACTGACACTTAAAACCATGAAAGACTTATTACCTTGTGTATACTGCTGGAGAATACAGTAGGATGTGAATGCTGCATGAAAAGAGCTCAGTTATACTGTAGCAATTTTCTCTTGCAAGCCCATCGCTTCGAAAAGCAGTGCTAATATGTGTGATAGTAATGAGTAATATAGCTCATTGACTCAAGGCAAACATGCTGTGGTGACTCAGAATTTTTGGAGATTAGATGATAAGAAACACTAGGCTGGATTAATTTTGTTTCTTTTTCATAATTGTGATTTTTTTTTTTGTTTGGACAGATTGTGGTTTTCCTGAATTTACTCTTTGTTCAGAATGATTTGACAAGTGGAATCTATGAAATCTGTTTGGCTGGTGGTGTGTTCAAGCTGTTCGTGAGGATTTGTGCAGTGTGTGAAATTAAAGCTGTTTTGTTTAGACAGTCATGAACATGTTCTTTGGCTGGATGAAGAGTCCTCTCAGAAACAGGTTATCAGTGGAAAGAAATTAAATTCACCTTTGTGAATCATTTTGTAACATGTTGCTTTTATACTTATGGTCCAGCTATAGGATTGTTTGCTGAAGGGGTTGGAATAAACTATACAAAATGGGTGAAAAATGGTCAAAATAACTGCTTTACAAATGTAGAAATATATTGGTTGAAAATGGTTTTCTATGCTTGTTTTGTTCTAACTGACACTTCCCAAGGATCTAGACAAGGAAACTTACCTAATAAGCAGAAAGTTGGGTTATATTTCTGAGATGGTTGGATTTGTAGTAGTAAAATGGATTTATTCTGCATTTTAAGGTCCCATCTGAAAAATTATTTCCTACCCATGTAACTACTCTTCCCAGAAAACAAAAGCATATTGTCAAGGCTTTGAATGGGAAAGTGGTTTCTTGTGGGTAAACCCAAGCTTTCCCATTCATTTATCAACAACCAAAACTTGAAAATGCTTTGATCAAGCATTTGGCATTTGGACTTGTAACAAAGAATAAAAATTATATATATATATGAGTTTCCAGACTAGCTAAATGAAACTAATGGTAAAAATGTCCCTACAACCCTAGCAACAACACAAACTGCGGCTTGCATTTACCTTGCTGCTGCAAGATACCCATCGTGCTGTGATTGGAGATATTCATCCATCTTATCTAACCTAGGCACAGACGCATGAAATAGAAGGGATTCAAGTAGGTTGTCATTTCCTCAGCACATTGCTGAAGTCACTTCACTGCTTCTGTTGAGGGTTTTCTGTTGATGCTGATGTGAGCAGGAGCATCACTCCTCCTCTACCTTCCTGCAGGGACTCCGAGCATCGCAGTGGCTCCACATCTCCATCCTCAGTGCCCTTCCAGCTCCTGCCTTTAACACGTTGGTCTTCTCTCCCCAGCTATCGACCTCTTGTACTGGCGTGACATCAAGCAGACAGGGATCATGTTTGGCAGCCTCCTGTTGCTGCTCTTCTCCCTGACCCAGTTCAGCGTCGTCAGCGTCGTGGCCTACCTGGCCCTTGCAGGCCTCTCGGCCACCATTAGCTTCAGAATCTACAAATCGGTCCTACAGGCTGTGCAGAAGACGGACGAGGGCCACCCCTTCAAGTAAGTGCTTTGCAGTCATGGCCAGGGGCTGGTTTTCCTTGCAAAGGATCCATTCCTGGTGGCAATTTACATTTCTTTAAGTGCTGCTTTTAGACTGGATAAAATCCTTTTCTTGTTCATAACAGGGGAAATAATTGTTTTCTGCTGTCCAGTGTCTCAAGAGCCGTGAGGCTGTATTGGCTCAGATCCTGGGGGGGCAGGGGGAAGTAGGAAAGTAGGGGAAACAACACAAAAGCCATCGTTCTCTGAGACATGAGATTTTTTTTCCCTGAAATTCAAAAGATCCAGAAATTTTTAAGCAAACAAACCTCTGTAAGCTGGAAGAACGTTGTTTCTGGGCACGCTGTATTTGGCATAGAGGGAAACTGTTCATATCTTTTCTCCAGCACTCCTTGGCTGTGGTAGGCAATCCATCACCATAGGTGATGGTACCAGAGCCAGTGCCAGTCTCCACCTTCCACAGGGTCTGCTGGGTGGTTTGTTCTAGGGAAACAGCGATCCTTTCTCCTCTGCTCTGCCAACAAGTTGGTAAACCAAGTCTTGTTGGGGTGATGCTCCCTCTGTTTCACTTGGGTCAGTTCTGAGATGCGACTCATGACATTGGTGTAGCTCAGAGAGAGTCGCAGAGTGGTTGGAGGAGTGGAGGAGAAAGGGATTTCGATGACAAAGGTGATGTGACCAGAACACAGCTTTTGTTTCTCCAGAAGCTTTCAGCTGGAGGGGATGTCCCCTTCTGTGGCAGCAGTGTTGCACAGAAGTTTGTGGGCAAACCCACCCCAGTTAGGATTTGTATCCCCCATCCAGTGGAGTAAAGAGAGAAATCCCATCAAGGCCAGACTGCATGAGGAGAGAGCAAGGCTGGAGGCAAACAGCCTCAGCCCAGCCTGCAATTGCCCAGGGAGATGGGCCATGCAAAGCAAAGACAGCATGTGCTGGTGGCTCTGTGCCTACAGTGAGTGGCACACATTGCTCCAGTGCAAAGAAATTAGGTCGAGGGAGGAGGGAGTGATGGGGCAGACAGAATGGCAAGTGAACCTGCCTGGGTTTGTAACTGGACCTGTGTTTCTGGCAGAGCCTACTTGGAGATGGAAATGAATCTTTCACAGGACCAGATTCAGAAATACACAGACTGCCTCCAGCTATACGTCAACAGCACAGTCAAAGAGCTGAGGAGACTCTTTCTCGTTCAGGACCTTGTGGATTCTTTAAAAGTAGGATTGCTTTAAATATTTTTAACCCCCCTCTAGAAGATCAACCTACATTTCAAAGTGCTGCTTCCCATGTTGACAGTGCTGTCACAAAACCTAGTTTTGTGTAGCTCCAAATATAAAAGTTGCTCTCCTTTTTGATTTCCAACAGTTTGAGGATTGCCAATCTGTATTTGAATTTAGTGGTATGTAATATAAGAATTATAAAAGTTGCAGGATCAGGTTAGCTCCACCCCAGTTCTAGAAGTATCTCTGTGTTATGCTTTCTAGGACTTTGCCACCAAAAAGTGTGTCCTGTCTAATGCCTCTGTTAATCTGGATTTCTTCTAATGGTGGCATTTACTGCTATGGAGGAAAGTCTTCTTTCCCTCCTTGCTGAGATAATTATTTATTTTCAGCCTTACACCCAAGTAGGTGTTCTTCAAAGCCAAGGGAAGATCTTTAAGGGAGCAGACATGGGTTGGGTTCCAAATTGCTGAAGATTTTTAGAAAAACATATCTCCTAGCCTCCAGAGTTTTCAGTCACTGGGATTATCACTGTGGAGCTGTAATTAACCTGTGTGGGATGGCCCCCGCTGTCATTAACATTGGATGCAGAAAGCTGCCTGTGCTGTGCTCAATGCAGAGTCCTAAATGTGCACAATCGAGCCCTAAATACATGTGAAAGCTAATCTAAGAAGTGAGAAGCAGTGAACAGCAGAACAGAGAATGGGGTTTCTGCACCCAGAAAAAGTACCTAGCTCCTAATGTGCCTTACTTAACAAGTACCCTTACAGATTAGGAAAAGCTAATGTGCCATTATGTTAGCTAGTTAAGTGAACTAATTTCTTATGCTGACACTGTAGGTGATGTAATGATGCATCTTTAATTTAGTTTGCAGTACTAATGTGGCTGCTGACTTACGTGGGAGCCCTCTTCAATGGCTTGACTCTGCTGATAATGGGTAAAAATCATCATTTCTTTTAAAACCTACTTTTAACTTTAACTCCCTTGTGACTTCTGCTAAGACAAAACAGTCTATCCTCATTGTGCCTTCCCCACAGTTAAACCAGCGACTTTCATTTCCCTTTCCAGCAAATATTCAGTATTCCCATTACCTTGTCCCCCCAGCTAGAACTGATTTGTGTTTCACGGGTTGGCAGCTGCAGGTCCCTGAGCAATGGGGGATTCCATATTTGGGAGGTTTGAGCCAAGTTCATTTTTAATACAAAGATCCCTGGTGGATCAGCTGACCAAGTGGCACGATACGCGTTTGTCGCTGCTTGAAGTAGGTCTCTTCTCTGGAGGAATCTCTTGGGCAGGAATATAACTGTGTGCTCTTCTTTCTCCTCAGCTGTGGTGTCCATGTTTACCTTCCCTGTTGTATATGACAAGTACCAGGTAAGTCTCCCCGCACGGTGCGGTGTGGGTGTCGGAGTGGGTCTGCCTTGTCCATGCCTGATTGACTTGGTCTCCTTCTGCTCTTTGCAGGCACAGATTGATCAATACTTGGGACTGGTGCGGACCCACATAAACACTGTTGTGGCAAAGTGAGTTCAGCAGCAGGCTTGCCCGGATGTTTGGCTGCGAGGTTGCGGTGCACTGGGGGTGGCTAAGAGCTGGGTACTCCTGGGGACAGCAGGCACTAGGGGTGATGTTCTCCCCAGGTCCTGGCATGCAGGAGCCTGCAGGAGGGCAGACCCCTGGAGGAACAGAGTCCTTCTCAGCTGGGTGTAGGCTGAGGCGGGGCAGTGACCCTACCTCCTTCCCTCTCCTGCTCTTTGGGGCAGCTGCAGACAGAGCCAACCAGGGACTGACGTCCATATTTTTACCTGGCCAAGACAAACAGGAAGAAATGTGTTAACTCCCTTCCTCAGTGACCACCCCAAGCCTGGGTTTTGGCATTCAGGGACTCTGCCCTTTAGATTTAAATCTTTATTCATGACCAAAGTGGGAATTAGAACATCATGCTATTACAGAAAGAAAATACCTGGAAGCACCATCACCTTGAGTGTTTCAAATCACCATGGAATGGATGGAAGACCTACATGAGGTTTTTGATGCAATCTGCTCTATTTCCTAAAGTACTGCCTGTGTCAAAAGCTGTTGTGGGATCCCTAAGGACACAGTGAGGGGCTAAGCATCGTTCTTGATGCTTGTGAATTAATGGAGCAGAATGTGTGGAGTGGAAGGTAGATCCATACAGCTCAACAGTTTGTGGCCAGAGCTTTGCTGGCTGAATAATGGGTATCCAATGGAAAGTCACAAAATGGTGAGATACAGAGAGCAAGTGACCCACAGAGAGCTGCTGAGGAAATGGGGCTTCTTTAGCCTGTCAAGGAGGGAGCTAAGGAGTGGTTTCATAGCAGCCTGTAAGTACGTGATGAGAAGTTACAAGATAATAGAGCCAAACTCTCCTCAGTAGTGGCAGATGTTATAACAATATAAATCCAGCTTAAGATGTTGATGTTCAACATTAGGAGAACTTTTTTCACTAGGAGATTAGGGCAGCACTGGAGCAGGCTACAGAAGGAGGTGCCAGAACCTCCTTCCTTGGTGGTTTTCAAGATGCAGCAGGCCAAAGCTGTGGCCAACCTGGTTTAGCAGCTTCACGTAGGAAGCTGATTCAGAGATTTCCAAGGATTCTTTCTAGCCAATATTTGTGTGATTCTGCAATACCCTTAAACTTGTGCAAGACGAAAAGCCTGTACTGCAGATCCTGTGTTTAAATTTCATTGCTGGGTTCCAATAGACGATAGACCATGAATAATGCTGCGGGGGAATATCACTGAGGATATCCATGGTTACATGAACCACCAAAACATGGGCCATTTACACACAGGGCCTTGTGAGAACCCATAGATGGGCATCATCCCTTTTTCTTATTAGACTCTGGTCCACCAGTTGTGACGACTCCCTGAATATAAGCTAAACAGATTACACCCGGGTAAGGCTCCAAGCAGGGATCCGCTGGAACAGAATAGCTGCCTGACCATATAATCCTCCTTTTTTTCCCTTCTTTATTTCTAGGATTCAAGCTAAAATCCCAGGTGCCAAGAGAAAGGCAGAGTAAAGAAGACATCAAGAATTCATCAACTACAGTAGTGAATAACGGGGGAAATCTGGAGTGAAACAGCTCTGTTCTTACACTTTACTGCAAATTTATTGTTCTTTTTTCTCTTGACGCCATAATCTTAGAAACATAAAACTCAGAAGCAGTGCTTTTCCCCTGCTGCTTCTGCACTTAGAATATTTGCAATCACTTGTGTCAAGCACTAAAGTATAGTAAAGAGAAAAGTGTACTAGATGTGTTTTTTTGTGTTGCTTATAAAGTGCATGATGGTGAGAGCCTAAATAATATTGACCTTTCTTATTTTATTTTTTTAGTGTTTTTTCCTTCTTCTATTGGCATTGCTTCTATAACTTTTAATGTTACATGTGGCTAGGGGCTTTCCTGCTTAGCGCACTGATGCAATAGTTAAAATTGCTTCTACGTCACTGGGTTGCTGGTTGGATTCATCTTTATTAACTATATAGAATTGTAGACTGATGTTTTAGTGTTTTCCAGCACAAATAAAATGAAACAGTAATCAGTACTCATGGTAATCAGTTTTGTATAACTCAAAAAGAAAATGAAACCCAGTACTTTTGTCGTTAAGGGATTGACAGGCTGATTTACATGTATGGTAACTGGAAAGTTCCAGCATGTTAAATTTATTACAATTTGTATTACATTCTCTGTAGTTCCTAATGGACTTAATTATGGACTCTGAATATTTGCACTTATGTACTTGATACCGAATGCAGAAATAAATGTTACTAAATGTAAAAAGTTCTCCCTCTTGCCACTGGGATTATCCTGACATATGGAAACTGGACACACAGGGTGCAAGAAGCAGAATTTTCTCTCTCTCTCCCTCTCTCCCTCTTCCTCTCTCCCTCTCCCTCCTTGAGATCCACACACACTTTGCCCTTACAAAATGGTGTGGTAAGATGTAGTATGCAACACATCAACCAGGTTCACATCTTGATGAGTATGGACATAAAAGAAGGATCTTAGTGTGTAGTTTGGGGGGGGGTGGAGTGGTGGTGGTAGCAAATAACAGGAACATGAATAATTGTCTCTTCCTCCATTTACACATTGTGCAAATCGTAAGCAACACGCTATGGGAAGGGTCAGCACAAACCCAAAGGGCTTTTTATATTCCTCAATGTCATATTACATGTTACTTATCCAAAGCTGTTCTTTGAAATCTGCTTTAAACTGTGGGATCCGTGCTGAATCCAGAGGCTGGGAACTGAAATAAACATTTGGTCTTGTTCAAATGTGAAGGTTTTCAAAAACTGTCATTTGGTGATTGAGAACTCTCAGATGGGAAAAGTGCTTCAAAACAGATAAATGGCTAAGTGCTGAATGACTTACCCATTTGTGGAACATACCTGTGGAAAAGATTCTTGTTTAATTTTTTTAATACATAAATGTGAACATCAAAACATTTTTTTTTAGCCAAATCACAGTTTTTCTCTTTTTCTATCACATAAGTTTTTATGCAGCTATTTTTTCTACAAAGAACTAGATCCTTAAACACTTGTTCCAACTTTCTGAATTTGAGTTTTTTCTTAGATTAATTCATTTAATTCACCTTCATCTCAGTTACGCATGGACTTGTGACATCTATCCTAGGTCAGCCCATGTGCAACCCAAACACACAGGAGTTGGTAGACACATTGGTATGGCTGTGGGCTAGTTAATTCTTGTGATGAGTCTCAGACACCCTTACATATATTTAAGGGTTTTATTTAAATACTATTTGCTCTTATTTTAAAATACTGGGCTTGTTTGCAAGATTCTGCTAAGTCATGGTCCTGCTATTTTCAGCTTGCCATGACAGAACCCTTGTGCACATAGGGAGTGAAAACTTGTGGTGTCTTTAGTGTTCCCTGGTAATTCTCACTCCACTATGGGGGAGGGGTGGGGTGGGGTGGGGGTTACACCACTCTTTTTTTTTTGGTTTTCAAACAAATGAGGGGAAAAAACAACCCTGAGCTCTATGTTTTAAAATATTTTAGTGTGATCACAGTAGAAATCTGACGATACTTACACGATGACTCACATTCACAGGCTGAGCTGTGTTGAGGTACACAAGCTGTAAAGCCCTTTTGTTTCTCATCTCCACTGGCTTTCAAAATGAAGAGCAGCTGTAGGCAAGCCTGACTGGTAAAAGTTGTAAACTCCTGAGGGTTTCTAGGTGGGTGAAACCTGGGAAGGAGTTCACAGTGCCTGGGTAAGGGTGGGGTGGTGGTGGTGGGATCCTTTAAACCATTCTTGTCTCTTCAGTATGTTCCTTGCCAGAGGAACCTGGACACCACACTGCAACCCCTAGTGCTTCAGGAGTCACGTTTCCCCCCGGTTGTCTCCAAAGGCTGTTTTAACACAATAAGTAAGAGTATGGATGTTTTGAAGACCCACCTAACCAAGTGAGGTTGTTCAGGTGGTTGGAATTAGGTGTGTGCTAAATACCTTGCCCAAGCAGTATCTGTTGTCCTGTCTCTGGGTACTTTGAGATGCCAGTGTTCCCTCTTTGGAGAAGAAATGGAGAGGTTTCTAAGATGGATGTCTCAGCTGGGAAGCTTGTTTACATGCAAGGTTAGCTTGGGACCAGGCCTTTCCATGGCTGGGAGCTGACTGGCTCATTTAAAGAAGATGGCTCTATTTTGATCTCCTCAACATGGTGCTCTGTTTCAAGGAAGATAAAAGGTCTACCTGCTGCATCCACCTCTGAAAGCCAGCCTAAATGTCTGACTGAACTGCTAATTTGAACTGAAACCAGTTTAACTCCAGCTTGGGGATATGAAATCGGGAGTGGCATACTGGGGGGAGACAAAAATTTATTAGGACACCTACAACTGCAAATGAATTTTTTTTAGGCTTTCTGACTTGGTAAAGTATCTTCATGGTTTCATCTGTACCTTCCAGAAATGTTATAAGACTGCTCCTAAACTGCTGCCTGTTAAGGAGAGGCTCAGTAGTTCCTGGAGAGATCTGTCAGTGCTTTATGTCACTTGACTATCTGTCTGTGCACCCTGAAATGTGCACCACTGGTAGTTTGGTGTGAAATGTGAATACTGTCCACCATTGTTGGGGTTAATTCCCTTCTTCTCAATGCCTCAGCAGCGCAGCACCCTTCCTCTTAGCCTACATATTTGCCTCTGAGCTTACTGATCTCTTTTATGCTTCCTCTACTCTTTAATATTAAGCTAGTGAGAGTAGGTTCATGAAACACATCAGTGTCAGGAAAGCCCTGGATTTGGGGGGAGATAAGAATGATATAATATTCTGTGAGCAGCTAATCCAATTAAAGAGAGTCTGCCTTCTTCCCCATAGCTTTTGCTATCTCCCTGCACGTTTTCAGATGGCAGCTGGCTCCCATCCCTGTCCTGGTGGGTTACAAGTCAGTCAACTGTAAGCTTATCCAGCCTTTCCTTCTCCATATGGGCCCAGGAAAATATGTGGCAAGGCCATGTGTTTGCCCAGTGCAGCTTTGCAAACACCAAGTGTGATGTATTTCTTCCTGGCTCTTCTTAATACATTCTCTTTCTCAGACACAGAATTAAAGGATGCTCCATCAGTGAACTTGCATGTGAGCTTCCCGGGAAGCTGGGCATCAGCAGAGTGAGAGTGCTGGCACGAAGCAGCCTGGTAAGACTGCCTGGCACATGCAGCCACTGAGGGACATATGGTATTTGGATAAGGGTGAGACATGTCCACTTGATAAAGAGTGAATAGCTGCTCTGCCTGAAATCGGAGGGAAGAATGGCCTCTCTGCATTTCTGCCAGGCTTCCTTGCTCCTCAGCTCCTTTCCAGGGGAAGGATACTGAGAGTGGATGGTCCTTCTCCACAGGTGCAGGTGGAAATGGGAGGCAACTGTAAGGAGGTATGTGAGCCTGACCTGCTGCTTTTCATTTCCTTGTCTTCGGTGAACAGTCAGCTCGCTGTCTGTTAGTGCTCTCCTTGGCTCTGCATCTAATCCAATTGACTGCAGGCTAGCAAGCCAGCTGCCTGTGACTTGCCACTCCTACAACTCTACTTTCCTCTTTGTGTGGGTAGCTGCTGTTGGAGGAAGATGAGCTCTATAGAGCCAGGAAGGGCACCTGAGCCCCCTGAACCTGCTGCAAGCCCAGCTATCTTCACCACCTCTGTAGCTCCCCTACAAAGGGTGCTAAACCTAAAAGTATGACAGATTTATAATCCAGGGGACATCACCATGTGAGTGCCAGGCAAGGTAATGTTACGTGGGCAGGCAGGTTATGTGTGTAGACTGTTTTGTCTACAGCTCTGGCAAGCCCTGTTGACTAGGATGTGCCCACCTCTGCATTGCCCATGTTCTCGTCTTCCCTTTCACACCAGTCTGCCTCAGCCAAAATGCTGGGAGATGCTGAAGGGACCAGGATGAGGATGGGATAGGTTCCTTCTGCAGCTCTATCTAAGAAAACCAAAAGACAAAGCAGCCCTGTACTGATGTGCTTTTTGAGGTTGCAATTCATGCCTCCTCATGGCTTGTTTTGTTTGGAAGGAAAAAAATAATTCAGTCCAGTAAAGCTAATTGTTTTTTTCAGCAAGGCTCCTCTGCATGTATTTCCCTTTAAGAGGGATCTGGAAAGAGGATATTGTTTTTGCACAGCCCTCTGATTTAGTTAAACTAATGTAAAGTAGCTCAGACCAGTCCAAAAATTTATATAATCTTTAATAGCTGTGACAACAACAATGAAACCAGCCAGGCAGCAGCATGACTTGAGCAGCAGATGACTTTACACAAAATATCCTTCATTTGCCCAGTTAGACACAAGGTGTAATTTCATTCCTCCTAATTCCACAGTTGCTTGCTTCGAGAAACCACCATCCACACAATTATTAGCCTGTTACACTGAGTGACAAAGTATCACCTTTGGCACAGGCTAAATGTGATCACTGAACAGTTACCAGCAGAACATGGGCTTGTCAGCTATCTGGAAATTTGCAGTCCTTAATTAGGAAGCTGTAGGGCTGTAACCTTCCCAGAATAACTCATTTGAAGAAGCACCTCTTTTATGCCTTCCAGCCAGAAATTTTGAAGTCCTGGAAAGCTTTCTCACCTCTTTCTCCACTCAAAAACTAGACAATTTACAACTTTTTCAGCTGAAACATAGAGCTGTGATGAACTACAGAAAGCCAAACTATCAAAAAGTTATGCCAATTTGTCACGTCAGCTTAAAAAATCCTGAAGGAGTATAAAATTCTGATAGTACTAGTCTCACTTTTGAACACTAGACTTTCAGAAATAAGCTTAAATTTTAATTCTGATATAATCAAGAATGTCTCTGAGTCTCAAATGTTTTATCTCGCCCACTTTCCCAACAGCAATCACAAGTCTATGACTCACATACTGTACCAATAGTGCAAATGAAAAGAAAACACTGTTTCTACTACCATTTAGCCAAGGGTACTCCTACAGCTCTCCAGTCACAAGAGACTTGAGTAAGTCTGGAGTGAAATGCTGTGGTCTCTGTTACTCAGGGTGAACTATGGTCTCATAGGCTTCACAAGAGGAATCAGACAGAGGAACTGCTGTAGAGCCACAGACCCTGAGTCTCTGATAGGTTTCCATGAGAAGCTATGAGTGAACCAGAGAAAACTTTTGATAACCAGAAGATTTTCAGGAGCTCTTCAGGAGCAGATGGTAATTGGTAGTGTTAAAAGGAGGGGTCAGTACTGAAATTTCCCAAATATCAGCAGTATTTCAACTTTCCTTACATAAAGTGAAGATAAGTAATATACCCCAGATACATGCAGAAGATACTAATGAGCTTTGCTAAAGATATGAAGTGGTGAAGTATCAGGAGAGACTGTTAGGATGCCATATGGAAGGAACTGGATAATCTTGAAGACCCATATGCAATAAAAATTGGATTATATTTTGCAGCACAAATACAAAGCTGGGTCCTGGATTAACAGCAGAAAATTCTCTCATTGGCTAGAAGGTGGCTGGTTAGGAACAAATATTGATGAGAAAACGTTCCTTCAGCACAGTATGAAAGTGCTTGGTGTGGCAGAGAAGTGCTCCTAGGGGTTTCCAAGGGAATTTAGGGGCTGTTACAGGAGCGGAGTCCGCAACATTTTAGCTTTGTTACTCTAGCAAAAGGAAGGCTGGGGAGGGGGAATATAGTTGCTCTTTCCAAGTACATTGGAGGTAAACACCTGGAAGGCTAAAAGCTGTTTAAGATGGTGCTTAAGACTCTTAGTGATGGCACAGGGAAAAAAATTACATCCCACGTTTTTGATTTGGAAATGAAAATTCATTATTGGCCTGGCTCCTGAATAGGAGCTAGAAACAGGCTCTGTGGATCTCAGAGTCATTCAAGGAAGGAAATAGATTATATGCCATACAAATTGCTTTCTTTTTTTTTTTTTTTGATAAAATAAGCAGATGGCAATTTTCCATGTGGCTCCTTTTGTGTTGAAAGTGAGTTTACAAGAGATGATTATAGGGAATCATAAACTTCCCCCTCCCCCCCCCAGTAATTATTGCACTAGTGATTTAATTATTTGAGAGTCTCTGTGTTTATTTAGCAAGAAGATAATATGGTAGATGGTTCAGTGATACAGGCAAGTAGATCGATTGAAGTCAGAGCAGCTCCCTCCAGATCACACAAACTCAAAATCTGGCCAATTCTCTTTGGGAAGAAAAAATTGCCCTTGTCATTCTTTGTTAACTCCTAATCTTTGTGACCCCCAAGACAAGCTATTCCAGGATAAGCAGGGATATCCAGGCACCAGTGAGGCAAACAGTAGACTGGTGGGAAAATTTTAAAGGCTTGTCAATTCCTATAAATGCAGTTGGGGCTTCGTGTCTCCTCTTGTTTCCTGGGAGTTAGGAAGATGCTATAAAGACAGACTGGTCCCCTCTCCCTCTATGTATCCTGTTTCCTGTGAAATAATTTTATAGGCAGAGAAAAGGATAACCAGATTAGTTTAAGGTTGTTATAAATAGTTTAATAGAAATTAGTGCAAAAAACCATATTTTTTTTTCTGGCATAAGTAAATGGTGGAGAGGGCAGGTATCTTAGCTTTAGTAAAAACTTCTTAGCTTTTACTCTAATAAACTCATCAGGAAGCAGATGATTTATGAGAGATGTAAATTTTCATTTATGCTAAACATGTATTTGCTTTATCCATGTTCAGAGTGTGAGCTGTAGCAAAATGAAGGAGGGAGAAGCTCTTCCTAGACAAAATTACCCCTGCTTACTCAGACCTAATATCCTTGTAGCTCTTGTAAGCTGCTGCTGGGCATAAGCTGGCCATAAAGCTGGGCAGGGATTTGTCTTTCCCCATTTGGTGATCAATGCAGTAGCCAAATTTATTTCTGATACAAAGCAGCAACAAATTCCTAGAAGTCTGGAGCTAGAAATCAAAGTATTTCTTAGCTGAAATGTCCTGCTGTAATTGCAAACCCATTCCAGTTTATGACCTATCCTTTGTTCATGTGTGTGCTTTATATGTCTATAATATGTATCATCCTCATCTCTGACACGAGTTTGAGAGCGATATCTACAGATAAAAGATCTGATTGGACTTAGCCATGCAGCATGATGGCAATTGAAAAGGCACGTCTCCAGGAGAGGAGATAGCCCTGCAGAGAACTATTCATGTAAGTCACTGGAAATTTTCTGTTAAATGTTGAAGAGCTTGAAGTCCTTTGGAACTCTGCAAAAGTGTTTTAAGTTCTAGCGAAGGTCTGTGTTGAATTAGCTATAGGTGTCTTGGGTTTTGGCTGGGGTAGAATTAATTTTCACAGGCTGAAGGAGGGGACACAGCCAGGACAGCAAACTCAAACTACTCAGAGGTATATTTGATATGATGTCACACTCCGTATATAAAGGGGGAGCTGGCTGGGCAGGAGCAGTCACTGCTCAGGGACAGGCTGGGGCTGGTTTTCTGTGTGGTGAGCCAATTGCATTGTGTATCATCTGCTTTGTGTATTCTTTTATAAGTACTGTTGTTGTTAGTTCCCTCTTCCTTTGTGACCTAGTCACAATCCCTTATCCCAACCCATGAGTTTTACTTTTTAATTCCAAATCTCCTCCCCATTCCCAGAGGGGTGGGGAAGGACCAAGCGAGTGGCTGTCTGGGGCTAAGCCATGACAACTGAGAAAAAACTTACTATTCTACACCAGAACTCCTGGTTTGGAGCCTTTTCTAGCAGGGGAGTTAAATGGTTATATTTCATAAGGAAACAGGAAAATTACTGTTAATTTCCCATTAAAATCTGTAATTCCACCAATACATTTTTACAAACTATCTGCATCACTGAAACAGCGTGACCGTAATTTTTTTTGAAAAAAACAGCAAACATTGGTAAATTTTCTACCTAGAAATACTCAACTGCTTGAAAGGAAATGACATGTAGTTTTTCCTCAAGTATATTTTCCAGCTGAGGGGCTAAATTGGCCAAGAGAATTGAGAACCCAGTACTTTGTTATTACAGAAATTTTTTTTTTACTTTTCCCAGAGGTGCCTGAATTTTAGTCAGGTACAAATCTGCTTGTGCTCTGTAACCACTGAGTTCATTGAGGCCTGACTCCTGCTTATCACTTTAAAAGATTTTCAGAGAAAGAGGGCCTTTCCATTCTTCCTAGCAGTTTTATCTTGTAATTACCACATTGGCTGTCATGCAATGGACAGATTACTTTTTTTTGTATAAGCCACATATGATAGATCTTCTTCTAGTCCAGGCATTACTATGTTCACCCACATAATGATCTTCTGTCTGCGGTGAAATGAAAATTCGTATCCCTCTATTTTAGAGGTTAACTGGAGGTAATTTGCATATTCCAACCATGAGACCATTAACAAAGACTACAAGGCAGTGGAAACTGGTTGCCCCCATCTCCTGCACACATCAGGAGGAAAGGAGGATCCTCACCTCACTCAGGATCACACAGGATTAATGGCAGATCATTTAACACATGGCTGTTCTTGGCACAGTTCAATTCCAAAGCAATTTCTCGGAGTGCTGGAGGTGAAGGATGGCACCACCTTCGGTGATTGTCCCTTGCTGAGACATAAATCAACACTGATTGTGAATGAGGAAGGTCTCCAGTAATAGCTTGGCAAGGTGGCAGCAGCCATAAATATGTGGGGAAGAAGGGACCATCTCCTAACAAGCTGGTTATCTCCAGACGAAAGTTGCAGCACTTTTTATTAGGCTTTTTTAGATAATTAAAACAAGGTGGTACTATCCTGCAGATTGTCAGTCTGAGCTTAATTCACACAGAAATAATCAGCAGTGCCACCTGATATTCCTTCATACAATTACTATTTTATCTTCAATTTTGAATGGAAGACGTTTGTTCTTAAAGCCTCTTTTTTTGCAGTGATATCTGTAAAACACAGCTGACTGCATTTGAAAAGATCCATGGGGAAGCTTCAAAATGCAACTCAGCTGCAGTCTTCAAGCTTGGGAAAGTAAATAAAGAATCTAAGCTTAATAAAAATTATTTTAAAATTTTGTATGTTTTGAAAGGCTTGGATGCCTGCATAGCCTCCAAGGCCAGAAATTATCAAGTTTAACTGCTAAGACCTTAAAAACCTGCATGTACTGTTTTGTAAGAAGACAATTTCATATATTAACCAAGACTCTTCTAGGTTTATTGTAATATTTTGATCTAATCTTGATGTGATTCATTGTCCATGACAGAGGAAAGCCTTGGACCAGAAGCACAGAAGTCGCAGCAATGAAGAAATTTCTTGATCAATCATTTGCTCCCCAAAAATGACTTCTACAAGGAACAACCCAGCCATTGTACCTATAGATGTGATGTTAGGAAGCTGGTGAGATCTCCTCCTCCTCAAGGCTTCCCTTGGACATCTGTGTACATCATGACCTCTTCATTAGCACCTCTCAGAGGCCGGTATGGGGTGGGAGCTACAGTCCCCAGAACCCTGGGAGGTCTGTTGGGAGAACAGTCCCAGCCTGACCCCCTGGGAGGTCTGTCCCTCTGCCCTGGGGTTGGGGTAAAGAGTGTGGCCATGGGCTCTCAGAGCCTGGTTGCCTGGTAACAGTGAGGCCTGGCCCAGCCGCCATGTTGAGGCCTGGTCCATCCACCATGGAGCTCTCATCCTCTGCAGTGGCATCAGCTGCCCTCAGCTGCCTCCAGAGTCTGGGTGGGTGTGTGCAGGGCTTGGGGGCTGCTGTGGTGCCTCCAGCCCTTGGGAAAAATGAAGCAGGGAAAGTTATAAACCTTGTACATTTATTTTCTGCTGGGGGGATGTCCAGAGCCAAAGGGTATTGTTATTAATAGGATATTATTTGGCCTTAAATATCTCCCTAAGAAAATACGGCTAACATTATCTCCACAGCTGCAGTGGGGAAAACTGTCTTTTCCTGTTTACCTGCAGCCTAGTTAATGTAGAAGACATAAAATCCAAAGGGAAGAGTCACTGCAAGTATTAGGTGGGGAAGGGCCATGTGTAGGCCATGTGTTTCTAAATGAGATGGCTGCCATGGCTATTAATGCATTTCCTCCCTGTCTTTTTGGTTTTACTATCACATATGGGGCCATCTGGTTCCTCTGTGGGACTCCCAAGACTTTTTGGCAGGCACAAAATTGAAGATGTCTAGGCTTTTTCTTCTTCAAGCCTTTCTACTACATCTTATTTCTGGAAGCCCTGTTTAAAAAAAGAGTTTTCATGGACCACTGCAATCTGTACCTGAACACATATCTCCTTGCTATCACCGGTGCTGACATCATAGGGCAGCGTTGAGGAAAAATCCTTCTTTGCCTACCAGTCTGGTGGCACATTAAGAAACCAAATGTGCTTTCTACAGTGGTTCAGGCACTGTGGCAGGTGGTAGGAGACAGATGCTTGCAGTCCCCTCAGCCTCAGTTGAGAGCATGTGTCATGGTATCCAAAGGCAGAAGGGGATTTTAAATATGCTCAAAGCACAAATCATTCTTTTCAGGTCTTGAGAGGTTAGAAGCCCTTGAATTGTCTGGAATGTTAATTGTTTTCCTAGGCCATATCAGAGAAGAGCCTGCTTATGGAGCTGTTGGGCCTTCTTGGAAGATAAATGTGACCTATAGAATCACATTTATCACTATATCTCTTTTAAGAAATACAGCTTGCTTTCAGAGTAACAAGATGGATTATGGAGATGTGAAACTGGAAAAATTCAGCAAGCAGCAACTTGGTACAAAGGCCTTTGTGAAGGAGATGAAGCAATGACTAAAAAACAGAATAAATTTCTCTTAGAAGGAAAGATTAATTGTCAAGCAAGAGGATTGTTTCAAGTATAAGGAAGGAAATGCTGCTACAAATAATAAAGTTAGCCAGAGAAAAAGCACCAGATAAACTAAGTATCAGGATATACATTTCAAACAAGTTTTATCTGGCTCTAAAGTGCTCAGGGACAGACATGTATTAAGGTTGAGCAGTCTCAAGGGATGGATGCCACACAGGGGCACAGTGCTTTTGGTTATCCTTTCAAATTTTCCAATTTCAGAACATTCAAAAACTTCCATCACTGTCAAATCTCCTTAACTGTAATGGACAGTTATTCTTGCCTAAAAAAAAAATGGTTTCTTATAAATAGTGAGGATTGGGCTCAGCTTGTGGTTATGGATGTATATCACAAAATATTCACTTTGGTGGCTTCAGCTGTCAGACTAAAGACTGTATGGTTTGAGCTTCCCTCTTACCTTTGAGGTTGGTTACAGGGCGTGATCTCAACAGCTTAGTTTCAAAAGCTGTAAAATTATAACATCTCTCAAAGAGCTTATAACATAGAGGTCAGAAAACAGCATACACAGATGAGACAAATCGCTTGGGGTGATGTAAACTGTAGTATGAAATCTAAAATTTCACCAGTAAAGTGAAGTCTGTGGTCTCACTACTCTGCTCTCTCAGCCACTATCAGGCTGCAATTCATCCCATGCCAAAAGGATCCAGGGGGCTTGAAGAGGGATTTCAGGTGGGACAAAGCAGTGACTTCATAGAATTTTATAATGTGGTGTGCAAGTAATGCTCTTCTGTGTGGGAAGAATGAACTGATGCTGTTTCAGAGCCAGAATTTTGTGTCTGTGGCACTGGATGAGTTAGGCCAGGAGGGATGAAAAATAGATAGATGACATTTTTCATATAAGTTACTTTGATTTTTATGCAACTTTTAAAAGACTTAAAGGTTTTATTGGGAGAAGAATTTTGGCAGCAACAAGAGTGGCATAAAAGGCTGAATTGTGGAACAGCATGTAGGGAAAAAATGGCAAAGACTTTTCAAAGGCATCTTTTTATTCTATAAAAGACTGTATTTGGGAAACCTATATTTCACTAATGATGGCATTTAGTGGCATTAAGCTTTGGTTTAATAGCAGGTGTAGGAAGAAATGGAAAATATCTGAAAACTTTATCATAGCATCTTTCTGAAGGAGGTGTTTCATCTAGGAAATAGGGATTTTTGAGAGAGTAACTGTAAGCACAGAAGAGAGAGAATCAAATAGAGAAAAGAAATCGAGGGGTTCTAGAAGAGAAAAGACCTAAAGACTAGAAAACAAGTCTTCACAAGCAAAACTTTAACATGAATTTTCATCTATGCACAATGTACCCTGTATTTTATTACATTTCTGAGGAAAATAGCTCATCTTTTTGTTGATCTTAATGATTTCAGACTGCTGTTGTCAAAAGAATTGTCTGGAATTGCTACGAATAGGTGAAGCTGGTGCAAATTTGGGAAATTCTGCCACCTGCTCTGCTGTTTTGTGCATGTACAGGTTTCCTTTCTGACCCCTCTCCTGAAAAGAGTTCACAGAAAACGCTGTACTGGCAGGTGATCATCAGGCTTGAAGATGGGCAGGTGATCATCAGGCTTGAGGATGGGCAGGTGGAGCAGAGGTAGCAGGTGCCTCTGGCCTTTGTTCTCACCAAATCTGGATAAAGATCCTAGTAAAACGAGGGAGCTGCCAGTTTTCAAACAAGTTAGTAGGTCAAATTAAAACCAGAACTCTCAGATGGCTCGTTGCCTTATCTTTACTACAAATTAATTTATGCTTGGATTCAGAATTTTCTTTTTTTTCTTTTTTTTTTCCCCTCATTGTGAGGATTTAGTCTCTGTTACAAAATGAAGATATAACAAAATTTCATGCCACTGTAACAGGTACAATAATCTTTTGGATGAATTCAAATCCTTGCAATCATTATTCCAGCTCAAGCTAAATTAAATTTAACAATACAAAGAGGAGCTTCTGGAGTAAAGTAAATCTCACTTCAGGCTTTGAGGAATCCGGATTAGTATTTTGGCTTGGAAAGAGACATAATGAAGCCATGACTGCTTGGGAAAATTCAGAAGATTAGCTACACCCTGCTTAAAGGGAAATGATTTTGATCCACAGCTTTTACTTCAGTTTAATAACCTCTGTAAACTTCTCCGAATGACTCTTTTAAAAGATTAATTCTGTGGAATTTAAGTTGGAAGCATTTAGTGACTGCAAATTTTACCAAGTCCTGTGGACTTCCCATGCCACTTGTGCATCTGCCTTTTCTGTGCACCAGGAGGAGTGTGAAAGATGCTGACCTACTTTAGAACAAGGCAAAACAGATTTAGCAAATAATTCAAAAATAAATCCTTCTCTTTCAGAATCGTTATTGCAGAACAATAGAGAAACATTTGAAGGTTAAAACCCATAAATTTTCAATTCACTGTGATCTTTATTTAGAAAAACACTTGAAAAATGAAGACTTTGCATTCAGTGGGGAAATTGTTCAGAGCCTTGATGATTGCTGCTATTAAGGAATTGGTAAGAAAAATCTACTATTTAGTACTAAGTATGTGCAAAAGATGTGGTAACTGTTAAATCAATTTTTATGATTGTAATATTAGAAGTGTTCTTTTACTTGAGCTATATTCTACCTCCAGAGAGAAAGGCAGTTTGGAGTGAAGCAGGTGGATGATTGCATGCACTTTGCTGCCTGCGGAAGTTTGGGTATAATAGAACAAACCAAACTTGACTAGTGTAAATCACACAGCTGATCCAAGCCATAGCCCACCTAATGGTGTTTTAATGGGGAAACAGTAGATGCTACTTATACTAGGGACTAGTGAGATTTGAGGCATGCCCAGACTTCTGTTGAAGTAAAAAGAGGAAGGGTCTTATGCTCAGCAGAGTAAATTGGGCCTCAGGGTTGAATTGTGTCAGAAATAGCCTGGCCAGCAGGTCCAGGAAAGTGATTGTGCCCCTGTACTTGGCATTGGTGAGGCTGCACCTTGAGTACTGGGTTCAGTTCTGGGCTCCTCAATATAAGAAAGATATTGAGGTCCTGCAGCGTGTCCAGAGAAGGGCAACCAGGCTGGTGAAGGAGCTGGAGAAAAAACCTTTGAGGAACAGCTGAGGGAGCTGGGGGTCGGCAGCCTGGAGAAGAGGAGGCTGAGGGGGACCTTATCACTGCCTACAACTACCTGAAGGGGGGGTGTAGAGAGGTGGGCGATGGTCTCTTCAGCCAGGTGACAGGAGATGGGACAAGGGGAAATGGCCTCAAGCTGTGCCAGGGCAGGGTCAGATCAGATGTGAGGGAAAAGTTCTTCACTGAAAGCGTTATCGGGCACTGGAACAGGCTGCCCAGGGAGGGGGTTGATTCACCAGCCCTGGATGCATTTAAAAGATGGGTAGGTGAGGTGCTCAGGGATATGGTTTAGCATAGGACAGGTATGGTTGGACTCGATCTCAAAGGTCTTTTCCAACCTAGTGATTCCATGATTCTGTGAAGTTTTGTTCCCAGCTCTATTGTGCCTCCATAGTTTGCTTTTGTGCAAGAAGTGTAAGCTCTGAGCCTACAGTGACTTAGCAGGGGCATCACAAAAATCACCTGAAAGCAAAAGTCTACTTTTATAGAGCTTTTTACAGCGTAAGGGCCTTAATGCTGTCTGTGCAAGGCAGAAGGATTCCTTCTTGGGCCTGCTGAGACTAATGTTAATGTTCAGCAGATGGTACAGAGCTCAGCAGACAGGTGGTTTGACCTATGATTAGGAACAGAGGTGGGTTGTGTTTTTTTTTTAAACAATGTGTGTTTCCTTGAAACAATTGTATTGTGTGTGATAATAAGAGGTCTTACAGCAAACACGAGCTGCAAATGTCTGTTCCTAGGTAGCTTTGAAGCCACTAAAGCCATTCTGGCTTCAGACAGAAGGTATTTTAAAAGTATCTCCATAATGTATTTGTCTAGGTAGGTGTAAATCTTGCAAAGCTTTCCTTTCTCCTCCAGTAGGCCTCTGAATCATCTATTTTAGCCCAGCTCTGCATAAGTCTTTCAGAGGAGTGTTTTATGTAACGTGCTGAAATCACAAAGCTGTTTTCTTTTTCACTGCTTCAGCTAATTGAGGATGTAACTCATATGAAATTAAAACCTTTTACACATATATTTTAACACCTCTAAATATTTCATCTTCCCAAGGAAATGGGAGTAATTTATATGCCTGCATATAGAATTTGCTCTGTAGACAGTAAAATTCAACAGCATCTTTTCTTCCCACAGTGTCTCAGCTGGAGATTGTAACTGCTAGGAAAACTGAAGGAGAAAGATAGGGCTTGGTTTATGCATTGGTTGTGATGGCAAAGGCAATGTCTATTTAAGAACTGATTTATTTTCCCAGATATTTAGGGCTTCATCAACCCACCTACAATTCTCAGCCATACAAATTTGGGGATTCAGTTGTTTAAGGGTCTCTCCCACAGTCAGTTCAGTCTGGTTTCTCTTGCTTCCCACCAATCTAACAGCAACCCATTTCATTCCATTAATCATGAACCAGAAGATGACTGGTCAGCTAGAAGATGACTCAAGGCCAGCTAGAGGCCCCCTCTTCAGTACAGCTTTGAGGCACAGGAAAAAAAGGCTCTTCTGCTGCTTAAATAACACCTTTTATGCATGATGGCAGAAGCTGACAGCTAAGACCTTCCCTGCCAGTGCAGCTTTTGTAGCAGAGATGTAGGTAACTAACAGCTTCCTAAAGATTAACAGTCACAAGTCGGCAGATGCTGGAGATTCATGGGTTTGTTCAGCTACTTGTAAAACAAGTTACTTGTTACTTTGAAGAGTTTAAGACAGAGAGGAGGAAAGACAGCAAGTATGAGGAAGGGAAATGATATTTCTAGGCATGGAAAATATCCAACATCAACTAACTTTAAAAAAAAGGGGCTGTTTTGGGTTTGTTTTTTTTTAAGGAAGATGTGCTTTTTTGTCTGTTGTATTACCTAGTTCTCACTTGTGGCTTTATTATTTTTTATTGTCAGGAAGAAGTTCAAAGGCATACCCTGGAATGCCTAGAAGAGGAGACTATAAAAAACAGCAGTCTTCACTTCAGAATACAGAACTTTACAATAGAGATGATTGAGGAGATGACAGGTAGTACTGACTTAACCAGTTCTGAAAAACAAAAACTCCAAGAGAATTGAATTTTCTATGCATTTAAACAATTTGAAGTAGTCTATAAAATAAATCTTGCTGCTAATTTTCAAAAATAACTTACTAATGAAAGAAGATAAGCTGGTGTGTGATGCTGTGAGGGATGATTCTCTCACATGAGGGTGTAAGTGGGACATAATTCACCGAAGCCCCTGCACAAGTACTTAGGGGAATGCCTGGAGAACTGCAGCATTCAGTTCTGATCCCAGTTGCCCCACAGCTTTTCTCTGACACTTGAGGTGGAGAACTTGAGTGCTCTGTGCTGCAGGTTCCCTCTGTGAAGCAGGAATAGTAATGCTTATCTGATGTGACATTACTTTTGGGTGGGGTTCATCTGACTAAATGCTTATCAACTGTCCCTTTTGGGCAGTAAAGGAAAAGGCACTTCTAGGCATGGTTCATCTCACTCCAGACAGATATTTAAAGCAAATCAGAAATATCTTGAATTTTAGGAGCTTCCTTCTCTCCACTGCCTATGAAGGGAGGCTAAAGCATTAGCTCAAATCTAGATGTCTAGATGAAAACAGTCTGAGCTCTGGTGGGTTGGTTTTTTTCCTCAGGCATGGTTTGACATTTTAAGATATCCCAGGCATAATCTGATACCAGCTTTCTATTTGCACTGTGGTTGCAAAGTGGTCAGGGAGTTGATTTAGATGAATGTTAGGATTTCATCTTTTTGGAAGAAGCAAGAGAGCTGCAGTTCTTTTTCTGGCTAACTGTGGGGCTGCATGACTGTTAGTGGTGGCACAGAAGGAGGAGGAGGAGGGATAGCAACATGGTGGGGTGGCCAGGGAGAGCAGGACTACTGCTTTTGGAGTACTACAGGGTTAGATCACCTTCAGGTTCATCATGACACAGCAACCAGAGCTGGTTTTTTGCCTGTTTGTTTGTTTTTCTCTTCTTTTCCATCTACTCTCTGTGTTTGGTGATTACTTTCTTACAGCAAGTGTCCTCCCTCACCTTCTCGCTGCCTGTAGCACGTGGCTGCTATGCAGTTAGGCAGTTGTTTATACTAGCTGCTCCCATTCTGCACTGCCTAAGTGTTTTTGTGGGTGGATGTACACTAATGTGACTGTTACCTCAGAAGCTGCAAAGATGCTGTAGTACAACGCCTCTGCACAGGGGAGATCTACCCAGGGTGCTGCTTCACGCAGGTTCTTCACTTCCACAAAGCAGTGGTTCTTCTGGGAGAAGCTATTGAATTTCAAGTCAGGTGATCCTGCTCCTTGTCCCTGGCTGCCAGAGCTGGTTGAGCAGAAGATTTTTTGGGGATGGGGGGGGGGGGGGAGATGGTAATTTTTTGACAGTTTACTATATGCCTGGGGAGTTTCTTAGACATATAGTCTGAAAAAGAGCAATTGTTCTGGGAGAACTCAGCGGGCTGCATTCAGCGTTGATGAATGCAGATGAGTCAGTGAAAATATGATATGACTAAACCAGTGAAATAAACTATGTGATTTCAGGGATGCTTGTGTCTTAGAATCACTGCTATTCCTTACCAGGTGACAGTAATAGTAGTGAATTAACCATTATGGATAAATCCCTTGATGCATGATCTCACAGGTACCTTTTTGTAGCAAAGAGGCTTCTGCATGTTTTGAATGTATTGTTTCAGCTCTTGTCACTGCTGCATGTGAATCTAGTGCTGCTAAGATAAAGCAATTGCAGTCTGCATGGAAAAGCCTTGCCAGTGAAATCAAATTGCTGGATGAAAAGCAAACCCTTTGTGCAAGACAGAATGCTGCACTGTGGTATGTATTCATTTGAACAAGGAAAACCATGCTGGTGAGATGATAAAGGAGAACTGACATGTTATCAAAACACAGTGAGTAGTGTTTGTCCTTCACCCCTGCAGCTAGCCACAAATGTTCCTAGGCAACTCTTCGCTGTGGCAGCAAGCCTAGTTTTTAAGATCTTGTTTCTTGAACAGTGGAGTCTGCCTGCTCCTGCCTGCCCTTTGATATGCTAGCTTAGGGAAATCTCTCTGCAGCTTTGTTTCTCCAACTGGAAGGCAGAGTTTTTTCTTTCAACAATTAATGTTAGGGAACTACAACAATCATAGTTTTCAGTTAAAAAAAAAACCACACTCTGTGGAAGGAACTCTAAATCTGTAACTGTGCTTGAGATCCATCTTCCTCTTCAAGAGCTACCTTGAGAGGATGGAGAGACTTGGAAGATAGTTGTTTTCTCCCTGCCAGATTTCATGTTACTGTCACCTTCTGCCATGCTGCCAGAACTGTTCAAAAATAAATCACAATGCATTTTCTTAGGGAGAGCCTCTGCTCCCTTCACTCTTTCAGTACTTGCAGGCAGCCCTTCCATTTTTAATGAGACTTGTGGAAAATAATCATATCAGAAAATGTAAAACTTTGAAAAAAGTCATAACAAAATAACTGAAAGCTGTTCCATTGGAATGCAAGGTCGTAGATGGTCATCATCAAACGTATGTCATGCTTTATAGCATGCATAATGCTAGTAGACTGAGCTGCCAACGTATGGATTGGGAAGGGTATTCATTTCAATGAATCAAGAGGGGTTCTGAAGCAAGACTTGGATCTGAATAACTGATAGGATATACAATTTAAATTTTTTTTCTGTTTTTTTCCAGTGAGGAACAAGAATACTTGTAGACACAGTATAAAGAAAGAGTAGACTTGCTGAATGAAAGGATGGCAATGAAAGCTAAGACAAATGTTCTCTTAATGGAGACTTGTGATAAAACAAGAGATACAGAAAGAGAAATAACCAGGGTGAAGGCAGCATTAGCAGAATTGAAAGAAAAAACAGCTGAAAAAATAAGTAAACTTGAGAAGGAGAAAGAAGAATGTGGTAACAAGGTAAAGGTTTAGAAATGTACTTCACATTTTTACAGATACATACTGCCAAAACCAAAATGACCTTAGATTTTATTCCAGATGTTTCATTTTGCTTTCTCATATGGAGCTAACATATGTCTCCACAGCAGCCAAACAGCAAAGTGACTCTCTTGCCGTTGGGTGCACACATGCTGCTCTGACTTATGTGCTTGTGTGTGTGTGTGTGTGTGTATTTATGCTCACAAACATGCACACATCAAAATCACATGGTATATGAAATTTGTTTTCAAGCAGCACGTCTCAGAATGTCCTGTCTATATTGGAGCTTCTTACTGACTGTGGACAAATAATCATATACTGGGAATTCAACCCCTCCAGGCAAATTGCTTAAAATAAAGGTACCTATATTTTCCAGGAATCTCCAAGAGAAGATTTTCCTGGGTTTTATATCCCCCCCTACTTTCAGTTGTGTATATTATATATCCTTCTATAACATCAAAACAGATGATCAGATTAAAAGAAAACTTCTTTGTAGGAAGTATGGTATAATCAGGTTCCTACACTAGAATAAAATCACATGGTATGTTGACAGACCAGGTCCTAATTTGCATCTTATATTAATTAATTACTGCTTTATCTTATAGGCTTTGGTCATTTAGTACATAACTGTGGCTTTTGCAGAAAATTATTTTCTTCCAGTCTGAATTTTGTGCTCATTTAATTTTGGAATGCTTCAAATGTTTTAATATAATTTTTTTAAGAATGCAGAGTACACTGTTCAGGATTGATTAATTGTATTCTTTTTTAATGTAGAAGACAGAAATGAAAAAAGCCCTTGATATGCAGGAGGCAAAAACTTCTGAGAAAAAGCATGAATTTGAAAACATGAATAGAAAGCTTTTGGACCTACAGCAGTTGATAAGTCTGAATTCAACAGTAAATTATTTACAAAATTGTTTTTGTTCATTAATGCAAAGATCAAAATGAAACTTCCTAATAGGTCAAAATGAGGGGAATTTCTAGAGAAATGCAGTCCCTACCTTGGAAGAAGAAAAATAAACTTGCATGGGGTCCAATTGACTGACATTATTAACTGTTGGTTACTTGGCTATAAAGTCACTTTCTTAAATAGAAGGTACAGATAGACTTTATATCAGCTTAATGAAATAGCTGGGTACTCTGTGCTGGTCAAACTATTTATCAGACCACTCCTATGGGGACCAATTAAAAGAGTCGGTGAATGGATGACAGACCCCACTCCTGCACATGCCACTGGTGGAGCTAGCTGAAGGACTAGCTGAAGAAGAGAAATGATAATCAACAGATATTTAGTGGATGAAACCTATGATATAAAGGGAAGAAATTTAGGAAAGAAGATTCTGTTCAAACACTATGAGTTTGTACCAGGAAAGCAGTTGTATAAACTAAAATAGGCAAGGAGAGTGAACTGCTTGGGAATGCATTCATCAGTGTAAATCACTCCACACTGGTGGACATGATAATTTGAAGGATGCTCAGGATCTGGAAAGTCAAAGCTAATGCAGCTAAAAGACAGCCAGACTTCCTCTATCTGGCACCCATTTAGTATTGAGTTTTCCAACCCTGGTTCAATCCTGCTTGCTTTAGAACTACTTTTCCCTTCTTGTAAAGGTAACTTACCAAAACAGGGAAAGATCAGTGTTTTCATCTTTCCTTTTATGATTTCTTGCAGAGTTAACTCAAACTGTGTGCAGTCAGTTTAACATCAGCACTACTGAAAGTAACTGTAGTGCAAAGCTAATACTTGTGCAATGATTTGAGACAAATTAAGATGTAAAACAACATTTTCTGCCCTAGTCCTGCCAACCTCTTTCAGAAGCACTTCTGCCTTCCCAGTAAAAATCCTCTCTGTCTGAATGAGTATCATGTTCATAAAAATTCAAAAACTGTGCCTGAGTTAACAGAGTCCCCAGGTTATTTTTTCTAAGTTTCTTTTCATTATCAACATGCATTTCTTTCCTTTTTTTTAAAGTTTTTTGGTGATTAAATGCAATAAATAAGGCCTTAACCACTGCATTCTCAGCATCCTTTCTTTGCAGGCTATAGTAATTTTGACTGTGCAATCTCAGAGTGGATAGGAAATAGCAGCAGATGATGTGAAATCTTAAACCCCCAACCCTAGTGTTAGTAAAGGAACTCGTTATCTGCTGTTGTGGAAATTTCATATGTTTGACATGGTCTGTTATATTTTTTTATAGAGCATATCAAATGAGGAAAATCTGGTGGCAAAACTGAAAGAAAAAGCCAAGCAACTGGAAAAAACCCTGGACTTAAAAAAGACAGACATGCTGGCAATCTCAGAGAAGAAGTAAGAATTGTTAGACCATTCAATTAGATCTTTTTGCTAGACCTGCATCAGTGTTTTCTGCAGGAATTTTCCCCCAATGTTTAAGAAGAACCAGTCAAATTCTATAAAGTAGAATTATTTAATGGGACTCTTTCCATTAGCTTCAGTGGGCCTAGAGGAAAGACTTGAAAGGCAGCTGGGGTTAATCTAAATTAGCAATCAGGGAACAGATATTCACAAACTGTGCCCTTTTGACTGGCTCTCCACTGTTTTTCTGACAATTATGCATGATAGGAAAGTCAGTCATTACTCCCTGCACATGCTGTCATAGAATCATAGAATGGCATGGGTTGGAAGGGACCCCAAGGATCACAGAGCTCCAGCCCCCCTGCCACAGGCAGGGCCACCAACCTCAGGCCTGGATCTACACAAGGTTGCCCAGGGCCCCATCCAACCTGGCCTTGAACACTTCCAGGGACGGGGCATCCACCACCTCTCTGGGCAGCCTGTTCCAGCACATCACCACTCTTTCTGTAAAAAACTTCCCCCTGATATCTAATCTAAACCTTCCCTCCTTTAGCTTTAATCCATTCCCCCTTGTCCTGCCATTGTCTACCCTTTTAAAAAGTTGAATCCCCTCCTGCTTATAAGCTCCCTTCAGGTACTGGAAGGCTGCAATGAGGTCCCCCCGCAGCCCTCTCTTCTCCAGGCTGAACAAGCCCAGCTCCCTCAGCCTCTCTTTGTAGGGCAGGTGCTCCAGCCCTCTAATCATCTTTGTGGCCCTCTTCTACCTGTCATCTTCCTGTCAGCTGGAATACTTCTACTTGCTGTGGCAGAGAGACTTCTATATGTTACCTGCAGCACAAAGCATCACAAATGATGTGAATAATCAAAATAATCCATCTGCTTGTCTGTGTTACACCCATGGACCTCACTATGGAGATCCTCTATTTAGCATTATTCAAACTGGCTCTGTAGCTGCTTCTCTTCTGACTCTGCACAGCCCTTCTGAAGTGTTATGTGCAGAAAAAAACTGAGACTCTTTCTAGTGATTCAAACTTCTTGTTTGAACCCATTTCCCTCTCCAAGCTGAGCTAAGAATCCCTACAAAGAAGAAAATAGAAGTTCTTGGAGACTTGGGTAAAATGATTGCTCTGGACTCTACTATTTTTCTCGATGGCAGAACTAATCCATTAATGTCTTTGTGGAATTAATGTTGCTATTAATTAACAAGGTAATTACTGTAAAAAATGAGCTGCTGCCAGCATCCGGCTGTGTCCCCCGATCCTGTAGGCAGTTAGAAATTGATTATCTTTACTCTCCTAAGTATTAACTTAGGTAGAAATATTTGTGCCAGGGAAGTTGACCATGCTCATGTTTCAAGGGTCCAGATAGTTATGATCTGGTGGTGATCACGGAGCTCTGGGCTATGGTGAATATCACAGCCTGAGTGTAACAGAAGCATTGTCTCTGTTCTTTCTGTGCTGTATTTTTATAGCTGCTCAGTGCTGTAAAGGTCTTTAGAACGTTTGTCCCTCATCAGTCACTCTACTATTTGATGTAACAGATGAGCTAGAGAATTGAGTTAAAGTATCTGGTAAATGTATTTTTTTTCTTTCTCAGTGCTTGGTACATGCTTTCAGAGCTTGGTCAGTATGGATTTCTGGTTCTATATTGGTTTGCTGTAACACTGCTAGAATGTTGAGGCTTTCTATTTCTCTTTTTTCTTTCTGATATCCTGTCTTCATCTGTATTAGGTTTCTTTCTTCACATGCTTCTTTAGGTAGGCTGATGCTTCTTTCTTGATTCCTGGTTTGCATAGGAGATAGAAAAGGGAAGCGCTCTCACTGCATCCTGTGAAACATACAAATAAAACAATGTTCATCTATTCTCAAACTTTCCATTTTAACTTGTAGAACTCTTTCTTGTAGGACTTATCTACCTGAGAGTCTGTTTGCTTTTTCCTTGTGTACTTTTTCCTCACAGTTTGCTGATAAAAGATATTGCCTCTCCTCACAAGCTTGTCTTGTATTTTAAGATGTTGCAGTAGGAAGCTTACTCCTTATCTTCTTTGTAGATTTTATTATCATTAGATATATTAGAGGGAAGTAAGGAATAATGTTCTCTGACTGTAGTAGAGCTCAAAAGTACACATTCACATACCTTACATGAAGGGCCTGAGAATAAGAATGCATAATTTTTATAATTTTAAGAAGACTTTTTGTGTTAATACTCTCCTAAATATGTCTATATTGACTTTGTGTAATAGAATTCAGCTTGATTCTGAGTTTTACAATCAAAAATTGCCCAAGAAAAGGAGCATTTCAATAAGGAACTTATTATTACTTATGGTAAGAGACATATTTTTGTTCTGACTCAGAGTTTTTACTAGGCCTTGTCACAAAGTGTAACATGTGAGGTGCTTTAGGTCCTTTGATTTGCTGCTGCCTTTGTGCTTGATGAGTGTGAGCAGGGAAAAGGGCACAAACATTTGCAGGACATGTGGCCTCTGCCTTCTTTTAGGTTGTGCTGGAGGTAGGGGAAAGATCTGCTCTTCAACTGATGGGCTGATGTTGAAAGACTTAAGAGGCACTCAGAGGTGGGGTGAGATTCGTAGTATGGTCTTGTGTGCTGGGATGCAAAGGAATAGATGGTTGATTTGGGAGGGTGTATATATGCAATAGGAGAATGAGGCAGTCAGGTGTATGTAGGAGAATTGGGGGGGGGGGGCAGTTAACAAGGATGAGGTTTAACAAGTATGAGGTTGGAGTCCTGGTCTGAAAAGCTAAGTATAATCTTCTCCATATTTTTTTCCAGGAACTGAGGTTAGACTAACAGCTCTGTAGGTCTCTGGGTTTTCCCTCATACACTTTTTGTGGATTGGAATCTGGCTTCCAGTCAGAAGGGACCTCCCCAGAACTTTGGTAGATGATCAAAAGGGATCCTGCCATAGTATCTGCCAGCTCCTTCAATACTCTGGGATGAATCCCATCAGGCTCCATGGACTTGTGAATATTCAGCTGATACAGCTGGTCCCTTACGATTGCAGAGTTTACAAGTGGAAACTCACTGTTCCCACACTTGTCCTCTGACTCAGGGGACCAAACAGCCAAAGGTCTATCAGTAGTATTAAAGACTGGAGCAAAAAATGCAGTGAATGCCGCTGCTTTTTCCTCATCCATATTAGTCAGATGACCATGTTCAACAAGTCCAGTGTTTTCATTAGACCTTCTCTTGCTATTACTGTACTTTTAAAAAGCCCTTCTTGTTATCTGAAACAACACTGGCCAGTTTCAACTCTAATGGAGCTTTGGCCCTTTGTGTCTTTTCCCTACATAAATACACCACAGCTCTGTACTCTTCCTCCAAAGCCTGACCTGCTTCCAGAGATCATGCAATTTCTTTTTCCTCTTGAGCTCCATGAGGAATTTCCTGTTCAGCCATATCCATATGTGTTCAGGTATCCATATATGTTCAGATAGCCATATATCCATATGTTAATTAAATACATGCTGTGGATCTTGACTCATTCTAAAGTTTGATTCTTTTGATTAAAGGCACGATTGCAGTATAGAATGTTATTAGTAGATAAAGCAGAGACACCAGTAATATTAAGCTAACATCTGTGGTTCCTGTTTCTAGACTAAGGAAGATCTACATGATGCTAAAAGCCTGAATAAAAAGCTTAAATTAGAAAATAAAGCTGTGCTTCCAAAGTATGAACAAGTATTGGAAGAAGAACAACACTGGGCTATAAAAAGGGATGAGATGGTGTCAAAGTAGGTTTCACCTGTCAGCTTTTGAATACACATTTTTAAATTTTGTGGGTTTATGACTAAAGCTTTTCTTGCCAAGTAGTGAGATAATGATTCTGACAAAGTATCTAACTTCTTTTCTTCTTTCTGCTGCTAGATTGAAGAAATTATCTGGTTTGTTGGATGAAAAACTTGCAGTTCTGGCAAATTGTATGATGGAAAAGCAAAACCTAGAGAAGGAAATTGAAAATCTTGAAGGCAGCCTACTGTATGTCATCCTTCAATATCGACAATAGTAAATGGTCTCAGTGTTGTTTACCCAGGAATTCAGCTGGTTTAAGAGATTCAATGTAACATTCAATAGGGAACTTGATTGGTTTATAAGCTATAGTACTACTAGGCTGATCTGAAGCTTCATGCAACAAAGAGGTTAGCTGCCACTTACCCTAATTTAATCATAGAATCGTAGGGGTTGGGAGGGACCTCCAGAGATCATCGGGTCCAACCCCCCTGCCAAAGCAGCTCCCCAGCTCATATTGCACAGACAGGCATCCAGACGATTCTTGAATATCTCCAGAGATGGAGACTCCACAACCTCCCTGGGCAGCCTGTCCCAGGGCTCCCTCACCCTCACTGGGGAAAAGTTCCTCCCCATGTTGGTGTGGAACTTCCTGTGCTCCAACTTGCAGCCATTGCCCCTTGTCCTGTCCCCACAGAGCACTGAAAAGGGGCTGGCCATTTCTCCCTGCATCCCATTCTTAAGATATTTATAAACATTAATAAGGTCCCCCCTAAGTCTTCTTTTCTCCAGGCTGAACAGTCCCAGCTCACCCATCCTTTCCTCATATGGGAGATGTTCCAGGCCCTTAATCATCTTTGTAGCCCTTCTCTGGACTCTCTCCAGGAGGCCCCTGTCTTTTTTATCCCAGGGAGCCCAGAACTGGACACAATACTCCAGGTGGGGCCTGACTAGGGCAGAGTAGTGGGGGAGGATCTCCTCCTTCAACCTGCTGGACACACTCCTGATGCACCCCAGGATCCCATTGGCTCTCTTAACCTGCAGTTTCATATCACCAAGCAATGAACATACAAATAATGGAGGATATTGAAGCAGTGCAGAATGTAGAACTTCACAGCTGGGGCTGTGAACTCCATACTGTGGTACCAAGTCTTGGACCAAGCCTCTACCCTTTCATGGTAGTATCTGAGAAAATCTCCTTTCACTCTGATAAACCAAAGTAAGCAGAGATTTGCCCTGTGCATGAAAGTGCTTTGAAAAAGAAGTCTTTGGCTTACATAGTTGAAACAGGACAGTTGTCCTGTGCCCTGTGCAGTGGGGTATGGCTGGGAGGAGTGTGGCCAAAGCACTGCAGCTCTGTTTGACAGTAGCTGATGGAAGAGGTTTGGGATTTTGCTGCCATAGGTGGAAGCAGGCCAGGCTGTGCTGAGCCCAGATACCCTGCATTGGACCCACTTCACCTATTTGCCAGAGAATCAGGAGATCAAGGTGTTATGTTGTACACCAGCATCAAATTCTGTAGTGTAAGAAGGGTAATCCTGACAAAAGGAAGAGCTTTTCTTTTTGTCCCTGCTGGAGGACAGAAAAGAAACTTGCAAAAGAAATTAAACAGGATCAACCAATTAACATAATAACCCCCCAAACTAGTAGAGACAAATATTGGCACATGGACTGTGGTTTGAGTGACACCAGTTGTCCTGGTTCTGTGCAACATTTTCACAGCGTGGCACTGAAAGGGCTTTGTTCCTAGGGCCTTCCTGTTAGCTAAATCCTCTGCAGGAACATTTTGTTAATATGGAATTGCTCTACTTATGGATATAAGGAGGTGGAGGACAGGGAGGTGATTGTCCCTCTCTACTCTGCCCTCATAAGGCCCCATCTGGAGTACTGTGTCCAGATCTGGGGCCCCCAATACAAGAAAGATGTGGAACTGTTGGAGAGGGGTCAGAGGAGCCACAAGGATGATTAGAGGGCTGGAGCACCTGCCCTACAAAGAAAGGCTGAGGGAGCTGTGCTTGTTCAGCCTGGAGAAGAGAAGGCTGTGGGGGGACCTCATTGCAGCCTTCCAGTACCTGAAGGGAACTTATAAGCAGGAGGGGATTAAACTTTTTAAAAGGGTAGATAATGGCAGGGCAAGGGGGAATGGACTAAAGCTAAAGGAGGGAAGGTTTAGATTAGATATTAGGGGGAAGTTTTTTACAGAGAGAGTGGTGAGGTGCTGGAACAGGCTGCCCAGAGAAGTAGTGGATGCCCCGTCCCTGGAAGTGTTCAAGGCCAGGTTGGTCGGGGCCCTGGGCAACCTTGTGTAGATCCAGACCTGGAGGTTGGTGGCCCTGCCTGTGGCAGGGGGGTTGGAGCTCTATGATCCATGGGGTCCCTTCCAACCCAGACCATTCTATCATTCTATGATTCTATGATAATTATAACTAAAAAATTAAGAAAATAACTGCTCACCTCCCTTTTCATACTGAATATGAAAACACTCAGTACATTTATTCTGCTTTGTAGGAAAAGAAGTATGTGTCTATCTCAATAGCATCAGTGTCTGCATTTTTGCTGACCAAAGGGATTTTGTAGATGTGGGGTACAAAAGCAAAGACCAAAAGGTGCTCACACACTGCTAAAAAGCAGGTAGAAGAGGTAGCTGTGCACTGCTAGAGAACTTGTAATGAAGTGCAATAGAGTCTGCAGTTTAAAACTAAGTTAACAAGAGAATGAAGTTAAATAATCTTTGCATAGTATCTTGATGCTAATTGAATAACTACAGTAATGATAGCAAAGGAAAAGGTGGTGTGAGCTTTTTCCTGGAGACAACCAGCTCTTAATTTCAGACTTGTGAACCAGACTACATAGGACTGTGAAAAATGTGTGGCAGCTCTGACCTCTTTAAAAAATGAATTGAAAAATCCCTTTTCTCCATAGCCTGGCACTGTCCTTTCTGAGGTTTTGATTTTTGTTTGTACATAATTACCTTGTTCTGTGAATTTTCATTGTCTTCACAACATCTCTCTACATCAAGCCCAAAGGCATTTCAGTGGACATCACACACACCTCCCAGTCACTTTAACATTAAGTTAATCAAATGGACTTCAAAATCAAAATTAAGACCTCTTGTTAATTTTTATTTTCTCTAAAAGAATCATAGAGTGTGTTATGTTGGAAGGGACATTTAAAGGTCATCTAGTCCAAAAGGAATGTGCGTTATATTCTGAATCTCACCCCTCACCTTACAAGACTGACTATTTTTAATAAGCAATTTCATTTGAAGTCTGTCAGGTTTCATTCAAAGAGGTCAATCTTCAGTTGATTAAACCCAGTGAACAACAGTGAACATACTTTTGGAAAGTATGGAATAGAAGTAGTAAGACTTTTCAGAAGTACCAAAGAATGATTTGGGACACATTCTGCTGCTATTAAAATGCCTTGCAGCATTGGCTTGATACATTCAGCTTTGCATTTAGAACAAGAAAGCCTTTGGAGGAAGCCCTATGCTAATTCTTTGTAAATCCTCATGGGGTTTGGAATGTCTGCTTTTCACTGCCTTTGTGTCTTGAGGGAGTGAGAATCACTGGTTGCACACTACTGTGACGGAAAGACACTGGACCACAGGTTTTTTAAAATAGAATTAATAGTAATTTATTTAAAAATAAAAAAAAAAAACCAAATCAAACCAGAATGTAAATCCAGTACGTCACTTACAGGTTATTGTTTGATACAATGGGGAATTCACTATTGCAGTTTGGAAGTATGACCACACTGATTACAATCACAACGATCCACAAAACACTCTACACAAAGATCCACAAAATACTCTGCTGCCAACACTTGCAGGAGAGCCACAAAATACTCTGCACAAAGTTCCACAAGATACTCTGCTGCCAACACTTGCAGGAGAGCCACAAAATACTCTGCTGCCAACACTTGCAGGAGAGCCACAAACCCCAGGGTTACACTCCCCGTAGGCAATTCCACAAAGTCACTCAGAACAACACACTTAAAACCTATCAACTAGTCACTTACCCCGTCTCTCAGGTAAGGGTCCCAATACGTACCTCAGCCAGCAGCCCGGCTAAGGGGGAAGGGTCTCCTCCCAGAGTTGGAGGTACGGCTCTCCCAAATATGAGCTCGAATGCCAGGGTTTTTATGTGGTTAATTTTGCTGATGTGTGTGACAGGATGCAGGGCTGGGCCTGACATCTTCGGCCCTATCTCTTGCATATCCCCATTGTCTTGGAAACCAAATGGGGACCCTAAGGGCTTATCAAACAGTTTAAGCAGTGGTTTGATTGTGACTCAGGACATATGTTTGTGGAAGGAAGTCAAGGCTTATCAAGGCTCCATGCAGGTTTTTCAGGTTCTGTGAAGTGCCCGCTTCAGTCCGTCTACAAGGAGCCATCTCCACAGCTCCCCATGAGGTGTGAAGAGCTTATCAGTGGCCCAAGACTGAGCTGTTTCTCACAACTCACCATAGGCCTCCTGCTGCTCTGTCTGGGCATTATTAAAACCTGTTATGTATCTCAGCCTTACAACTACCAACCTTTCTTATTATACTGAACTCTCCTAGCATGTGTTCAATACATATAAAGTTTGTTTGTTTTAGTATCTACCACATATAATACACTAGAAATTACATGCTAAAAAATTCAAATGCATTGATTTGTCCATCTGACCAGAAATTCTTCTGAAAATGCTCTTTGTTAGTACTTGCTACTAATACATTAGAGCAGTTGTTTATTTCTGAAACATCTGTTCTTGTGTTTTGTGCTTTTTTATTGTTTCTGACTTGAAAAAAAGTTATGGTTGGATTTGCCTTGGTTCCTAACAGCAGCCTCTTAATTTTAAACTGATGTTCTCAACCTGAGAAACAACAATGTGTAACATACAGCTATGGTTGGACACTATATTGTGTATATGTTCCTGAGATGTGACCCACAGGTTGCCTCTCTCCAACTAGTGTAGAGTGCTTACCCTTTTTTCCCCCAGAAATACCAAGAAGAGCTATGCAGAAGAGCTGGCATCTCTAAAGCAAGAGTTGGAGAAAGAAAATAAGATGAGGTGGGATAAACTAGAAAGTGTGCAATGTATCTTTAAAAGAAAGCAGCAAGCTAATGAAATACTGCATCTTGTTGCTACTACTATATCAGAGATATAAACCAAAAGCCTTACTATGTAAATAGTCAGTGATATAATGGCAAATAAAAGGACATCTCCTCAATTATTCCCATGGTTTCATTTGAAATTTATTGCTGTGCTGCCAAGTGGTGAGAACCACTGAACTTACATGGTAAATGGCTTTTAATCATTCTGACAGTAAATGCTGTACTTTAGTTTATAAGCTATTTGGGATTTTTCCAGGATATAGACACTTTTGTAAACTGTAAAACTGGGGAGAGAGGTGGAAGTGGTGTTATTTATTTATTTTGATTAATTTAAATTAATGTTCATTGGTAGCTGATCCTGAACCTTTGATGTCAATGAGAACTTTTGTCATTGAAGTCGACTCAGTCCCCTGCAGTATCAAGCACCTGCTGCTCCAGCTAGGAAGTATGGGAGCTTTGTGTGCTGAGCACCTTTCAAAATTAGGTCATCAGACTGCTGAAATCTGGGGTTCCAGCTGTCATACAGATAAACTCTTTGATAGAGTCAGTAAGAATGAGATACCCTTGCACTTTCAGGTATTTAATCTTTCTTTTTTTCATTTATGTATTTTTCATTGGTTTAGCAGTGTCTTCTACTGAATCTGTCTTTTTTAGGAGACCTTTGGAGAGAATAGTAAGGAGTGTGTTACACAAAGGCCACAAAAAAAAAAGGGTTATTTTTTCTATATTCAAAGCAGTTTGCATTGCTCTTCATATAGGCTCACATCTCCCCACAGTGGTGCATGGTACCTGTAGAAATAGCCTTGGAGTAGGATAAACCCAAGTGAATGATTGTAGCTGGAGTTAGAGTGATGTAAAGCATGCCTGCTAGTTTTGACTTTCTTAACTGCTAGATTTTAATTGAAGCAATTAGGGATCTGCTCATACTGTTTGAATAGTGTGGCTGGTTCTTGAGGTGCTATCATTCCACACCAATATGGAGATACCTTCTCTTCAGAGCATTAAGACCCATGTACTTGATAGGTTGGGGATTGGTTGGATTTTTCTTCCTTGTACATGAGATCCCTGATGGGATTTTTACTTCTTTATTATCTGCAAGAAAAAAAGTGGATTCAGAAAGTGCTTAACCCCCTACAGCTGATGGGATGCTCTCCAAAACAAACCCATTCTCTGCTCAGCTAATTCACACTAGCTCTGCAGGTCTACACTTCTCATTTAATTATTTTGTAAAGATATCTGGAGATTTCTTGATCATCTAGTCCAGTCTGGTTCTCCCTTGAATATTCCATCATACTCTTGTCTTCAACAAACAATCATGCTCAATCCAAAAAAGGCTCTTGTTGCTTTTCCCTCTCACATTAAGATGTCATGTTAAAGCCTTGTTCTTTTGATGCCTAAGAAGTCTTCTCTGACTTTCAGTCTGCCTTTTCTCATAGGTAGTGTCTTTTTGGTTTCATATCAGTGTTGTCTTTTATCTTTGCATAGTTTACAAACCCTGGGCTTTTATGTATGTATGTGATTTTTTTTTCCTTCCCAGCCTTCCAATTTGCTCAGCTAAATTAACCAAATTATTTGGTCCAGACTTATGATAACCAATTTTAGGCACTTAACAGAGGCACTTAAGTGAGACTGGTCACCTTAAGACTCCTTCCTCATGGTCAGTGCAAACAGAGAGGCACTTTGAGAGGTTTTAATGTCTTTTTATGCATGCTCTAGATTCTGTCAAGATCCCAGATTCCAGTCTTACCACTTTGATTGTAGTTCTGAAGTTACAGGAGATATGTTTGAGTCTTCCAATCTCTTAAATCAGGTTTACAGTGCCTCTGGTAAGGCCATGTCTCCCTTTTCTGTTTTTCTCCCAATTTCAACTTATTTCTGCTTATGTGTCTATCACCAGGGTAATGCTTCAGTGGAAGCTACTGTGCTTAGCACAGAAGAGAAAACTCTTTTTCTCAGAGGAGGAGAATAGAAGCAGAAAAGTGAAAGAAAGGATAGAGGCTGGTTAAAAAAAAGGCATGCCAAACTGCTCCTGGAGGTATGTTAAACAGTAGGTATTATAACCCTTTACACCCAGTGTTATGATATGCTCATGCTGTATGTAATCAGAATAATACCAAAGAGATACCAAGGGGCAATTCTTGGTAAGTTATTCAGGATGATATCAGGTCTAAAGGTCTTCAGTATATAAAGCTCTAAATATCTCCATTCTTGGAGATATTCAAAAGCCATTTGAACATGGTGCTGAGCAACTTTCTCTAAGTGGCCCTGTTTGATCAGGAAAGTTGGACAAGACGACCCCTAGAACTCCCTTCCAACCTCAACCCCTGACCTTAACTCCTATTAATAAGAATTTAAAACCAATTATTTACCTTAGCAAGTATTGTGTTTTAAATGCAGAATGTTCTCATTTTGCTAACTGTTTATTTCTGAGTGGTCTGGGTAGTCATTACCTATCTGAGAAATCACTGACCTTCATTTTGCTTTCCACTATGAGACTGAAGACCTTGAGAGAGACATCTTTCAGTCTGAAAATCAATTCAAACTCCTGAGTGAAGAAGCAAGTAAGAGGGAAAATGATTACAGGAATTACAATGAGGATTTTACTAACAAAATAAAATGTCTGGAGGTGAGTTTTGTTACTATTTTATTAACCTTGGGAAGATTTTTGATGGATGAATAGGCAGTGTTTGTTGCACCTCATTGCAACTATGTTCATTTGAGCTATGCTTAAATGTGACCTGTTGGTAATTGTTTCAAGAAAGAGCTCTACTTCTTAGGTTGGGAGTGGGCTGTGGTATTTGTGGGGGGTTTTATGCTCAGCAGCACATAAGACCCTCAGATTAAAACACTGGCATCAATAGACTCCCATATGTGCACATATATCTATATATATTTATGTACATATGGGCATCTATGTCAGAAGAAAGCAGTGAAGGTATTTCTCAGAAGGGATGCCTCCCCTTTCAAAACAAAAATATGAGCAGGACCAGATTCAGTTCTGAGATGCCTCCCAATTAGCTTTGTATTGACCCTCCCAATGTGTAACCTGCTAATGTAGCATGTGTTTCATCATTTTTGGATAAACAGACCAACATTCATGGAAATATGATTTTAGATAGTGATCAAATTCCCCTTGAAATTATTGTTGTAAATCTATTGGAGTGACTGATGGTGTACAAGACATATCCCAAGGCTCCTTAGTGTCAGTGTTCTTTACAACATGGTGAGTTTTCTTTCCAGAGGAAGCAGGACACTGAAAAGCTGGATATGAACTATGCAGACCTTTCAAAGTTTTCAAGTGCTCCTCTGATCTTTACTATATAGCATATGCTCTATCCACAGGGAAACTATCTGACTCTTGGTCAACAGACTGATTTGAGACAGGATAAATTAGGTGCCAGCAGTGTAAGAAATATCTTGCCCCCTCCCTTGAAGTTTTCAAGGCCAGGTTGGATGGGGCTTTGGCCTGGGCTAGTGGAGGGTGTTCCTACCCATGGCAGGGGGATTGGGACTATATGAGCTTTGAATGCCCTTCCAGCCCAACCTGTTCTGTGAGTCTGTGATACTCTTTGTATATCTGACCTTAGAAAGGGAGATTTACAGAAGGTCTTGAGGATTTTTCCCTTTTCCTGGTGGAGAGGTTATGCTCCCATATGATACAAGTCAGTTATGGGCACGTAGCTGCTCGAGCTACCCTAAAAATCAGGGCTGAGCCTGTCATTGCAAAGTAAACAGTTGTGCTGGATTCATTTCATGCTCTTTCTGGCAGTTGAGGCACACAGAATGTACAAAGGAGACACTAAATATACTTTGACACTTTGTCTTTTCTGTAATGTGATCCGTTCTAAAAGAGATTTTCCCCTCATCTAATATAGTGCTGATGAAACTGTTAGCAGAGGGTTTCCCTTTCTTTTGTGGCCTGGACAGAACCAGGTTGAAAAGGTGATTGTAACTGTTTATTTTCATTCAGTGACACACATTTTCTCCTGCTTTGTTTGGATTTCCTACCATTTTGATGAACCAATTAAAAGTTTCCTTTTTTGCTTTCCCAATTTGCTTTTAAAGCTTTCAGATTTTTCTTGCACTTGTTCTCTGCCATTTTAATCTGCAAAATGATTCTGTCTGAATTCTTTCTCATGGAGGTGGTCTGTGTAAGGGGAATAAATTCCTTTGTAAGAGTCATGTAAGGTCAGGCTCATTCTACTCTGTTTGGAGAATCATGGTGACACATGATATCAAAGTAGTCCATAGAAATAAGACTGAGATCACCTTTCTTTCACCACTTTCTTCATATACATATTTCTGCCAAATGAGCCATTTTGTTTGTTCTCCTCCATATTTTCCTTTTCTTTCATTCTTTTTACCCATCCTTCTGCTACAGTCCTTAAAAAAACCCAACAAGCCAACACAGTTTATGAGCATATCCAAACAATGCTTTGAGGTTCTCTGGTATTTCTAGTCTTGGATCACAGGTATGATTATCACAGGAGTTGGAAGATCTGACTTTGGAGTCTCAGAGCAGTGATGTAGTGCAGTATTTGACATTAATGTCCTGTGAAGAAGTGAGTTGAGTTCTGGTGTTACTTCCCATCCTGCACCCAGTTTCGTGTCTTTATGTGGCTTTATTTCCAGTGTATCATCTTGCCACTCTCTTAGCATTGTCCTTCAAGTCTCCCAGTCTATATAGGTTGTTCCTGTTTTCCCTTTCTGTGGTTTTACCACAGAAAAGATCACAGAATCACAGAATCGTAGGGGTTGGAAGGGACCTCGAGAGATCATAGGGTCCAACCCCCCTGCCAAAGCAGCTCCCTAGGACAGGTCGCACAGGGTGGCGTCGAGACGGGTCTGGAATGTCTCCAGAGAGGAAGACTCCACACCCCCTGGGCAGCCTGTCCCAGGGCTCCCTCACCCTCACTGTGAAAAAGTTCTTCCACATGTTGGTGCAGAACTTCCTGTGCTCCAATTTGCAGACATTGCCCCTTGTCCTGTCCCCACAGAGCACTGAAAAGGGGCTGGCCATTTCCCCCTGCATCCCATGTCTAAGATACTTATAAACATTAATAAGGTCCCCCCTAAGTCTTCTTTTCTCCAGGCTGAACAGTCCCAGCTCACCCATCATTTCCTCATAGGGGAGATGTTCCAGGCCCTTAATCATCTTCGTAGCCCTTCTCTGGACTCTCTCCAGGAGATCCCTGTCTTTTTTATACCAGGGAGCCCAGAACTGGACACAATACTCCAGGTGGGGCCTGACCAGGGCAGAGTAGAGGGGGAGGATAACCTCCTTTGACCTGCTGGACACACTCCTCCTGATGATCCTCATCCCAGGATCCCTTTGGCCCTCTTAGCCACCAGTGCACACTGCTGGCTCATGGCCACCCTGTCATCAACCAGGACCCCCAGGTCCTTCTCCACAGAGCTCTTCTCCAGCAGGTCATTCTCCAGCCTGTACAGATACAGGCAGTTATTCCTCCCCAGGTGCAAGACTTTACACTTGCACTTGTTGAATTTCATTAGGTTTCTCCCAGCCCAGCTCTCCAGCCTGTCCAGGTCTGTCTGGATGGCAGCGCAGTGTTCCTGTGTGTCAGCCACCCCTCCCAGCTCTGTATCATCAGCACTTGCTGAGGGTGGATGCTATTCCCTCATCAAGGTCATCAATGAAGATATTAAACAGGACTGGACCCAACACCGAGCCCTGGGGAACACCACTAGAAACAGGCCTCCAGTCAGATTCTGCTCCACTGATCATGACCCTCTGAGCCCAACAGCCCGTTCTCAACCCAAAATACCCAGATGTACTTTTCCACTGAAAAGTCGCTAATTTCTGACTCTTCTTCCTTTGGCCCTACCCAATATAAGATTCCTCTACACTGAGAGACAAACATACATCCAATTAAATCTCTCTCTTTTTTTCTTTTTCTTTTTTTAAACCACAGGTCAGATTTTTTGAAAGCTAAGTAGTAAGACAGAAAAGGATTAAAATCTACAGGCTTGTAATGGTATTTAGGCAATGAGCTGCTTCATCTTTCAGAGGTAATAGATCTTCTTCCCTGTGTTGATGCAACAAAGATTCCGAGGGTGGTAAGTCTGTGCAGACCTGTTACAGGGGGATGTACAGCTCAGATCCCAGAGGACTGTAGTTGCATTTATATCACACAAATATTAGTATGATTGAAAAAAATATGCTTTGGCTGGGCATGGGGCAACAACATGAGACAGGTGAAGCCACAGAAGGACAGGACATGAGGAAAGGACATGAGGAATAACATGAAAACACTCCATGTTTGTGGTAAGGCAAAGAAGTATTTGTTTTCCTTCGCTGATGGGTCAGCAGGATCAAATGCTTGGTGTGCTAAATGCCAGCATCAGAGAAGTAACCTCTCAGAGAAGGGTAGGGAAGGAACCAGTTGGCATGTGTATGGCCTTCAGATCAGATCATCTGAGTCTAATGAAATTCACCTACATGTAGTTAAGTGGCTGAAGCCATTTCAGAGCTATTCATGATTATATTTAAGGGCATATGAAGGATTGGTGAATGAAGCTCAAATCAAGGTCAGTTACCAAAATAGCCATACTGGGTAAGACACAGTGTTGGTCCTACCAGGATCTTCTGCAGTGATCAATAGTCCTGCTCGAAGAAGTAATGCAAGAACAGTCAAATATAGAATGATTCTTCTGTATAATTTCTGTGACAAATGAAGTGTCAGGAACTTCTTTGGATGGAGATGGTATCTACATTTAATAGCTTTTCACAGAATTTTATGCTATGCTGGTTCTTCACAGCAATATTCTTCTCTCACTGATTGCTTCTTTTAGCTCAAATATACTCTTATCCTCCATAATAACCTACAACATATATTTAATAAGGACAAGAATTTTCTTCTTTTTTTTTTTTCTAAACCTGCTGTCTCAAAAGTTTATTGGCATCTTGCAGTTCTTGGGTTGGTAGAAACAGCGAATTAACTGTTATCTTCTCATCTTCTCCAGCAAAGGTGTGTTTATTGTATAACTCTTCAGCTGTCTCTTTTCCAACCTGAAGAATCTGAGGTACAAAAACAGTTGGAAAATAATCTTAGATAAAAGTTACCCTTGCTTAACTGACCAAGGAGAAAAATGGTCCCTGACAGTTTGCAGGAGGCCTGCTCTCAGGCTAGAATTAATCTGTAATTTCTTTCATGACCCAAGTGACAGGATAGAGTCAATGCTTATAGTATCTGCAGATGACAAACATAAGAGTGAGAGCATGCTCTTCAGGGCAGAGATAGAATTCAGAATTATTTTAGCAAGATGGAGAAGTAATTCTGGGGGAAAAAAATGAAGGTTGTAATAATTAAAAAAAAAATCCACATTTTGTTTAGGCAGAAACAGTTGCCTGTACAAATCCATCATGAGGGAGGTGTTTAAGCAGTGATAAATAGGACTAAAGCTGACAAGTTGAACAGAAGTCAACAAAGATTTATATTAATGAAAAAGGGAAGTGACAAACTAGTCTATAAAAAGAGGCAGAGAGCCTGGCAAGGCTTCAGATGTAAGTTTTCTTTTCTACCTGGTTTTGGTAGGACACAGCTAGAGTACAGTGTCTGGTACTGATCACTTCCATTTAAGGAAGATGCAGATTATTTTCAGGTCCAAGACCAGTTAAGTAAAGATCAGAAAGAATAAATAAAAATCAATATCAAGGTGATAAGCTTTTGTTCCTTAGGCACTTGTTGAAACAAATATCAGGGAACAGAATAGATAGAACTAAAGAAAAAGTTAGGCCCTAAGAAAACACTGACAGCACAAATAGTAAAACCCTGGAATTGGTTGTCTGGGACAACGTAACTCTATCAGTGGGGGCTTTAAGGACAAATCAAACATCTGTCATGGGTACTTAGGTCTAATTGATTCTGCTGTACAGCAGAGATACAGGCCAAGATGACCTTTTGGGATAATTTCTGGTATTCTTTACTTTGTGGGTTTTGGGAGGTTTTTTCCTCTCTGGGTATGTTAAATTATTTATGCATTAAATGTGGCTTTGGTAGATTATTGATTAATATTTAGTTTCATTAAAGAATGACATCAAAACTGCAACTGAAAATCTGCTTAAAAAAGAACAAGAATATAACACAGGCTGAGCTTGGAAGAAGCCCAGAGAGAAACAGAACAGAAGTACACAAAATATGAAGAACTGAGGAAATAATTTTTAGGTAAGTGTTAAGTGGCTCCTCTACACAGTGTTCCTTCCAAAACCAGCATGCCATAGCCCTTCATCTGGCTGTGGTTCAGATGATCTATGGAACAAGTATAAGCTCTTTGCAATACTTGGATGCTGTAGACATGGCCATAACATAAATACAAAGCTTTTTTTTAAAAAAAAAAAAAAAAGCCAGATTAAACAGATCACTGTGTTCAATTTTGGGCCCCTCACCACAGGAAGGATGTTGAGATGATGGAGCACGTCCAGAGATGGGCAACGAAGCTGGTGAAGGGTCTGGAGCACAAGTCCTGCGAGGAGCAGCTGAGGGAACGGAGGCTTTTTAGTCTTGAGAAAAGGAGGCTGAGGGGAGACCTCATCACTCTCTACAGCTACCTGCAAGGCGGTTGCAGATGTGTCGGGGTTGGTCCCTTCTCTCAGGTGACAAATGATAGGACAAGAGGAAATGGCTTAAAATTGCACCAGGGGAGACTTAGGTCAGATATCAGGAAGAATTTCTCTACTGAAAGGTTTGTCAAGCACTGGGACAGGCTGCCCAGGGAGGTGGTGGAGTCACCATCCCTGGAGGGATTTAAAAGGCATGTAGATGAAGTGCTTAAGGACTTGATCTAGAGTGGGCTGGGCAGGGTTAGGCTGTAGTTGGACTCGATGATCTTAAGGATCTCTTCCAACACAGGTGATTCTATGATTACTGATAGAACCTAGCTTTGTTTATAACAGCTTAACTTTAATGTTCAGTCATGACACTGTCTAAAACCCATTTTCCTGCTTTGTAGAAAAGAAACATGAAGAGGTGCAAGTCAAAAAAGCCATTCAACAGTCCATCCAAACCACTGGGAAACTCCAGGAGGACACGGTAATAACTTAAAATTTAGCTGTACTACTTCTGCAAAGTTTCCACCACCAGTTTTATTCCCTCCCAGTAAAAACCAGACACCCATGGAGGCTGGGACTGGGGGAGACAGACTGGAGCTGGGGACATACCTTCCTCTCTGTTGCTGTGCTCCCACCTGGGGGGGTGACTCAGACCTCAGCTCAGCCTGTAACCCGTTATCCATATCAAGCTATCCTTGTGCTTGATTTTGCATCATCATCAGTGGTGAACTGGTGTGAACTAAGGGCACTTGTGAACCTGCTTCTGTTGAGGTGCTTGCTGCTGCTAGGGCAGGAATTTCTGCCACCTTAGTAACTCATGAGTTACTGTATCCTTGCCTCTTCACCTATATTTCTTATTTCTGACTTTGGGAATTCAGTCAGCACCAGTGTGAGGAGAGGAGAAAGAAACTTGTCTAGCTGTGGGGTAGCTGCAGTGGCTTGAAATGGCTGAGGCATGCTGCATCTACTGTTCCAAGTGTCCCCACAGAGCTCACACAGTGACTCTGCCTTTCAGCCACCCTCAGCCCTGCTACAGCTGATGGGCCCGAGTGCGGTCACCACAGTGCGTGTCAGACCTGCTGTGCCCTCACTGATATGATCCATACATAACCAGTCCCAGTATGTACTGGGGCCAGTTGCTTCGGGCCTCTGGGTGTCAGGCAGCCTGGCCAGAGCTTGCTTCAGCTGGGCTTTCCATCCCAGGCAAACAATCAGTTGGCTTTTGCTTTCTGTCTCTCTGCCAGAACAAAACTTTGAGGTGGAAAAGGAACACAGTCACAACTTCTGCTGTTAATAGGAAGAATTAAAGTGTCTTTGGTCATTGGAAAGCATAAGACAAGCTCAATAAACTGCACAAGGGGTTCTGTTATGAGGCTGATCAGGATTTGTGCCCAAGTGGTCTGGTAATAGAGAAATCTCTGAGGAGCTCCGCAGAAGCCATATCAACACAGATATGGCTTCTCTGTTCAGAGAAGGGAGACTTGTTTCTCCAATCATTTAAGAACAGGAACAGCACAACAAACAGTTGTGTACACCTGAGCCTCCAATGACAGACAAGTGATGTTCCTGCAGTAGGGTGTGCCTGCACCAGGAGGGTCACTTCTTGTCAGAGCCGGTTCCTTCCTTGTGGACCACAACTGATTGCTTCCCCACTCTGTATCTCTTCCTTCTCCTTGGTCATAGATACCTCCCAGATGGTACTTGGATATTTTTTAATGAAAGCTGCCACATATCAAAACATCTTTCCCCTTTATTTAATGACAAAAAGTCCTGTAAAAAGATCAATTAGCAGTGAAGAGTTTATCATTAACAGCTGGAGCTGAGGAACAACCTGCGGATCACGCATGATGCAGCAATTGGCCAGCTGAAAAATCATACAGAGAGTATGAAGCTGCTGGAATGAGACATCTATGAGATCAACAGGAAACTCAACATTGTGAACACTGGGAACTGCAGATTCAAATTAGTGAGTATCTTGAAGCTTGACTGTGTTCCTTCTCAGCATGAAGTTGTCTGTTCATTTTTCATGTCACAGAGAACTAGCCATGGAAGATGATGAAACATAAACACCACAGGGCAAACCTGGCCTTTTAAATGGATGTGTGGGGCTGTGTTTAATTTGGAAGGAAACAAAGAGGAGTAGCCAAGGGCAAGGAATCTCTCTGAGGTATAATACTGTGGATCTGCTGCATTTGGTCAGGGCTTGTAGGAAAAGGCCTTCCTGCCACATGAAGAGGGCTGAGATGAACATGAGATGAAAAATGGGCCTGTGCCTATGTTTGGAATATATGCTTTTCAACATGTTCTGTATACCTTTCAGGCCACAGGTTATCAGTGTCATGAAACCACCTTCCCTGTAAAATATATGAAGGATTCTAGGAGTGGTCTTATTGCTACCTGTTACCAGGCTGCCATTTGGACCCAAATCCACATTTGTGCAGCTGTCTGGACTAAATTTCTGAGACCATCTGAGCTCTGTGCACTGTTTGCTGCTTGTAAGCAGAGAGCTCTGCTGCTGCACAGGCAGCTGCCTGAATTTGTGTGTGCTAGCACTGAGATGCTAGGTACCAGCTACCCTGCAGCGCCAGGTGATTTTACCCTTATGGAAACAAAGTCTTCCCTCGGGGAGAAAACTCTTGGTTAAACTACAAACACCCCTCTCCTTATGTTCAGTTCACTAACAGGAGCAGGGAAGTGCTGATTTTTCTGATGCTTATATTGCACCAGGGAATGCTGGTTTTTGTGCCTGCCCTGGGCCACCTAAAGCATCTCAACCAAACCTGGGACAGCACAAACCTGGGTGCTGGTGGAGCTGAGCCAACGTGAATGAGTCCATCCTATTTGGGAGAGTGGGTGAAGAAGAACTTCCCTGTTTGCCCATGATCTGTGCTGCTCTGGCTGTCCTCAGCATTCTCATCTGTTTTATTTGGTGCCATAGACATATTTGGCCTCTGTTGATTTTGGCAGCTGCTAAAATTTGTTCAACAAGATGAAATGGATGTTGTTGGAAGAAAGCATGCCTACAGGAATACATTGACCTTTGTATTTCTGTAAGCTAAAACTCAGTTTACTCTTCCTGATCTCTTTAGAAACAGTGAAACTGGAAATTATTTTAAAGAATTTAGAAGAATGATTAATTTTTGGTTATTTTTTTCCACAGTTCAATGCACAGATAAAAGAAGATATTTTTGCAATGAATTCTGAAGCAGAAAGCCACAAGTCAGTCAGCCACAGTCAAAGTCCTGAATGATCTGGCAGTGCTTCATGGTAATATGTTAGTAATGAACAACATGAAACAAAACAATGACACTTTCTTAAAGAATATCTTTCAGTCCTTATGTCTTATTTTTTAGCACAGCAATCTACCACATTTTCACTGTTGACTCTCTTGCAGATCTTCTTCTGAAGGGATGGTCAGAAGAGAGCCTTATTCAAAAGGTGAATTTCCATTTTCTATTCTACTATTTTGCATAAATATAGTTCCCCATATATATTAAAAAAATAATATTACAAGCAAGTCACTACAGTTTTTGATGTGATACAGGGGCAAAGTATTAAACCTGTGTTTTCCAGCATTGTATAATAATCCTGTCTACAAAATTAATTTTTCTCTATATTGCTCCTTTTGCTGGTCTTATGTTCAATTCCTTCTTAAACCCCTCCAGTCTCTGTATTTAATATTTAATTGCTGTCCTACATTCAGGTCATCAATCTTTTGATACTTTCCCAGCTGGGGACAACTCTCATTTTGTACAGTAATCAAACCAAATTATCATGTAAGAAAGTTTTTCACCAGTTATTCCATTACAAAAGCAAACTTTGCTTTTTTTTTCTGCAAGAACTGGATGAAAAACTCTGCAGAGCTACAGGTCTGGTGTCCAGTCCAGCTGTGGGAAAACAAGATAAAAAAAACAAGTTTTGGTTTTTTTTTTTTGGGGGGGGGTGTGTTTTGTTAAAACAGAAAAAAGAAAAAAAAATCTTTTTTTTTTCTTTCTAAGCCAAAGAAATTCTACCCTGTGTCATTACAGGGATTTCTGGAGAATGAGCAGGCAATACTGAGTGCAATGTCAGCTCTAGCAACAAAAATTCAACAACAAGAGGCAAAGATTCGGTGATTTCAATAGCAGGATACAAAACAAGCTGGAAGGGTTGGATGCTTTGTTTGTCAAAAAATCTAGAATGGATGATCACTGGAAGATACACTGAAGCCTTTCTTTTCCACTCTTTTTCTAATCTCAGAACACGCTCATTCTTAGCAGTTTGTGAAATGCAAGTGGTACAGCCATGTTATATCAAATCACCCTGCTGCACCCTACATTTATTGGAAGAACTTTATAACACAGCCTGCCTATCATCATCTTTCATTTTCACTTCCTAAAGGGCTGTGATGATAACAGGGAGGGGGCTGTAAAATAGCCTGAGCATCTTTCCAGAACTGTATGTTTCCTTTTCCACAAAGGATCAATAAAGTGAATAGACCCCAGCACCTCCCGCAGCGTGAGGTTGCATGGTTATCACAGCAGGACTATATGGTTACTTAAGGTTTATGTTCTCTAGTATTTTACATGTGGGCAATTTGTACTACTGCTTCCATTTCAAGGAACAATATTCTATGCTGCTGTCTTGGAGAGGGGTGGTAATACAGAGGAGCACTTGCATCAACACCTTCTTTTAACTCAAACATGTAGATACCTGCTTTATTTGTTGGTTCACGTTTCTAATTTGTTCTCGTTTCTAATGAGTCATTCCTTTGCTCAACTGTATGACCACTGTCTTGTTACAGGGGTGGTTCTTATACATACTAAAGCTAGAAGACTATGGCTGCTTCCAAATCATTGGATCTGGGTAATGTGACAGGAAACCAGGGCTGGAAAGCTGGAGAGCTGGGCAAGGAGAAACCTAATGAAATTCAACAAGTGCAAGTGTAAAGTCTTGCACCTGGGGAGGAATAACCCTCTGTATCAGTACAGGCTGGGGGATGACCTGCTGGAGAAGAGCTCAGTGGAGAAGGACCTGGGGGTCCTGGTTGATGACAGGTTGGCCATGAGCCAGCAGTGTGCACTGGTGGCTAAGAGAGCCAATGGGATCCTGGGATGCATCAGGAAG
>VZTU01010851.1:5682-16710 GCA_013400835.1 Zapornia atra
GAGCCGCTTCAGGCCTCCGGGGCTGTTCGGGGCTGTCCTGGGCTGCTCCGCACGTGGGAAGGTGGCTTGTCCCGCCCAAAAAGTTACATGTCTGTGTGCTGGCGTTCGCAGGAGCAGCGTGCAGCGTTCCCGCATCACACGAGGCTGGCTGCGCTCTCCGTGCCTTCCCTTCACCACCAGCCCTCTGCTCCCAAGGCTCCTTCGCCCTGCTCCGGCATGAAGAGCACCCGCAGCAGCTCCTCCTGCCAGGGCGCCGGTTCCGGCAGCCTGGATCTCATCCTGACCGGCCTCCCCGCCCCGGTCTCGCGGCGCCCGAGCAGCGCCTGTCCCGCCAAGCACGTGGTGCGCTCCATCTCGGTCGCCGCCGACGGCAAACCCAAGAGGAACGCTCCGGTGAGTGCCGGGTGGGAGAGGATCCGCATCCATCCCACTGCTTGGGATGCAGGGCGGTGGTCCTGGCTGTCCAGCACTAGAGGGTTCCAGTTCCCCTTCCCAGAGCCCTGGGTGCTGTGGTGCCGTGCTCCCTCCCCAAAGCTGGGTGTCCTCAGTGAGGTCTCGGCTCCTTGATGTGCACAGAGGGGCTCACGCGGCTGATCCTCACAGGCTGTGAGGATCCAGGGGCTGTGGGGAAGGGTCACACCAGCCTGCCCAGGCTGCTGATTTCAGCTCTCTCCTCCTCCTCCTCCTCCTCTGCAGGAAGATGCTGGATCCCGGGCAATGAACAACCTCCGGAGATCCAACAGCACCACCCAGGTCAACCAGCGGGTGAACAGCGCACGCAGGTGTGGCCCCGGCCAGCCGCGTCCATCTGTCCATGGGGCTGTGGGAAGCCCACCCATCCCTCTGGTCCTCTGTGGGAGCTGGAGCCTTTCAGGGCCATGCACAAAGCTCCGTTACAGAGTTACAGGCTGGCCTCAAGGCCTGGCTTTTCCCGTGGGTCCTTTCAGAGGGGAGGGCGCTTGAGTAGGATCCAGGGAAGTGGAGTGTGTTATGGGGCTGGGAAGCCTCTGCCCCCAAAGATACTCAGATGAAATCCAAGGGCCAGGCCAGCAGCTCCTCCGGGACCCTTCGCACTGTAGCTGGGCTATGTTCAGAGAAGGATGTTCTCCCCCTGTTTCTGCTGACTCCCCAGGGATATGTCCAATTCGGGGTTCCCTGTTTTTCCCCGTGTCCATCCCTTTACCATCTTGTCACCACTGTGTCACTGCTTGTCCACGCACAGTATTAACTCCAGGACATCTCTTCTCTCCTCCTCTCCTTTGGCCCTGGGTTGGGGCTGAAGCTTGGAGCCGACAGGAGAATTCCTGGCCCTCTTTGAGAGCGGTGCTGGGGGAAGGAAGAAACCCGCAAGTCTGAGCAAAACTCCCCCAGAAAAGAAAACCACCTGGAATGTTTTGGTGAGGACGGTGGCACCCTGGGGTGGGCTGACAGCTCTGCCCAGCTCCACTGGAGGAGCAGGAGGGGGTGCAGCTCACTGGGATATTCAGCCTGTGCCTGGCACGGTCCAGGTAGCTGACACGGTTATCCTGTCCTTTCGGCCCATCGCTGGTGTATGCCTGGCTTCTGGCTGAGGATTTGGGGAGGGGGGATGGGGAGAAGCAGCTTGTGGAGGAGGGTGTTGGTGGTTGAGGACATGGGTTTGTTGACTCTGTGACAGGATGACCAGCCGCGAGCGTTCCTGGGCCCCCCTGGCTCCCGCGGCGTGGAGCCGCCGGTAGGAATGAGGAGGAAAGAAGCCTCGGTGCTCCTGGCAGCCAACTTCACTGCCAACAACAGGTAGGAGGGGTGGTGCTGAACCGGAGCCAGTCTGGTGTTGGGAGGAACCACGCAGAGTTCCAGGTGCCAGGGCTCTGCTGTGACTCGTGCCTGGTGTGGAGAGCCAGGCTGGAAGCTGCCCATCGAGCATGTGAGAGCGGCTGCTCATGTTCCAGGGAAGGGGATGGGTCAGAGCTGAACCCTTCAGGGCCAGGCTGTGGGTCTGCTCGGGCTCTGTCCGTCTGTCTGCGCGTCAGGGAATGGACACCCTGGAGTGAGCTCCATGGAGCTGGCGAGCATCGCTTGCTCCTCACCATGGGGGACGCTCAGGATGGTCCCAGTTGGGTCAGGGGCTGCCATGGGGGATGCTCGGGATGGTCACAGTCAGGCTGGGGGCTGCCATGGGGCAGTGGCATGGCACATGCCGTCCTTGGGCATCCAACCACTGCGTCTTCCCTCCACAACAGGAGCAACAAAGGCGCGATGGGCAACTGTGTCACCACCATGGTGCACAACAACTACTCCACGGCCGACAAGGGCCCAGCACCCAAGAGCTCCAACCAGGCGCCCAGCTCCCTCAAGTATGTGTGGGGAGACGATCCGTGTGGGGAGATCCAGGCTCAGAGGCTGTGCCGGCCGCGTCTCGGTGCGCTCCTGTGGCATGGGATGGGGCAGGATGGCACCCAGCCGCTTCGTTTTCCACCATAGCAACGTCGTCAAAGCGACCTCGAACGAGGACGGCGAAAGCAGCAGCTTGGTCAAGTCCCAGAAGAATTTCTCCAGCAACAACATCGTGGCCCGCAAGAACAACAGCGGCCTGTCCCGGAGGAAGGAGGTGACTGAGGAGGAGGCAGAGAGGTGAGGCAGAGCTGGCGCCCCATGGGAAGAGGCAGGAGGACGGTGCTGGGTGGAGGGCTGAGCTCCAGGGGAGCTGGGGCTGGTTTGTTTCTCTCCCCTGGGCCTCCAAATTTGGGCAAGGCCCCTCTCCACACTCGTTTTTACCTTCCTCACCCAAGGCACTGGTTCCTGCCGCTCCAAAAGCCAACCTAGGCCTCACTGAGTTGGGCTGTGAGGGGTCCTGGTGCCATGGGGGAGCAGCCTGTGCCTCAGGAGGAGCCGGTGCCACGCTGACCCTCCCTTCTCCCCACAGGTTCATCCAGCAGGTAAACCTGGCTGCTGTGACCATCCAGCGCTGGTACCGACGCCACGCGCAGCGGCACAGGGCGGCAGCGGCGGCTCTGGGGCGCCTGCTGGCTTCCAAAAGGGAGGTGAGTCCCACCTCCAGCAAACCCTGGAGGGAATTTGGGGTCCCTTTAGTCACCAGACCCAAGTTGTTGGAGACGAGGGGACCCGTGGCATGGCATCCAGCCAGCCCGGAGAGCCGGGGAGGGTCCTACCCCCATGAAGATGCACCAGCCAGGGAGGGGGATAGCCAGGGTTTGGTTTGGGGAGGGGGAATTGAGGCCGGGAGTGCCCACCTCGGTGCAGCGTGGCTCCATCCTCCGGCTGCAAGCTGGCAGCAGCACAAATCCTGCTTAGTTCTTGCTGCCTTGGACACGCAGCCGGAGGAGGGGTGCCCTGTCGCGGCTCATAGCGAACCCCCCGGCTCGTTAGAGAGTGGCCAGTCCTCTGCTGCTATTTGTGCTTCCTCCTCTCTAATTATTTATCACAATAACGAAAAGTGCTGTGGCTCCTGCGTGTGGGAGGCTGGGTTTAGGCCTCGTCTCCTCAGTATTTTCAGCCTAAGGTGACTAATAAATGCATCAAGGATAAGCTGCTCTGAAGTGGAGCCTTTCTGAGGCACGGATGGGAGGGTTTGGGGGTGGAAAGCCTGGATGTAGGGTGAGCTCCAGGGCGGCGTGGCCTTTCCCACTTGGCCACTGTGTATGGCGGGTGCTGGGGAGCTCTCGGTGACGCCTTTGACCCTCCTCTCTGGAAGGAAAGGCAGCGGCAGGGGGAGGAAGGGAACGTCCTGGATTTGCACGAGAAGAAGGACGAGGAACACCGGAAGGTCCGAGAGGAGAAGGCGCGCCTGGCCCGCCGAGCTGCCATCCAGGTAGGGACAAGGGCATTGAGGCCTGAGCAAGGCCAGGCTGGTGGTGGCAGCAGCATGGGCAGCGTGTGAGGAGGCAAGGGGCCTTCTCCTCCACATCACCAGGGTTTTGGCTGAGTTGGAGCCAGGCCTGGGAAAGGAGCAATCCCTGCAGAGCTGGAGGTGCCACGGGGTGGTTTCCCCTCCGTGCTCCTGCCAAGCTTGGTCTGAGCTTCCAAAGATGGTGCTGGTTTCGGTCTGGCTCTCAGGGAAAGGGTGATGGTGTGGAGATGGGGACACTGCAGCTGCAGCTCCTCGGAGCGGCTGAGGATGAGAGTGCCCTGGGGAGGGGATCAAGAGAAGGGGATTCCGCTCAGGAGTGGGGTCACTGCTGGGTGGGCTGAAGCACCTCGCCGTCTTCACCCCATTCCAGCCCCCGGGCACGGCTGGCCCTGGCTACAGGGAGCTGCGTGTGGGCTTCAGCAGAGCCGGCGGGTGTTTGAAAAGCCCAGTTTCTCTTTGGATTCTCCCTGGAATCATTTTGGGGCGGCGGGTGTTTGTGTGTGGTGTGTCAGCAGAGGGCCTGGTGAGGCCTCCAGAGCAGAGCTGCCACCGCTGCCATGCTTTCCCTTTCCCAAGGGAACCCTTATTCCTGCTCCAGCAGCAGGCGTGAGGGCTGCTGCTGCTTCCCAGGCCCCTCGCTATCCTGTGGAGCGGTGTGGGAACACACCGGGTGCCGGGTAGGATGCCGACGGCTTCCCTTATCCTTCCAGGAGCTGCACCAGAAAAGGGCCTCAGGGGCTCCAGGTGCTGAGCGCTCGTCGGAAGAGGAGCTTGGGCTGGTGAAGGGGAGCAGAAGGGGAGCGAAGAAGAAGCCCGGCAAACCCACTTCTGTGAGGAACACCAGCCCAGCCAACAGCGTTGCCAAAGCCAACAACACCGGTGAGTCCCTTCCGCGGGTCTCCGAGGCTTTCGGAGCTGAGGGGGAAGAAGGGGGAAGGGGGGAACTGGGGGCTGTGCTTGCTCTGGGGAGCCGCCACTCGCTGAGGGGCCCTGAGAGTGGCCTGGTCCCTGCAGAGGCCGATTTCCATGCCGTCGCCGCGGAGCCGGAAGAAAGCGGCCTGGCAGACCTGGGCTCCGCATCCCCGCGGGATGCTGGGATGGAGGATGCACTGCAGGTGGGTCTGGCTTGGCCTTGTGGTGCTCCTGGCTCTGAGGTGGCTTCGGATCCACCGTGAGCTTCTGGGGGAGATCCGGCAAACTGGTTTTCCTGCAAGGAAATGTCTTCCTACCTCCCCCATGTAGGACGTGAGCTCCAGAGAGACGGGTGGCGAGGATCTGGAGACGGTGGTGACCGCTGTCAGCCGAGCTCCATCCAAGGCCACACTCAGCGAGCTGCTGGACACACTCAGGCTCCTGGAGGAAGAGCCAGAGCTGCTGCCGCCACCAAAGCTCTTCAAAAAGGACAGATACGCCTGGGTTGATGGGGTAGGTGGAGGGCAGCGACCGGGGAGAGCGGATTTCCCCCTGCACGCCTTCTCCCAACGCTGCTGGGGTGATGGAGAGCCAGGAATGCAGCTGGATCGCTGCTGGGAGGGCTTTGAAGGCAGTGTTGGAGTCAAGGAGGAGTGAAAGCCTGTGGGGCTGTAGCGGAAGCAGGGCGAGCGCAGGGAATATGGCTGGTTGCTGGGATGCAGAGGGAGGACCGAGCTCCAGTGATGGAGAAGAGCTGCGATGTCTTGTCCCAACCCTTCCCCTGGATCCAGCTTTCCATCACTGCTGTCTGCCCAGCAGGAACCCAGCTCCAATTCCCTGACTGCTGATAACTTGGAGAAGTTTGGGAAGCTGAACCACTCTCCAGGAGTCCCCGAGGATGGGGCGCTGCTCTCAGAGGCCAAGCTCCAAAGCATCATCAGTTTCCTGGATGAGATGGAGAAGTCTGAACAGGAGAGGCCCAGGTCATCTGCCTCGGCCACGCAGCGGGAGGTGAGAAGGGTCCCTCCTCTCCTCATTCTACTTCCAGGAGACCCCCACCACCTTTTAATTCTGTTCCCCCCCCAACTCATTGCAGGGTCTCCTCTTGGAAGAGGAGCTGGCTCACTTGGAGCAGGCATCAGCTGTTGCCACCGAGGTCACCAGCTCCATGGTGAGGCTGAAGTTGGAGGTGGAGGAGAAGAAGCGAGCCATCAGCCTGCTGCAGACCGCCCTGGTGCGTCAGCCCCCTGCTCCAGCTTTTGGGGAGGGGGGGAGCCAAAGGCCAAGAGCCTTCAGCAGAGGTTTCTTGGGGGCAGTGGCTTTCAGAGCCTGGAAACTGAGGTTCAGCAGCAGCGTTCCTGTTGGTACTGCCAGCAGCTCGTGCGGAGCAGCCAGCGTGCCAGAGGCTGCTGGGCATGCCACGGTCACTCCTTGCATGGGAAGGGTCTGCAGGGCCCACTCCTCCTTGCTGACCCCTCCTGCAGAGTCGCAGGCGCCTGGATAGCATGGGAGCCCCTGGGGCTTCTGGGCTGGACTCTTCTCCTCCATCCCATGGAGCTTTGGCTGCTCTTCCTGGATGTTTGAGCACCAGGGACTTTGCTGTAGCTCTGTCCCTCCTTGTTCCACCCTGGTTCGGTCGCTATCCCTGTGCACACACCAGGCTGGTGTAACATCTCCCTCCTAAATGTCTCATGGCTCTTTTTCCCCCCTCTTTCCCTGGCATCTCCAAGGCTCAGCAGAGGGAACTGACTGTCCGGCACGTCAGACAGACTGAGGAGGAGCTCAGCCACCAGCTGAAGCTCCAGAGGGAGCAGTATGAGGCAGCTATCCAGAGGCACCTGGCCTTCATCGACCAGGTAACGTCCTGACCTGGCTCTGACCACAGCCATGGGTTGCTGTACCCTGCCTGACGCCTCTTCTTCCTTGCTCTGCTCAGCTCATTGAGGACAAGAAGGTGCTGAATGAGAAGTGTGAGGCTGTGGTGGCTGAGCTGAAGCAAGTGGACCAGAAGTACGGCAAGAAGATCACCCAGATGCAGGAGCAGCACGAGCTGGTGAGGGGGTGGGGATGGAAGGGGGGGCAGGGAGCTGGTCCCGTGGCCAGAGATGGTTGGTTTTGTTCAAATGGGCCCCCTGCCCAGAGCTGTAGGGACTCTGTCCCCTCCAAGGGGCCTGGTTGTTGTGGGGAGCCTGTCTCCATGCACGGATGCTGTGTCACCCATGGAGCTTTGCCCTGGCTCCCTGAGAGCTGCTGTCCTCTGCTGCCCTGAGCCGGGTGCATGGGACAGGCCAGGAGGTGGTGCCAGCACCCAGGGGCTCTGCCTGGGAAGACCCTTCCCACTCACCCTGCTGAGGGCCGAGCTGTCCCAGCCGGCGCTGGCACATACCTGGTGCCAGAGGTGAATTTGTGCCCGTGGCCGTATCCTTCCGTGCTGGGTGACCTCCAGCACCCTTGTGGGAGCAGAGATGGGCACGGAGCCCATCGGGGACGGGAATTATAAAGGACCACAGGGTGTAAGAAGTGTTTAGGCAATGACAGCCAACCTCCCTGGGTCACTCTGGGCTGATTCCCTGAGCAGCACCCAAACCCACAGAGGGTTTTTGCCAGGGGAGCTGGCTGGTGGCTCCTGCAGAAACCAATGGCTCATCCTGGCCCTGCTGCTCTGGCCCTGGCTCACCCTTGGTCATGCAGCCAAGCTCAGGGCTGGGTGGGAGTGGGCACTTGCACCAGGCTGAGCCTATGGTGATGGATATCTCACCTCCCTTGGCCTTGCTGCTCCGTCTGGGCTTTGAGCTGGGCCGAGAGGATGGATGTCTGACCCTTGGGGTCCCTTCAAACCCAGAGCATTCTATGATTCCATAATTCTGTGGTGGAATCAGCACAGTACTGCTGGGAGAACCCTTCCCAGGGGGAATCCTGGCTGGTGTTGCCCATGCAGGGCAGAGGAGATGCCCCCCCATCCCTGCCTCCCTGCTCGCAGCACCGGGAATGACCTGGGAGCCTTCAGTGTCCGCTCTGTGGCCCCTCCACCATCCCAGCCCCTGCCGAGCTCCAGCTCTGCCCTTTCAGCTGCTGCTCCCTCATCTTGGTGGGGACCAGCCACCTCATGACACTGGTCCCAGTGGGCATCCCCATCTCCCCAGTGCAGCCATCCCACCGCACTCCCGCTCCCTGGCAGGCCTGGCTCTGCCCTCACCCCAGCACTGTGCTCACCCTGTGTATCCACCTGCGGCTGAGCCTGCTGCTGCTCCAGCTGGACCCCTTGCCCATGGCTGGCCCTTTGGTTTCGCCCACCCACCCTTCTCCCTCGCCAGCCCCCTTCTCTCTCCCTCCCCTCCTTTCTTTCTCCCCAGGTCTGGCGCACTTTGGGCCCCTTTTGTGAGGTAAATGTGCTCTTTGCTTTCCCTTTTTTCCCTTGGTTTTTTGTGCCTTGCCAGCTCCAGCTCTGCAGGGCCAGGGACTCCCTGCTCCATAAGGGATCCCCTTCACCCATCTCCCCAGGCCTCATGCCTTCAGGCTGTCCCTGTCATCCTCTCCCCATCTTCCTGCCTTCCTTTCCCCCTAAAATCCCATCCCACAGCTCTCTGCTATTCCCTGCTCCTTTTTGCCACAGCAGAGCCAGGGAAGTAAAGGCAGAGGGGGAAGAGAGGGCAACAGCTGCACCCGCTGTGCAGCCTCTGAGTCCTTTGGAGAGTTTTGGGGTGCTGCAGGAGCTCAGCGTGTGGCGGCCTTGGGAGCTGTGCTTGTCTGTCTGTCTGTCCTGCCAGAGGGGCTCCTGTGCCAGGGAGAGGGGAGGCTGGAGAAGGAAACACTGCGTGCTGACGGACAGACTGCCCCGCAGCAGCCATGGTTCCCTCTCTCTGCCGTAGCTCTCCTGGCTGAGCCAGCTCTCCAGAGAGCCCACTGCTCAGGCTGCCTGCTCTTACCTGCACCTTCCTCCTCCACAGCCAGGCTCCCGGGCTAGCTGGGGGTGCGGTGGGGGGGGGTGTCTCTCCCCTGGTTGGTCTGTGAAACTTTCCTGGCTGTTCCCAAACAGGAAATTAAGAAGCTGAAGGAGCTGATGAGCGCGTCCGAGAAAATCAGGCGGGAGAAGTGGATGGATGAGAAAACCAAAAAGATCAAAGAGATCACAGTGAAAGGTACGGGCACGTCCCCTCGGCCGTGGGGGGCGCTGGTCATGTCCAAGGAGAGGGGCTGTGTCTGCAGGAGCCGCCGGTGGCCCACGCCGAGCTGCTCAGCACAGGGAAGAGCTGCTCGGCGTGGTGGCCTCTGCTCCCTGTGCTTGGCAGAGGCAGGTGCTGGGGAACCAGTACCCATGCGCACTCGGGTCCTTCCCTCCTCCTCTCCTTCCCCCCTCTCCCCGCTCTCCTTCCCCCCTCTCCCCGCTCTCCTTCCCCCCTCTCCCTCCTCTCCTTCCCCCCTCTCCCTCCTCTCCTTCCCCCCTCTCCCTCCTCACCAATGGCACTGGTACTGGGGGCCTGGGCATCCCCATGGCCAGGTTGGTACCTCTCCTTCCCGCTGCCCCAGGCCTGGAGTCGGAGATCCAGAAGCTCATTGCTAAGCACCGGCAGGACATCAGGAAGCTGAAGATGCTGCACGAGGCCGAGCTGCTGCAGTCGGACGAGCGGGCTGCCCGGCGCTACGGCCGGCAGGCAGAGGAGCTGCGGGGGCTGCTGGAGCGTGAGAAGGAGGAGCAGAGCCAGCGGGAGAGGGAGCTGGCCCGGCAGCGGTGCGTCCTCGCCCTGGGGAGGCTTGGGGGTGGCGTGAGGGTGGCATGGGGTGGTGCCCAGCATTCCCATGCTGGTGGGTTCCCAAATCCTCCCAGCAGTTGATACCCATGGGGAGCATCCCCGTTCTCTCCACCGGCCTGAGGTGGGAGAAGCTGGTGAACCTGGGGCATCCTCCAGAGCCAGGCCAGCCCCAGGCTGGGATGGTAGGGGATGGGGAAGTGGGTGATGCCGGAATGCGGGGTGTCCCTGAGGCTGGTGGGTTCCCAAATCATCCCAGCAGTTGATATCCAGGGGGAGCATCCCCGTTCTCTCCACCAGCCTGAGGTGGGAGATGCCAGTCAACCCGGGGCATCCTCCAGAGCTGGACCAGACACTGGGCTGGGATGGTATGGGATGGAGAAGTGGGTGATGCCGAAATGCAGGACGTCCCTGAGGCTGCTGTGTCCCCCAGGTGTGAGCAGCAGCTGGAGCAGGAGGAGCAGGCGCTGCAGCAGCAGCGACGTCGTCTCTACGCAGAGGTGGCGGAGGAGAAGGAGCGGCTCAGCCAGCAAGCGGCCAGGTGAGAGGGATGGAGGCAGCACCAGCTCCGGAGCAGCTGGGGGTTTCCTCGGGCTGGGGCTCCAGGGAGGAAGAGGGGGCTGAGGAAGGGATGGCTCATCCGGGCCGGTGCGGGCGCTGGGAGCTGCGATGTGTGTGGGCAGGCAGCGAGCAGAGGTGGAGGAGCTGCGGCGGCAGCTGGAGACCAGCAGCTCGGCTGTCACCAGGGCACTGAAGGAGGAGTACGCCAAGGAGAAGGAGGAGCAGGAGAGGCGGCACCAGGTCTGGGTTCTTCCCCATCACCTCTCGGTGTGAGGGGTCTGGTCCCTGTGTGTGGCTGAGGGGATGTGTCCTGGCACTGCCGAACCCTGTACCCCCACCAGGGAGGTGCCCAGGGTGCTGCGGCTGCTGGAGCTGAGCTGTTGATGTCCCATCTCTCCCCAGGCAGAAGTGAAGGTGCTGAAAGAGCGTTTGGAGATGGAGAAGCAGGCCTGGGAGGTGAACTACGTGAAGAAGGAGGTAACGGCCAGGGCTGCCCTCCTCTGAAGGTGCCATTCTCAGGCTCCAAGGGAAACTGAGGCATCATTCACCCTCTCTGTCCCCAGGAAGCCTGGCTGCTCTCCCGGGAGCGGGAGCTGCGGGAGGAGGTGAGGAAGGAGCGAGACAAGGAGATCGAGCTGGTGATCCAGCGCCTGGAAGCTGACATGTCCTCGGCCAAGGAGGANNGTCGTCGGCCAAGGAGGAGTGGGAGAGGGCAGCAGAGAGCAGGTGGGGGCAGAGGGAGAGGGCACCCTGCAACCCCTCAGCTCCTGCCACACTGGGCCCTGGCCCCGAGCCCTGTGTGTCTCTCTGGGTGCCGGTTGGGCATGGCAAGGAGCGGGTGGGTGGTGAGGGGAGGTTCACCTCTCACTCCAGGAAGCAGCCTGGGATGTCCTATGGGGCAGAAAACCCCTTTGCTGCTGCATCCTGGTCCCTGCAGCTGCCTCTCCTTTCCCCCTT